>JAXCLQ010000001.1:22319836-22331445 GCA_035584115.1 Cedrela odorata | reverse complement strand
GCCTTCTTCCGACTTTGCGGCCATGGACTTTCATAGGTGGCCCTTACACTTGGCATGAGAAGTGATGTTCTTCAAGGATTCTCTTCTTCTTCTTGCTGCTGCTCCTCTTGACTTTCTTTTTTGTGCTTATTATGTTGTCCTTCTCCCTGTCTCTCTTCTATATTTCTCCTGACACCTTAAGCGACACAACGTCCTCCGTTGTGCTCCCTCTTCCCAGTCGCACTGCTTCTGGCATTGTCTCATATGTTTTTCAGGTTCATCAGCGTTCTCTGCTCCTCACTACTACCACCAGTACCCAATTCTTCTTTTTCACTTTCTCCCTCCTGCTCTTTTTCTCGTTGTTTCTTCTCTTTATAGTAATCTTCACACCTTTTCACACTTTGCTCCTTCTGTTCCTCGTCGAATTGCCATTTGACTTTGCTAAACCAGCACACAGAACCAAAACAGAAAGGAGGAAAACAGTCAAACAAACTATTCTATTCATAGCCATTATCACTACAAACAACACGCTGGAAGACTGCTTTTCTTTCTTCCCGACGAAGAGACAGAAAATGCACAACATATTATATAGTGCTAGATTGAGAATACAAAATTGGATGAGTATGTAGAAGAGAGGGCATGCAGGAAGACGAGTGTCCATCCAATTTGTCGAGCTTCGTGAGTCCTAAATCGCCGCGAATCACTGCACTAGTTTTGGTGATGACAAGATGAACGAATATCTTCTAGCACTAAAAAAACAGGTTTTAATTCACTTGAAAAACGTCGCCCTCGATCACATATACGACCTAATTTTCACGTGGCTGTACGGACATTGAAGATAGCAGAAAAACATGAAGTAGTGAACAGTGATATGATCCAACTGCTTTTGCTCACATGTAAGGAATGAAGAAATTAGTGAATAGTGATATGATCGAATTGCTTTTGTTCACATGTAAGGGGGAATTCATCGATTACATTTACAGCTGGGATACAGGGCTTTTGTCACGACACTAAAATAGTGGGTGCAGTAGATTCTGTGGAAGAATGGTATAATTTAGACACCAGCCCAAAGGCTTAAGCAGTGCATCAATTACCATTCTCAAACTAGCAGAGACTGTTAAACTACAAGATTCTTGATCAGGGGCAAGTTATAACTACAAAATAGTCGGTGCAACATATAATTTATCCTGTGACACTAAAATACAATTGGCTATGAGATAACACACCTCAGTTTACATCTAAATTTAAATGTAGATTCTTAATAACTAATCCCATTCTTCATTAACATTGGTTTAAAATTCACACTATCCATGTGTGACGGATCCATTGTTAAAGCAAAGATGGATCACCTAGTTGAGGATTGAGTGACCGAAAACAATATTAAAGCATTGAAATTCAATCAATTTCCGGGGCATTCTACTTGCAAATCTTGCCAAAAGTGAATGAAATATAGGATACAGATACAAAATCATTATTCATCCTAGGCAGACATATTCATGCATCCATACTTCTGCAAAATATTTCATTAAGATATATTATATCTCAAGAAATTGAATGAGGCTCTTCAAAGATCAGGCATGCCCTGTCCAGTTTTAGGATCATATGTCTTCTCCATCACAAGATCCATCTGAGTGTCCTTGGGACCAGCTGCATAAAGGAGACAAAAGTAAACATTCAACAGACAATGGCAGAAAAGAAAATCTCACATCCAAATTATCTTCTTAATGAAACTTAAAGGACTATCTGGATTAACAATTGATATCGATTCTATCCAAGATTCCAAGTTATTCAATGAATTAAGTAAGTTTCACCTTCATACTGATTCAGTCCAAGTTGGTTTTTTTGTACATAATGGATATGCTGAAGAAAATATTTCATATAATTGAATTCCTAACTAAAGTGCACCTAGAATGCTTACAAGCAACTGCACTTCAGAAGAGATTGTTAAGAGGTGCAAATGTCTATAATTTTTAAAGGGCAACTAACAAGGACCTGTCTGAAGGTAAAATGATTCTCAGCCATAGTTATAATAGTACCCACATTTAATTTTCAGTAGGATGAACAAACAACATTCCAAGCAATGTATCTCCAGATCCTTATTTGTCTTTTACTCTTTACAAAAATACAGACAATTTAGGAATGGAAGCATCCAGGAGTTGTCCTTGGTAATTTATCTAATTGATGTGAGAAATTGGGAATTTGCGAATATTATTTTGATTCACAATGAGATTGTTAACTAATGATCATTAATAAGATAGTAATCAAACCTATTAAATTATAAACAGATTGTCCATATTTTCTAATGTATATTTCAAATTCAAAATTATCTCTCCTCTTTCTCAGTTTTAATGTATAACATTTCAGGGCATTGAAAGACAAGTTACCTTAAAAATTTTAATTTATTGAAAAACAAGTTCATGTATATACGATTTCAGTGAACACGTATATATATGGACTTAAGATCTTTTCTCAGTTTTTAACGTACAACATTTTGGTGCATTGAAAGATAAGTTACCTAAACATCTTTAATTTACTGAAAAATAAGTCATATATATATATATATATATATGTTCTCAAGAATATCTGCATTTATTCATTAGCTAATCATTATTAGATAGTTCCAGATTCCAGTACATAAAAATGACAATGCATAATGATAAATCATGTCCCAGATAGAAATAAAAAATGATAAAAAACAGAAAAGGGGATAGGTTTAAGTTAATTACCAACTGTAGGTCTTGGTGTTGTCCTTATCTTCAAGATCTCAGGACGAGGAATTATGGACCCAGATGTTCCAATACCTCTAGATACTCTAACTTTAGTTCCATCTTCTAGATATTTAACTCCAACCTTACAAGGCCTCCTGCAAGAGTAACCATCAATTATCATTTCTTTGAAGAGTCATATGATGATAACATCACACTTTAAATTAGATAGAAAGTAAGAATACCCTGTGACTGGGTCAAGAACTTGAACATTTGAGGCATGAATTGGGGCTTCAACTGTAAAGATCCCACCTTCATGACCTTCTCCTCCCTTGATATGCTTTTTTACCTGCATAAGCATCCATATATGACGATCATGAATAGTACCAGACATTATCAAAATAATTCATTTACGCTTTAGGAGGCAGGACAAAACACACACCAAGATGCAAGCTCATAAACAAACAAAGGATAAGCATGCACTCAAAAATCTAAAACATCAAACACGATACCCTAAAAATATTAAGAGACAGACAAAAAGATAATCCACACTTAATAGAACATGGCACTTTTTCTTTTGTTGGGCCTTTTAAGTCACTGAACATATGCTTATAATGACAATATTTTAGATTAAAATTTCATAGCAACAAAGTCACATGGAATCAGCATAATTTTCCCTTTATGTATACAGCCCATTCCATCAATCATCCACTGGCCTTAATCTCTTCACAGAATGAGACATTTCAATACAATGCTACCAAACTAGAAACAAGGAAGCAAATCATCAAAATAAGGAATATAGTTTGTCAAACCTTCTATTTGCCTAGTTAGCATAAATCTCAATTTCTGTTATGATCATATATGCCACTAAATAGTGTCAGAAAGTCATAGGATATTCTTTACAGCGAGCAGATTCTACCATTAGAAGTATCCTAGTAAATTCAGAGTTTAATAACAAAAGCACAAAACAAACAATCATTAAAGTTTTTAACCTAAGATCGTTAGAACAATAAAATTAATATGTTACAATAAAGCAAATACTATGATGAGAGCTTCTTCCTAAACCACAGACAGTCATATTTCCCTACCGTTTTCAAAAAAAAAAAAAACTTGGAAAAATTTTTAAAATATAATAATGATAAAGCAACACTTGGAATTAGAATTTCCCACCAGATTTTTCCCCTCAACAATGACACGGTTTTGAGACCGAACGACACGCTTAATAGTACCAGTCTCGCCTTTATCCTTACCCCTGATTATCATAACCTGTAAATAAAGATAAAAGAAAATTATATCATTTGAAAATCCAGAGAGAGATAAATGGAAACGATTGATAATAACATCTTTTAATCTCATTCTCACATTATCTCCTCTGAGTATTTTCCAGTGCCTAATGAGTTTCTCAGCAGCTTTCCAACCCATTTCAAACTACGAAAGTGATCAATATTCTTTGAGAAGTACCTGCACGGGTCATTGAAACAGAATTCTCTTCATAAGTTTGAAAAAAATTGACAAACCCATGAGACACAGAGATTTATCCCCATAAAATCCTCCTATTTCAGTGTACGGCCATTTTAAAAACAAACCCAATTATTCACAATAGCTCATTTGAAATAAGACACTTCTACTCAATTAAACAAAATCTCATTCAAATTACACCAAACAAAAGATAAAACCAGCTGCCAGAAAAACCTAAACAACACAAAACAAACAATCACGTAAACGAAAAAGAAAGTAAAAACTCAGATTTCTTGTTAATTACCTACAATGAGCTTGAATTAAGAATAAGAAAAGGAATGGCATCATTCAAGATGAAATTCGAAACATTCCAAGTCCAATATAGATTGTTACATTGCATATAAAAAGTTGAACGATCTTAAACAAAAATAAGAGAGAAAGATTACCCGAGAGGGAGCCTGCAGAACTCAGATACTTTAGATATGTAAGGTGATTTGGGTTACTCAGTTATCTCAGTTGTACCTCTCTGATATCGGGTTTAGGGTTTTTGCCATAAATACTCTCAAACCATTTACCGCCAGCATTACGAATATGGGCCTTTCAAGAATTTTCATTTGGACCCGTTAAATAGAATGAGATGATGTGGGTGATTTGAAGCAGTTCGAAAATATATTAACTTAATTTTAATTAAAATAAATTGATAGTTGTCAATTTAATTTTTATTTTAAATTTAGTTTAAATTATATTAAATAGAATCCAACTGATTAAAATAATTTTTGTTATTTTTATTTGAGTTCAAATCGAACCTAATAAATATGTATCGCTTCAATTTAGTTTATATTTTATCATAATTTTAATTTGATTTGAACCAAATTAAAATTAATAATTTTAATTTAATTTAAAATCCGGTCAGAAAAAATTAAATCAGTTCAAGCCAGTCCAGCCCACCAATAGCAACCAACTTCTTTTTTTTCTAGAACAAATAAATAAAAATAAAAATAATCCATTTACCAGAGGTAAATCTAAACTTGAGTAAATATATTTGTTTCGATTCCTAAAATCGCCTAGAAAGAAATTGTATATATCTTATACATTATCATTTTGGGAAAGGATCTAGAGTATAAATGAAACTCAATAAGCCTTAGACTTACAAAGCGCAACATAAGACTTTAACAAAATTCTATTAAAAATAAGTGAAATTTGAAGCTAATTCCAACTTACGAAATCTTAACTATAACGTGATAATATATATTAATTTTAATTAAAATAAATTGACGGTTGTTAGTTTCATTTTTATTTTAAATTTAATTTAAAGTGAATTAAACAGAAATTAAACTGTGTTAATTATTATTATTTTTTTATTTGAGTTCAAATCGAACCGAATAAATATCGGTTCGGTTCGATTTAGTTTTTCTTTTATTATAGTTCATAACCAAATTAAAATCATTAATTTTAGTTCAGTTTAAAATCTGCCCAAAATAAACTAAAGCAATTTAAACCTTGTCACCAATAAGAATCAACTTCTTTTCTTTCTAGAAAAAATAAATAAAAATAAAAATGATCCCTTTGTGAGAGGTAAACCTAAACTTGAGTAAATATATTTGTTCCGATTCTAGAAATCACCTCCAGGCTCAAGTTCGACTCCAGAAATTGTATATATCTTATACATTATAACACTTCTCCGTTGTGTTAATGAAGTTTCAGTTTCAAGGCCATCCCTGAACAGCAGCATCCGCTGCATCTCCCCACTTTGTGTTTGTGTTGGGGGTAAAAATCTCCTATAGATTATTGACAGCGAGCACTCTTGTAGTGAAACTGAAGGATAGCTACAAAGAAACGAGCAGACCCTTAAAGCCTTTAATTTTATGGTATAGACATTTCAAGCAGGTGATGTGGCGTTATCCAATTTTGCGCAACAAAAGCTCAAGCTAGGTAAACAACACATGCATAAAATAAGTTAATGAATACTTGTGTTATAAGTGATAGATTATGCTACCAAGAAACTAATATGACAAATAAAAGTTAAAATTTAAAACAGAATCTGATTATAAGATATGATAGTAATTGTCCTTATCCTATAAAAACCCCCCATGAAGCAGCAGCCATGCAACTGCAAATCAAGTAATAAAAACTTTGAAAGAGTAGTTTGCGTGATTGAAATGGCTAAATTCTCAATATTCTACTTCCTCGCCATTCTTTTGGCTCTTATTTCAGGTTTCAAATATTTCATTTTTGTTTCTTTATTTCCTTTTTCGTTATGTAATTATGTTTTGTTTATAACAGTACTGGTTTTACTTTGGGTTGCACAGTTGAGATGATGATGCCTACTCTGGCGAAACATTGCACGGAGATGCTGCCATGGGTGAAATTCACGTGCATTGAAAAGCAAGTAACTCAACCTTGCTGGAGTAACTGCACACAGAGACATCCTGACCTAATTACTGCCTATTGTGGAGGCAACTCTGCTTTACCTATCAGATTTTGTGCATGCGTCTTCCCTTGTTGATTCTCTCTTCATCTTTGTTAATGCACAAAAATAAAACAACAATAATGCATTTGCTATATTTATATCTTGGAAGCTCAAGTACATTAACTAATCAAATGCACGAAGCAATGGCCAATCTCAAAGGGCCACAAATTTGATTACATATAAACCTATGGATTCTAAAATTCTTACAAGAGATTGACGTTGACAGAGTCAACTTTTATTGCAATCATGCAAATTAACGTAACAGGAATATTGCGAAGAAGTATGAAAATATATACTTCACACCTTTATTGTAAATATCGCTCTAGCTCTTTCTCATTGAAGAGATTTGGGTGTTTAATTTGTCAATAACGCGGGTTGATACCCAGTTTGGCTGCATCAATATGCAAACAATGAGATTTGGAATATGGGAATTAATTCATCCAAAGAAACTAAAGAGGAGAGATATCAATATGA
Organism: Cedrela odorata; assembly: GCA_035584115.1. Lineage (NCBI taxonomy): Eukaryota > Viridiplantae > Streptophyta > Magnoliopsida > Sapindales > Meliaceae > Cedrela > Cedrela odorata. The sequence goes on along the minus strand of JAXCLQ010000001.1, from coordinate 22,324,359 downwards.
TTCATAATTAAAGTGTGAATGAACGATAACATACCAGCAGCCTCCTTAGCCGCGCACTCGGTGTCACACTTCATTTCACACAGGGTGTAACCGTTGCCTCTGGATAGGCATCCGCTCTCGCAATCTTTGAAGCATTCCACGAATCTAGACTTGGGTACATTGGACTGCGCCGATACCTGGTCCTGGTCCTTGGCATTGGCGTTTTGGATGTGCAATGCTGCAACGATTGCAATGCAGACGAAAAAAAGTGCAACGAGCTTGTTGGCCATTGTCTTCAAATATCTTGGTATGTTGATGCTTTCAGTGATTAGTTTAGGTTGCAGGAGAGGATTGTTGAGGGGTATGTATAGCGAATGGAAAGCTAATTCTGGATTGTTTAAACTGAGATGGAAGATTTGTGGCTATTACGAGCTTGATTTAATGAAAGGATTTGCTTAAAATATGGGTTATTACACGGACCAACTTTGTTCAATTCCTTTTTGTCTCAAGTCAAGGAAGAAGCAGTCTCTTCTCCTCTTTAGTTGTAACAACTAGTGAAATTTCCCGAGTGTAACGTTTGAAAAAAAATTTTCCTACAATCTTAAAGTCTGTATTTTTTAAAATACCATCATCAATTTAATACTAAATTATTACGTGCGCTTTGCCATGCGTTGAGCTACTGCATGGACTTGGCGTATACCACCAAGTCTAGTTAAAAATAATACTTACATATGTTTTCTTTAATGTGAAAATTTGAAATTGCCGGTTATTCGAGGCCAATTATTTGATAAGATACCAAACAACAGTGAATTTGATTACAATTAGACATAATACATATCAAACTAACAATAAAATACATATCTGCTTTCAATCTCAGAATCTCACAACCAAAGAATTTGATGCAATGAGAGAACAAAATGAAATACACAGAGTGATAAAGAGGTTCAACTCAGTAGAAGTTGAAAATTATCATTCCCATAAATAGTAGCAAAATCGATGGTGGGGAGATGTAAGACCGACTGGAGGCTGATGGTGGCGGCGGTGTCAGCACTGGCCTAATCCTTGAGCTTGTTGGGGCTTCTGATTCCACTGGTGGAGATGCAGGTGTCAAATCCAGCGGTGTTGGGGCTACAGCTTTGGAAGCTAAAGAACATAAAATGATTTGTTATTTCTCTTTTAGTTCTAGATTCAACAAACATTGCTTATGTTACGATAGGGACTCGAGTCAAATGTTACCTCGCGGACTAAGAGGAGAAGCATCTAAAGGTGCAGGGATTAGCCCGAGTGTAGCAGGACCTGCCAGAGAAGTTCAATTTAGCATTTTGTTTGATGACTGAGCATCCCCTTTAATTAAGCTTTCATATCAAAGTTTCACTAATTTTTCTGTTAGTTTCAAGATTTTTGTTTTTTCTATTGTTAAGAAATCAAAAGATTTGTGGGTGGCTTGGGGTACCTGGAGCTGGCAGAGGAGTACCAGAGGCTGCAAAATACAATAAAATGCATGGTTAATACTTCAACAGACATTGATATTGCAGATGTTATAGATTGAATTAGGATAGAGTCAAGATCGCCACACCTTTGCACTGCACTGGCACACCATCCATGTTACATGCTCTTGGGAGAGAGAGTGATAATGTTCGGTTAATCGGCAGTTGAACCGGGACATTGGCAGTTATCAGTAGACAAGCACAGTTCATATTAGTGCTCGTAAGCGATTTCAATGAATCGCAACAACTCTGAGTTGGTGCTGATGACCCATTGGAAGTACTTCCAGTGATGAAACTTAGGCAAGGTGTGAAGTTGGAGATCATTGAGGTTGTGCATGGTGTAGTTATCTGACCATTTACTGAAATGACCGAAAGAGTTGCTACTAATAATGCAAGAAGATGGAAAGTTTTCAATCCTTCCATTATCTTCTACGAGAAACGAGCTACTACAGTTTGTCTTCAATGGAAAAGCGCGAAGTTTTGTGTTGGGTTTGGTTTTGGATTAAGGAAGAATTTATAGGTTGATGGTTTTCAAGAAATTTGGGGGAAAAAACAGGTAGTTTTGAAGTGGGTTCTGGAGTTCATCTACTCTTAACTAATGTAAATGATTGAAGAAATCTTTCGATTAATCAATAATTTTTAACTTGAAACGCCAGGTTTCCTTATCTTATTAGGTTTTGTTTGGCATGTTAGTTATAGCTTGTGGATTTGTCTCAGTTTATTTATGTTAATGACTCTACTAACTGCAACATTGGTCTCTGCTTTAACTTAAAATTCTACGTAGTCTTTGCTCAAAACAACATATCTGTCCTTGGGAATTTTGGCAGCAGCTCTTTACAAATTCATAGACACACTGATCAGGCCATTTGGATTTGAATTATATTCCGTTGAATCAGCACAATTTTTCATCACCATAAAATTGATCCTCCAAATGCTTAATGATGTCTATTTCCTTGGCAGCGAAAACTCATGATACACTGTTGAAAGAAAGTACAAATATATGGCTGATTATCTCTCTAATAAGTGCCATTTTACATAGTCTTCACTAAAGAAAAAGCAGCAAAGAGCAGAACATATGCTTATAGTTAAAGCAATACTAAAAGAGTACAAAGATTAAATCCTTAAGCAACATATAAAAAACATAATCCTAAATAAATTTTTTATAAAAAATTATCATGACACGTCTAGTATCTGTTCAGTTTATAAACAACCCTTAGTTCAGTAAGAGTTGATCAACCAATTATACCAATCTATTTGTTTCTTCTTTACAAACTTGCTCTATAAATCACTTCTATTCCCTGCCCTTCTCACTCAAACTCCAAAAATTTCCAAGCCCATCCAACGTTTGACTCTTGCAAACCAAATTTGACACTCAAGTTCCAAACTTATTTATATCTCCTGAACATTCTAGTGGGCCTAAATTTTCAACAAGCGAAAATGGCTTCAAGAGGACTTGATATGTGTATAGTTTTGGTCCTTGTGGTCATGCTAGTGTGTGGAGCCACGGCTCAATCAGGCTGCACAAACGTGATCAGTAGCTTAGCCCCGTGCCTCAACTACATTACGGGAAATTCATCTACCCCGTCATCTCCATGCTGCTTGCAGCTACGCAATGTTGTTCAACAATCGCCCCAATGCATTTTCTCTGTGCTCAATGGCGGTCCTTCTTTGGGTATCACTATAAACCAAACTCTTGCTCTCTCTCCCTGGTGCTTGTCAAGTGCAAACTCCCCCAATTAGCCAGTGTAAAGGTAAGCTCAACTGCTCAACTTTTTATGTTGATACTATCAGACTATAAATAGGAAATAGTTAACTTGATAATTTGGTTAACCAGCTGCCAGCGGACGAACAACTTCAGAAACTTCACCTGCAGGTTCCCCTGAAATCTCTCCTGTGGTCTCTCCATCAGATTATTCAAATGAAACATCTGATCCTGAAATTACACCATCAGCATCAGTTGTACCTTCAGGTATGGAGAAGGCATTGAATTTTATGAGCAATATAAGCTGACACAAAGATAAGACACAAAATTTAGTGAATTCTGCCTTCTAAGAATTTGAATTTTGCTGATTGGGGTAATAATGTTAATGCCTTGGTGAAATGCAGGAAACGGAGGAAATGCAGGAGCTGGGTCTAAAACTGTCCCAGCACCAGGAGGGACATCTGATGGAAGCATTACAAGATTAGCCTCTCATTTTGTTCTGTTCCTTCTCTTCATCACATCATGTGCTTCGATTATCATAAAATTCTAACTCCTGCTGAGATTTATCGCGTGTTGTAGAATTGATAATGATTCTTTTCCCCTATTTTTTGGCGACTCTTGTTGCAGATAATTTGCTTTTCTGCTTGTAGGAGTGTGGTTGAATTATTTGTTTGGATCGTTTGGGGAATAAATGAGGGGATCTTATTATCCCTCCGTTGATTTTCTAATAACATTAGCTCAACTATCAAAGATTGCAACAATTTACTCCTAAAGATTGCGACAATTTCCTGTAAGAATGAAATGGTTATAGAATTTCAATCGGCAAAGGAAATGAAGTACCAAAATACTTTCTCTAATCATCTCTAAGTCAACCAATGAGGATAAACAATTAAGAACAACATCAAATAATAAAACCCTTAAAAATTCAAATAATATATGCTGCCATATTCATTTCTTCATTGACAAAAAAGAAAATGACATGTTTTAATAAAGAATGGACTCAATTGCATTGATATGGAAAAGACGTGGTTTAAATTCTCATACCCCACGGAAAAGAGTATTTGAGACTACTATGCTTGTATTTAATTTTAAAACAAGTGTTACCAACCGTCCACTGACGATCAATTTCAAACATATCTTGTAAGAATTATCATGGGAGATTGTCCCTTTTCACGTCAAAATCGAGTCTTATGTGATTTTTATTTTCCTTCTTTTGCTTTTATTTTTTTTAAGTTGTTTATGTTTTCATTTATACTTTTAAATTAAAAATAATTTAGTTGAGTATATAATTTTTATTTTGATAAATTTAAAGAATCAATTTTCAATTATTGTAAAAATATTTTGATATTATTTTT
>JAXCLQ010000001.1:22218417-22308172 GCA_035584115.1 Cedrela odorata | reverse complement strand
GGTGAGGGGTATGAGTCATAAGGACTCGGTGAGTGGATAAGATTAAAAGAGAAAATATGAATAAAACGTAAGAGTACAAGTTTTTAAATACAACATATCACATTAATTAAAAATAATCACTTTAATCAATGAAGCATAACAAAATAATTTTCATGTATAAAAATCAATTGTGGATGTTCAAATAAAAGCAAGTGGGCATGCCAGGAAACTATCCCCCGAGATATTCATCAGTGTGTTGCTGGTGGACATCTCAAGACCCGCTAATGAGTTATTTTATATTAGTACATAAAATTATTTAGCACATTCGTTTGCGTTGACTTGGATAAGTAGATGTGGTGCCAAGCATTGACTTATCCAGTCGCAATCTCTCATTTGCCTCTTCTCAAATGAAAAATGTGAAAATGATAACTTCTCCCTTACCCCTTTACCGGGTAGGTAAGGACGGAAATGGTAATCTCTCTCTTATCCCTTTCTTGGGTAAGGGTGGAATCTGTGTACGAACGCGTTCAACTAAGCACTTGCACCCAATTTTCAAACACGAAACCCGTATACAATATTCATCATTTACTTCACATATCATTTCAAATCAATTTGCCATATGTTAACCATCCACAGTCCAATTCGTAAATAATTCAAAACATTTTTATAAAGCATACCCCTACTCATCATATATTAATTTCATATTTGTAAGGCATTCAAATTCCACAAATCCATAACATAATTTAACATTTAAACCATTTTTAAGTTCTAAATATTTTTAGAAAACAATTTAGCATTTTCATCATTTTATTTTAAAATTTTGAAAAATATATCCATCTACTCACATATGTATTAAATCAATATCAATAAAATTATTTCTTAATTCATAAAATAATAAGTTTTATAAAATGATTTAAAAGAATGAAAACAAGTGTGATCCACTCACCGATTTGTGCTTATCTGTTTTTAACTTGCTGCCTTGTCAATGGTTGACTGAGTCAACTATCTACAATTTCATGTCCTTTCGTTAAAATTTGAAATACCATACTCTTGCCATATAAACTAATAAATATATTATTCATGACCTTGATTATTAATAGACAATAGGAATATCTCGGACTATCGTTACCTATTTCGAGAAAATCGCTATTTCTATCTTAATTATTTTAAGAAATCTATCTGTGACAGAGGTAACTTTGTCTTTTTACTGGATCAATTGACAAAAAATTCTAAGCCAATTTTTTAATATATTCATCCCTTATACGTCTAGGTTACATGAATTTTTACTAAGTCTTATTTGAACTTCTATATCTCAACTTATACTTAACTGAATGAATATTATTTTGGCTAAATTTCATAACAGGGCTGTGTGTTTCCTGATTTTTTTGGAAACTCGTTCCTTGATAGAAAAATCTAATTTTTGACTATGTTATTCTATGTTATGTCTACTTTCCATTGCATTTTACGGATCCTAATTCCAATTTATAGTCAATTTACTACGTATTGCGCAGATACGCAATAGCGTGCGGTGCCAAAACAAGGCACCTATATTCTGAAATTTTTTGCGACTTCGTTCCTACATGAAAAATTCTGATATTTGGATAAATTATTCTCTTATGTGTCTAGTTTACAAAGAATTTTGTAGTACATTAATTGGATGTCTAGAACTTATTTTATAAACCAAATACCGAACTTAAGTCGAAATTCCAATAATAGGTTTGCCTTCCTTTTACATGAAATTTTCTATCTTATTCTTTCATACAACCCAGTTACTAAAGCCATACATTTTAACAACTTATTTTCAAAATTTCTATGTCCCAAAATATTGCCATATATAAGCCAAAGATTTATCATATTTAGATGCACTGTATTTGCAAGCAAGATTACTTGATACAATGCAGAAAGCCAATTTATCATCTTCATCAAATGCTAAGAATTATTCCCAAGTGTTTATTTTTCATAACAAAGTTCAAATGAAGGTTGAACGTCACAATGACCTAACAAATTCACTCATAAGGTTGACTTAAGATCCTTACAGCTTAGGATGTATCTGATTGTTTTGTTAGTAAGTATCTTCTTAGACTTCTTAGGTCAACTTAGAATGAAGATAGCTATAGCAAAAAGTTCCAAATTCACTGTTTTGCAAAAGAAAGTGTAATACCATAAAAGTAATTTGATATTATATTTTTACTTATAGAATTCCTTTCCTAGGATTCCAGCTACTTCAATATCCTTCAATAATACAGATTAAGTTTGTTGATTTAATAAACAAGGGGGTTTAAACATTAACAAAAGAATAATGTCTTTTACTAATTATCCGATTGTTAACACTTGGGTATGGTCATCTGTGAGTTCCTTCTAAATTGTAAAAAAATCTAATTAAGGACTTTGATAAATGAATTCAAATTACTATTCCTCAACTTCTGGCTACCATCATCTGAAAATTTTTCACATTTCTGAAAAACAAAGTTAATGCAATATTTTCCTAAAATACTCATTTGATTGAAGGAAATAAAAATATGATTGCCAATACACACGACACAAGAAATATATACCACATCACCTTTCTCCCCTAAAACCAGGGAACCACCTTACCTTCCTTTATCCTTAGATATTCCACTAACACCATTAACCTTTCTCCTTTATGCCAAATTGCCCTTAGTTAAAGACACTCAGCAGTGAATGGATCTTGGAAATTTTCATTGAAAAACAACACACGAGAAACAAGATAATTCAACCAGAAAGGCAACTATTTTAGTTACTGTAGTACACATTCGAATACCAACTAGTGAGAAACTGGTATGAAAATAATGACAAATTTATTCTGGTATTCTGAAAAGTTGTTTTCTTACCACTCTTAGAAGAAAATTTCTTCTTCTTTCTCTTTGTTTCCCGTTGCTTCCTCTTTCCTCTTTTCTTCTTTCACAATTTGGCTTTTTTCTCCCTTTGTCTTCTCTTTTCTTCCATTTCAGCAACTTATTCTTTTCTTCTTTAACAATCAGCCAACATAAACAACATCACATTCCTTTTCTCTCTTTTGTTCTCTTTGTCTTTCTTGTTTGTTCTTATCAGTTTTTCTTTCTAATTTCTCTCAGTTTTCATGCTTTTATTTCTTTTCTCACATGTTTTTTTTCCTTTGTATCCCTTTTCTCTCTTTACATTCGACTAAGATAAAGGAATATGGGTTTTTCTTTTTACTCTCTTCTCTCTCTCTCTAAACATTTCTACTCTCTTCTCCATTCTTCTCAAACATTCCAACCCTTTTTTTAAATGAAAGGAAAAATAACCAATATATATATATATATATATATTATATATATATATATATATTTGAAGTATTTAAAGTTAGAGGTGGGGCCAGCCATGTGTATATAAATTGGCTTCATTGTATTTTTTATTTATTTTTTATTTTTTATTTTTTCATCAAAAACAAAAGGCCTCCTTAAATTTCTTTTATGTTTTTTTTTCTCTAGATTTATAAAGAAGAATTTGAAATGACCATCCTATACAAGCATCATTAGGCTTAAAATTTGGCTTGTAATATTTGTTTGTTTTGGACTTATATCAAATAAAAATTTGACTAAGCTTAGTTTATATTTTTAATCTTCATTATATATTTAATACTTGGCCCAAAATTAATTAAATTTATTAAATTAAATTTCAAGACTTATTTTATTTTATTATTTAATATATATATATATATTCACATAACCTTTTGTCGAAACCTTGTCCTAAATGAAAATTTTAATAAATTCTATTTATGTCGAAATTACGGGTTCTACACAAGGCTTGTTTGAAAGATGAAGGTTCAGCAGAAAAGCCATTAGCAACATAAAGCTTTGGTTTGAAGATGACATATTTAGACTAAGTAACCATAGAATGAACCTTACAAAGTCTGGAGGCTGAGATGATTCATCAAATAAAGAAATTCCAGAATTTATCTGAGTTTATGGAACAGAGGTGTTGCATGAAGGAGATAAGACTGAATTTGAAATAAAGGAACCAGAAGAGTCTTGTTGAATTTGATGTATAAGAAGAATGGTAGAAGAGAAACTAGAATTTATATCTTTAATAGGGGAAGAGTTCAAGGAAGCATATGGAAATGCTTGTTTATAAAAAACAACATGCCTTGCATTATATATTTTTCCAGAAGAATGCATACATTTATAACCTTTGTGAGCTGAACTATATCCAACAAATGTACATTCGGAAGAGTGGTAACTCAGCTTGTTTTTGTTATAGTCCATGAGATAAGAAAAACAAGCACAACTAAAGACTCTAAGCATAGAATAATCAGGAGAACACTTGTGTAACTTTTCAAATGGTGAAACATCATTTAGCATATGTGTAGGGATTTTATTGATTAGAAAGACAGTAGTGTGAAAAAAGAGCCACCAAAATGAGAATGGTAAGGAGTCTTCTAAAGAAGAGTGGTGTTCATATTAGAGATAGTTTTGTGTTTTCGTTCCACTACTCTATTTTGATGATGAGTATGTAGACATGAAAATCTGTGTTTGATGTCATATTCTTGAAAAAATGCAGAAAATGCAAGAAACTCCTCACCTGAGTCAGTTTGAACAGCTTTGATAGCACAATCAAGCTGTTTTTCAATAAGAGTTTTGAAGTGTTTAAAGGTAATCAAAATAGCAGATCAAAATAGCAGACTTAAGCTTTAAAGGAAAAACCCATGTGTATCTGCTATAATCATCAACTATGCACAGATAGTATCTAAACCCTTCAGCAAAAATAGTTGTAGCAAAACCCTAAAGATCAAGATGTAATAGTTATAATGGTGTTGTGGACTTAATGTTTGATTTAGCAAAATGAAGTCTGTAATTCTTGCCATATTGACAAGCATCACATAATTGAGGCAATGAGTCTTTATTTATTGAATATGAAATCTTACAATTTTATAAGATGAGCTTAAGAGCTCAAGAGTTTGGGTGACCCAATCTCTGATATAATATGCTAATGGAACTAAATTTTGGTAAAGTAAAAACAATAAGAGCTTCCTCATTTGTTTTAGTAAAACCTGACTTTTGTGAAACACAAGAACAGATAAAGGCATTACATTTATCTTTATTCATATAGGAATTAAAAGAGGATAACATTGACATAAGTGAGGTGTTCACATTCTGAGAATTTGAAGAGCATTGAAAAGTTGATGAGAGTTGAAGCAAGAGCATATATAGTCTCTTCAAAGCCACTCACCTTAACAGTACATTCTTCATTTTATTGTCCGTTATGAAACACAGATCACTAGAAAACTGAATTATTAGATCATTATTGGATGTTAGTCTTGATATGCTTATCAAGTTCTTTGTAATATTTGGCACACAAAACATATTTTTCAGTTGAATGGAGAGACAATTTCTTGATGACATAGATGATTCTTTAAAGCATAAAATAGTGTATCCAAAATGAATAATTACTAATCCATCATTATTTTTAACTATCAATTTATCATTTCCAGTAAACTTACCTTAAATGGTCATATTTTTGATGTTATTGGTTAGATGATGTGTTGTACCACTGTCTAAATATCATCCATCATCAGTACTGTTATCATCTTGAAAATTCCCAATGTATGCTACCTTTTTGATTGATTGTCTCCTCTATTACTAGCTTGTGAATAGGCTTGTTGCTAAGAATAACTTGAAGCCTGAGTTACATATTCTTTATTGAATATGTGAAAACAAATGTTTGCTGTATGGCCAAGCTTATTACAAATCTAACACATTAATTTCGAATCCCCCCTTCCATTGGACTAGCTTCTTCCTCCTTAATTACATCTTTCATATTGGAATCCTTGATTGCCTCTTCCTCTACCATCAAAGTAGTTGTTTCCAGTATTATATGTTGTCCATATAATTTCTTTTGATAATTCTTGGCATGTAAGTAATTTGCAGCAAATTGATTTTGAGTAGCACTTGCTATGCTTGAGTTCAATTGTTGAATTTTGCATTAATGAGTTACAAGAATTGAGTAAACTTCATAAACACTTAAACTTTCACTTCGACTTGTAATGTTAACAACAACTGAATCATAGTCAGATCCTAATCCACCAATCAAATATAAAATAAAATTATCATCATTGAGAAGAGTTCCAATAGCTCCAAGGTGATCTGAAATATTTTTCATCTTAGCAAAATACTTAACCATTGTCATTGCTTCTTTCTTGTTTGTTTGGAGTTAGAATCGAAGTTGAAGAGTTTGGCTTTAGATTGTGAATCAAATTGCTTTGAAAGTGCTTTCCAGACTTCAGATGATGTTTTGCATCCTATAACCAAATTTATAATGTTTTCACTCATTGAAGACATCAACCATTAAAGGAGAAGTTGATCTTTGCCTTTTCCATAATGTATAGTTATGATTTTCAACAATTGAACTCTCACTAACACCGAATCTATAATGTGGAGAAAAACTTTGACATTCCTAAATGAAGCTCTCTAATCCATTTTTTTTATTGACAGTAAAACTTGTGATCTCCGTATAAAGTAGTTGATTCCATCCGATTTGATTGGAACAATAAAGGAGAATGAAGTGTGTGCAAGTATTGTAGAAATTGAAAGGTTGGCATTTGCCATTACGGCTCCGATACCATAAAAGAATTATTGAGAATATTGTTTGATTAACAAGAAAATGAAAAAGAAAGAAAAACAGAGTAAGCACTAGCTAGAACCAGCTTCTTTGATTCCGAAAATTTCATTTAATGATTAATGAATATTACAAACTCACATTTATACAAGATAACTATCTAATAGATCCAATTTGATACAGTTGGCTAAAATAAACTTTTGCCAGCTCACCATTCTTCCAGCTCATTTAACTACTTTAACAGAATTGCCAACTCATATTTTTAGCATAGTTAACTAACCACAATTCTATTAACTTGGTTGCTTGTAACCGACTTGACTTCTTGATCAGTAACAGCTTGAAGAAGAACTTGAGCGATACTTGATCAGCAGCTGCTTTGCATATCCTTTCATTTACAATTAGCTCTCTGCATGGATGATGGTATGTACATAAGTTACACGGCTTAAAATGAAGCCTAAACTGACGATGAAGTGACTTATTATATTATATTATGTATGAAGAAGATGACTAATGAAGATTTAAAAACACTGGATCAGTCCTCTTTTATTTAATTACGCGGGATCTTCACAGCGTACTCTTAAGCATTTACATTACACAGATACACGTTCAGCATTATTCATGTATCACAGAGTTTTACGTTACTAAACTTAGTAGCTCTCGCACAAAACTTCACTTCTCCTTCCCCAACGTGTCGCCATATTTCTTCCTCTCTGTCAGAGATCCTCTCATTCGTAAGCGCGGCCTTCTTGTTGGTGTTGCCATTTCGCTCCCTGGAAGAAGAATTCTCGGTCTTGGTTTCCAAAGATTTGGTCCACCTCTTCGCCCTTCGTATTAAAGGCTAACTCTTTGGCTTCCCTCTGCATAACCTTAAAGATGTTCCTCATCCCTGCAAGAGGAAACCTGATGTTGCCTTCTGCATTGATTTCGAAGCAGACAACTCCGAGATTTTGGTTTCCGGAAGCAACGGTCACGAAAGGATAACTAGACGGGACGATGTACACAGTACCAGTTCTTATGCGGGAGCTTAATTTCTTGTAAGTACCGCTACCCTTTTCTCGACGTGACCTTCCTTCTTGTTGTTCACTTGATCCGGAGATTTGAGGACATGCGAATAACTACTGCCACCTTTATTGACTTTGAGTTGTACAATGGAGCTGCCATTCCTCCCCAATTATAAATGTCAAAAAAAAAAACATCATCACAAACGTTAATAAAGTCATGCAAGTAATAAAAATGTCCTAGAGTAACGGAGGAAATACCCTGGTGATGTTGGCATAAGAGACCTTGAGGTCGATTTCTTCAAGTGGACTGAAATCATTGCAATCAACTTCGAAGAGTTTGCCATAGTTTTTAGATTGAGAAGAGCTATTTTTAAAAAGCTTGAATGTGTACGTTGATTTGCCTGCAAATGGCCAAATGCTAGGGCCTTCCTCACTTTGGCTCAGTGCCCGTATTTGTTCTTTGGTGGCTTTCATGATCACTCCTTCGTCCTGTCTTGAGAACAGTCTCTCCAACCTGTCCCTTGGAGTCTGCCAAAATTAACAGTCAATTAGAAAAACAAACATATTACAAGGAAGAATAGCAGGAAGTTATATAATTAAGTACTAAAGAAATTAATTATAATTACCTTATAAGCTGCTTCAAGTATCTCCCAGCTGAAAGGCTTGACGAACAATTCTGGGTTTTCACCACCCGCCCCATGAAATGCCTGCATCAGAAAATTTTCAAGGAATCAGTAAAAAATTCTTTCAAAAGCACAGTGAAATATATATACCTTGTACTGACCAGGAATATTGAGGGGTCGAACAAAATTGACGATGTAAAGTTTCTCGTTGTCATCTGTATTGACGACATAGAAAGGGGTGCCAGCATGAATCATTACGATATCTCCACATTCAACATTAAATCTCTCAGAATTAAAGCTCTCTCTCTCTGATTCTCACGGATCAAAGTGATTGTTCCTCGTCCTACAAATTAAGCCACAAAATTAACACAAACCCACAAAATCGTATCCATACCAAAATAGATAATCTACTTGAAAACAATCGAAGGGAGTGGAAATGGAAAGTTACCCCAAGAAACAAAGAAAACGCCATCAGCATCCAAGTGGCTTGGAGCTACAAATGCTTGAGGATTAGCCACAAGAATGCCCAGCCGGTATTTCTCGAGCCTTTCGGTGAACTTAGGAAGAACATAAATTTATCCATGTTCAGTCTTAAGTCAGCCAGTGAAGTGATGTTTTTCAATTGCGTAAGGATTCTCTTCTTCTTCTTCTTCTTTTTGCTCCTCCTCCTCTTGACTTTCTTTTCTGTGCTTATTATGCTCTCCTTCTCTTCCTCCTTTCTCTCTTCTATATTTCTCCTGACAACACAGCGTCCTCTGTTGTGCTCCCTCTTGCCTATCGCACTGCTTCTGGCATTGTCTCATATGTTTTTCAGGTTCATTAGGGTTCTGCTCCTCACGACTGCCACCAGTACCCCATTCTTCTTCTTCACTCTCTCCCTCTCGCTCCTTTTCTAGTTGTTTCTTCTCTTTATAGTAATCTTCACACCTTTCTACCCAATGATCCTTCTGTTCCTCGTCGAATTGGTGTTGGACTTTGCATTGATGCTTGCACTGTTTTAACAGTGATTTGTTCACACATTAGGCTTTTTGTCATTACACTAAAATAGTAGTTGCAACAGATTCTAATGTGAGAGAATGGTAGAATTTAGACATCAGCTCAGACGCTTAAGTGGTGCATCAATCAGCATTTTCAAAACTAGCAGAAAGAGTGTTAAGCCACAAAATTCTTGATCAGGGGCAACTTATAACAAAATAGCGAGTGCAACATACTCTAATGTTATTATATACATGTCTAAAATTAAGGTGTTAAAAGAGTTTTCAATCCAAGACTGCACTGCGCAAGTAAAAACATTAATTGTCATGTAAATACTTGCAAACAATTTATCCTGTGACACTAAAATACAAATGGCAATGAGATAACAAACTGCAGTTTACATCCTTATTTAATTGCAGATTCTTAATAACTAGTCCCATTCTTCAATAAAGTTGGTTTAAAATTCAGTGTCCATGCGTGATTCATGAGTACATGGCAGCAGTATCGGTGGTCAATGCAAGTATGGAGCACCTTGTAGTCTGTAGATGATTGACTGAAAACACTATTAAAGAAGTGAAATTCAATCAATTTCCGGGGCATTCTATTTGCAAAACGCGCCAAAACGGACTGAAATATAGGATACAGATTACAAAATCATTATTCATCCGAGGCATACATATGCCTGCACCCCTACTTCAGCAAAATTTTTGATTAAGATATATATAGTATCTCGAGAAATTGAACGAGGCTTTTCAAAGATCAGGCATGCCCTTTCCATTTTTAGGATCATATGTCCTCTCCATCACAAGATCCATCGGAGTGTCCTTGGGACCAGCTGCAAAAAGGAGACAATTAAACATTTAATAGACAATGACAGAAAAGAAAATCGCATATCCAAAATATCTTCTTAATAAAACTTCAAGGACTATTTGAATTAACAATAGATACTGCTTCTATCCAAGATTCCAAATTATTCTATCAATCAATTAACGTTTTACCTACATACTGATTCAGTCCAAGTTTCTATTTTGTATGTAATGAATATGTTGAAGGAAATATTTCATATAATTGAATTCCTAACTAAAGTACACCTAGAATGCTTGCACACAACCGCACTTCAGAAGATATTGTTAAGAGGAGCAAATGCCTTAAAAGGACCAGCCTGAAGGTAAAAAGATTCTCAGCCATAGTTATAATAGTACCCACATTATTTTCAGTAGGACGAACGAACTACATTCTGAGCAAAGTATCTCCAGATCCTTATTTGTCTTTTACTCTTACAGAAAGACAGACAATTCAGTAATGGAAGCATCCAGTGAATGTCCTTGGTGATTTATCTAATTGAGGCGAGAAATTGGGAGTTTGCAAAGATTATTTTGATTCACAATGAGATTGTTAACTAATGATCACTGATAAGTTGTAATCAAACCAATTAAATTATAAATGGATTTGTCCATATTTTCTAATATATATTTCAAATTAAAAATTCTCACTCTTCTTTTCTCAGTTTTAATGTATCTTTAATTTATTGAAAAACAAGTTCATGCATATGTTTTCAGTGTACTTAAATATATAGATATACGCACACACACACACACACACTCAAGATCCTTTCTCAGTTTTTAATGTACAACATTTTGGTGCATTGAAATACAAGTTATCTTAAGATCTTTAATTTACTGAAAAATAAGTTCATATATATGTATATATAATTGCTCAAGTATATCTTTGTTTATACAATAGCTGATCATTATTAGATAGTTCCAGATTCCAGTACATAAAGATGACAATGCATATAAATCATATCCGGATAGAAATAAAAAAATGATGACAAAAACTTACACAAGATTTTATATTTATTTAAAGATAAAAGAACAGAAAAGGGGATAAGTTTAAGTTAATTACCAACAGTAGGCCTTGGTGTTGTCCTTATCTTCAAGATCTCAGGACGAGGAATTATGGACCCAGATGTTCCTATACCTCTAGATACTCTAACTTTAGTTCCATCTTCTAGATATTTAACTCCAACCTTACAAGGCCTCCTGCAAGAGTAACCATCAATTATCATTTCTTTGAAGAGTCATATGATGATAACATCACACTTTAAATTAGATAGAAAGTAAGAATACCCTGTGACTGGGTCAAGAACTTGAACATTTGAGGCATGAATTGGGGCTTCAACTGTAAAGATCCCACCTTCATGACCTTCTCCTCCCTTGATATGCTTTTTTACCTGCATAAACATAAATCAAAAGGCAATCATGAATACTACCAGACATAATCAACATAATTCATTTAAACTTCGGAGGCAGGACAAAACATGCACCCAAATGCAAGCTCATAAACAAATAAGTGTGCACCCAAAAATCTAAAACATTACAGATAGTACCCTAAAAATATAAAGAGACAGACAAAAAGACAATCCATACTTAATAGAGCATGGCACCGCATTGATTTTCTTTTTTTGGGGCTTTAGGTCACTGAACATATGCTTAGATGGTAATATTTTAGATTAAAACTTCTTAGCAGCAAAGTCATGCAGAATCAGCATAGTTTTGCCTTCGTGTGTACAGGCCATGCAAGCTCATAAACAAATAATGAATAAGCGTGCACCCAAAAATCTAAAACATTATAGATGGTACCCTAAAAATATAAAAAGACAGACAAAAAGACAATCCATACTTAATAGAGCATGGCACCGCATTGATTTTCTTTTTTTAGGGCTTTAGGTCACTGAACGTATGCTTAGATGGTAATATTTTAGATTAAAACTTCTTCGCAGCAAAGTCATGCAGAATCAGCATAGTTTTGCCTTCATGTGTACAGGCCATCCCATCAATCATCCACTAGCCTTAATTTAATCTCTTCACAGAATAAGACGTTTCAATACAATAAAACCATACTAGAAACAAGGAAGCAATACATCAAAATAAGGAATATGGTTTGTCAAACCAGCTATTTGTCTAGTTAGTACAAATCTTTAATTTCTGTTTATGATTTATGCCACTAAATAGTGTCAGAATGTCATAGGATATTCTTTACAGGGTGCAGATTTTACCACTAGAAGTATCCTACTAAATTCAGAGTTTAATAACAAAAGCATAAAACAAACATTCATTTAAGATTTTAAGCAAAGATTTTTAGGGCAATATGAAGAATATGTTACAACATAATAAAAACTATGATGAGAGCTTCTTCCTAAACCTCAGACAGGCATATTTCCCCACCCTTCCCAAAAACAAAAACTTAGAAAAAATTGTAACAACAAATACAATAGCGATAAAGCAAGACTTGGCAGTAGAATTGCCCACCAGATTTTTCCCCTCAACAATGACCCGGTTTTGAGACCGAATGACACGCTTAATAGTACCAGTCTCGCCTTTATCCTTGCCCCTGATTATCATAACCTGTAAATAAATATTAAAACCATTATCAATTGAAAGTCCAGAAAGAGATAAATGGAAACGATAGATAATAACATCTTTTATTCTCATTCTCACATTATCTCCTCTGAGTATTTTCCAGTGCCTAATGAGTTTCTCGGCAGCTTTCCAACCCATTTCAAACTATGAAAGATATCAATATTCTTTGAGAAGTACCTGCACCTGTCACTGAAACAGAATTCTCATCATAATTTTGAAAATTTTGACAAACCCATGAGACACGGAGATTTATCCCAAAAACAAACCCAATTCTTCACAATAGCTCATCTGAAATAAGAAACTTCTACTCAATTAAACAAAATCTCATTCAAATTACACCAAACAAAAGATAAAATCATCTGCCAGAAAAACCTAAACAACATAAAGGCCACATCACGTAATCGAAAAACAAAGTAAAAAAAATAAGATTTCTCGTTAATTTCCTACAAGAAGCTTGAATTTAGAATAATAAAAGCAATGGCATCGTTATCGAAACATTCCAAGTCGAATATAGATCGTTATGGCATATAAAATGTTCAACGGTTTTAAACGAAAATAAGACAGACAGAGAAAGACTACCCGAGAGAGTGAAGACGCTGATGTTGCAGAGTTAAGATATTTAGATACTTGCGGTGATTTGGGTTTCCCGGTTATCTCAGCCGCACCTCTCCGATATCGGGTTTAGGGTTTTTGTCATGTACTCTCGAACGATTTACCGCCAGCATTACGAATATGGGCCTTTCAATAATATCTTTTTGGGCCTTTTTTATTGAACGGCCTGGCAAGAACGCACTTCTTTTCTTTTTAGTAAGCAATGCATGCAACGACACTTTTGTTGTTTAGACTCAAAATCGTCACAACACGTACAAGAATCAAGATTACGATTTAAAAAAATAAAATGATTTTTTTAGGAAATGGCTAATTTCTCGCCCAATTATATTTTTAACTCAAATAAAAGAAAATTATTTGGGGTAAAAAAAAATGTATTTTTTGAATGAAAATACTCTTTACTTCTAATTTTGTATGTTTATTCAACTTAAATGACAAAGAAAGAGAAGGAAAAAAAATGAAAGAGAGAATAAATTTCAACAAATAACACTTGCAAACGCTCTCAATTTAAATAAATTACTTAAAGCAATGGTGTCTGAGTTTGAAAAATTGATAATAATGATGGTTGAGTTTGAGAAATATAAACATTCAAAATTTTGTTATGAATCGATTGATTTTGACTTAGTTTATGAATTGAAAATAGTTAGAAATCAATTTAAAATAAGTTTTAATTGTGATTTGTGTGATTTAGATGTATTATTGGAATTTGAATGCATATAAATCATTCGACGAATTTTGTTGAGAGAGTACTGATTATTCTCAAAAGTTTTGATAAAATTCGTCAAGGTCCTTAACAATAAATAATATTTTCTTGACAAAAATTATCAAGAAAAATTAGTATATTTCGAGAAAATATCGACAAATTTTATTAAAAAAATCATTTTTCCTTAACATATTTTGTAGAGATCTTATACTAAATTTTATTGAAAATCTCAATAAAAAATCTTAACAAAATTTAACTAGAAATTTTTATGGAATTTAACAAGCAAAGTAATTATTCCTCAACAATTTTTTGAATTTCGTGATAATTATATCCCTAGTTAAATTTCGTGGAAGCTTTTTATTAAATTTCGTTAAAATTCTTCAACGTAATTCATTGAGATTTTCACCAAATGTATTGATTTTTTTCGATAAATTTTTTTCAAAAAAATACTATTTATTATTGAGGATTTTAACGAAATTATTATTGTCAATTTCTCAAACTCAATTTTTATTATTCCAAGTAATTTGTTTAAATTGAGAGAATATTTACAAGTGTTGTTTGTTAATTTATTTTTTCTCTTTCTTTTCTCGTCCTCTCTTTTCTTTCTATTTCTTTCTCTCTCCCATTCTTTCTCATTTAAGTTGAACAAATGGACAAAATTAGAAGTCAATAGTATTTTCGTACAAAACATATTTTTGACCTCAGATGTAATAAATTTTTTACTTGAGCTGAAAACATAATTGAACTTAAAAATTAGGTCATTTCCGAAAAACCCAAAACAAAATCTGACTATAAGATGTAATACTAATTGCTACTAACCTTCTATAAACCCCATGCCATGAAGAAGCATCAAGCATTCATGCAAATGCAAATTAGGTGATCAAAATTTGGAATAGCAGTTTGCAGAATTAAGATGGCCAAATTCTCATTATCCTTCTTTCTCATCAGCCTCTTGGTTCTTGTTTCAGGTGCGCATACATCATTTTTAGTTTAATATCTTTCCGCTTGGTTTTTTACTTTCTGTGTCATACACAGCGAGCGATTGTCAATTAATTATGATTATGTGAAGAAGAAAATGAAGATTAGTAGTAGTCTTTCTCTAACAAGATCAGTAAATTTTGTTTGGTTGCACTTGCATGCACAGTTGAGACAACGGCGAAGCATTGCACAGAGATGCTGCCATGGGTGAAATTCTATTGCATAGAAAAGACAGTATCTCGTACTTGCTGGGGGAACTGTACTCAAAAGACATCCTGATCTGATCACTGCCTATTGTGGAGGCACCGCTGCCTTACCCATCAGATTTTGTGCATGAATCTTCCCTTGTTGATCATTCCTCGTAATTAACTCTTAATCTTTCAAGCATCTGCCCGTTTAAATTAAAACCCATAAGTCAATAAAATAAAACAACAATGGATTTAGCTGTGTTTATTATACATTATAATGTTTCTAATAAATTTTCAGTTTCAAGAGAAAAATAAACGAAGAAACAACGTTATAGAAAAATTTATTTCAGTAAATATTTATCAATTTTAATTAATTTTATTAATTAAATTAATAAATTACAAAATAAATAAATATAAAAGAGATAACCGATTTGAACGTGGTTCATATTTCTCAATCTTATATTCATGTGGTTATGTTTAAAGAAAATAATCTATTAAAAATAAACGATTACAAACACCAATAAACTTATATAAAATATTATTATTATTATTATTGAATTAATTTTGATAGCCTTGTTTAACGAGATCCTTTAGTCTTCTCTTTATTAGATGTTATTGAACTCCCTTCACTAAATACATATTCTTCTCTTGAAAAATGATATAAAAAATATATTAACCACACTTAGGATAACACTCTTTAAGTTTATGTAATTTTTAAAAATTACAGACTCATAATTTTCACTAAATTATTTTTCTTAGAATTGTAAAATAATTCACATATGTTTTTTAGTTATACTTAAAATCCAATATTTCCTAATATTACTTGTAAATTTGAAATCCTTTTACGTAAAGACTAAAATTTAGATAATAGTAAAAAGTCTCAATTTGTTACAACAAAAATATATTTTAAGCAAATTTCAATTACAATATAAACATACAAATAAAAGTATATTTTAAGAAATATCAATTTTATAAACCTTAACGGTTATAATAGTATCAAATTGCGAATCCAACCAAAATTTGATTATAAGATATGATAATGATTTCTATTATCCTTTTATAAACCCCATGAAGCAGCAGTCATTCTGCAGCACGTGCCTTTGTTTATAAATGAAGAAGGATGAAGCCTGCATGCCAATTGAGTCGGTTTGTGTGTGTGTGTGTGTATATATATATAACACATGCTTGTTTTACATTTTTAGGGGACAAATTAAAATTGAAGGAGAAATCAGAAGCAAATCGAGAGCAGATAAGAAAAAGAAAAAAAAAAGAAATTATAAGTAGACAAAAGAAAAAATTAGATAAAACGTATTTGAAAAATTAAAAATACGTTCAAAAAAAATTATGTAGATGATATAATTATGAAATTATAATAATTATATTCCCGTGAAATACTTACCGTTTTAATTAATTTTAACAGTTAGATTTTGAATTTGAGTGTTGAGGAGCGGCTGCTGGAATATTATTAAATGCACAAAGTAATGACCAATCTCAAAGGGCCACAAATATATGATTACATAATAACTAATCTAGGCAATAGAGAAAAACAACAATGGAAATGGGACGAAAATTATAGCTATAGATTCTAAAACTTTTACATGAGATTGACATTGACACAGTCTAACTTTTATTGCAACCACACAAATTGACGTATCAGGAATATTTTGAAGAAGTATGAAAATAGTCCACACGTTTATTGTAATATTGCTCTCCCTCTTTCTCTTTGAAGAGATTTGGGTGTTCAATTTATCAATTACGCGGGCGGATACCCAGTTTGGCTGCATCAATATACAAACTAGTTATTGAACGAATAATGAGATTTGGAATGTGGAAATAATTCATCCAAGTAAATTAAAGAAAAGAGATATGATGCATAATTAAAGTGTAAATGAACAATAACATACCGGCAGCCTCCTTGGCCGCGCAGTCGGTGTCACACGTCATTTCACAGATGGTGTAACCGTGGCCTCTGGATAGGCATCCTTTCTCACAATCTTTGAAGCATTCCACGAATCTAGTCTTGGGTGTGTCGGCCTGTGCCTGTGCCGGTGCCTGGTCCTGGTCCTTAGCATTGGCGTTTTGGACGTACAATGCTGCAACGATTGCAATGCAGACGAGAAAAAATGCAACGAGTTTGTTGGCCATTGTCTTTATGCGTGTTGGTATGTTGAAGCTTTGAGTGATTTTCTTGTGATTAGTTTGGGTTGCAGGAGAGGATTGTTGAGGGGTATTAATAGAGAATGGAAGGCTAATTCTGGATTGTTTGAACTGAGAGGGGGGAAGATTTGTGGCTATTAACGAGCTTAATTTAACGAAAGGTTTGCTTAAAATATGGGTTATTACGTGGACCAACTTTGTTCAATTCCATTTTGTCTCAAGTCAAGGAAGAAGCAGTCTTTGCTTTAGAAAATACCCATTTCAATTCAATACTGTATTGTTACGTGCGCTTTGCCCATGCATTGAGCTACTGCAAGGACTTGGCGCATCCCATCAAGTCTAGTTAAAAATAATAATTACATATGTTTTCTTTAATGTAAAAATTTGAATTTGCCGATTATTCGAGGCCAATTATTTGATAAGATACCAAACTACAGTGAATTAGATTAAAATTCGACATAATACGTATCTGCTGTCAATCTCAGAATCTCACACCCAAGGAATTTGAAGCAATGAGAGAACTAAAAAAAATACACAAGAGTGATAAAGAGGTCAACTCGGTAGCAGTTGAAAATCATCATTCCTATAAATAGTAGCAAGATCGATGGTGGGGAGATGTAAGACCGATTGGAGGCTGATGGTGGCGGCGGTGTCAGCACTGGCCTAATCCCCGAGCTTGTTTCCACTGGTGGAGATGCAGGTGTCAAATCCAGCTGTGCTGGAGCCACAGCTTTGGAAGCTGAAGAACATAAAAAGATCTGTTATTTCCCTTCAAGTTCTAGATTCAACAAACATTGCTCAAGTTACGATAGGGGCTTGAGTCAAATGTTACCTCTTGGACTAAGAGGAGAAGCATCTACAGGTGCAGGAGTTGTCCCGAGAATAGCAGGACCTGCCAGAGAAGTTCTAGTTATCATATTGTTTGATGACTGAGCATCCCCTTTAGTTAATTTTCATATCAAAATTTCAAGTTCATGACATCATTTTTTTTTCTAATGTTAAGAATTCAAATGAATCGAAAGATTAGTGGATGGCTTGGGGTACCTGGAGCTGGCAGAGGAGTACCGGAGGCTGCAAAATACAATAAAATGCATGATTAATCCTTCAACAGGCATTGATATTGCAGATGCTATAGATTGAACTTGAACAAAGTCAAGAGTGTCGCACCTTTGCACTGCACTGGCACACCACCCATGTTACATGCTCTTGGCAGAGAGAGTGATAAGGTTCGGTTAATGGGCAGTTGAACCGGGACATTTGCAGATATCACAAGACAAGCACAGTCCATAGTAGTGCTCATAAGCGTTTTTAAATAATCGCAGCAGCTCTGAGTTGGTGTTGATGACCCATTGGACGTACTTCCAGTTACGAAATTTAGGCATGGTGTGAAGTTGGAGATCATTGAGGTTGTGCATGGTGTAGTTATCTGACCATTTACTGAAGTGACTGAAAGAGTTGCTATTATTAATGCAAGAAGATGGAAAGTTCTCAATCCTTCCATTATCTTCTGGGAGAAATGGGCTACTACAGATTGTCTTGAACGGAAGAGTGTGAAGTTTTGTGTTGGTTTTGGTTTTGGATTTATAGGTTGATAGTTTTCAAGAAATTTTGGAGAAAAAAAAGGTAGTTTTGAAGTGGGTTCTGGAGTTCATCTACTCTTAACTAATGTATATGATTGAAGGAATCTTTTAATTAATCAGTTGTTTTAAACTTGGAACGCCAGGTTTTCTTAATCTTATTAGGCTTGTTTGGCGTGTTAGTTATAGCTTTGGATTTGTTACAGTTTAATTATGTTGACGACTCTACTGACTGCAGTATTGGTCTCAGCTTTAACTCAAAACTTGCTCCCGAAGGCCAGGTCCAAAGAGCGTAACGTATGCTTTCTGTTAAAGCAATAATTAAAAAAGTACAAAGATTAAATCCTTAAGCAACATATAAAAACATACTCCTAAATACATTAAAAAAAAATTATAGAATCTTTTCAGTTATAAAGAATGTTGGTGGTTGTATCTACTATTAATTAATGATAATATGATATTTTATAATTGATACATGTTTAAATTTTATGTATTTATTTTTAATATACATTTATTAATGCATACATTTGGATAAAAGCATGTAAATTTCGAATACTAAAATTAAAACCAAACCCAACACAAATGGATCGATACTCAAGAATAAAGACCAACTCAAATTCATTTTCATATAAACAGATCGATACACTGCCAGAAAGGATCGATACTTTCTGACAATTTAAAACTCAACAATAACTTCTACAGTATTTATGACAAATATTTAATACACCTAATCAAGCCATTAGATACAAATTACTTCACAAAGAAAATAAGTATAAATAGAAGAAGTTAAGGAAAAGATAACAACAGAGTACATTCTTGAGCATCAATGATTATTCAATCTAAAATTTTTACTTGAATAGTTCTCTTTTCTCTCTCTACTGTAAATTTGTTTATTTAATCATTCTTAAAAGAGAAAATCAATTATACGAGCTTATTGATACATCAATTCTAGTGTGAGAGTATAAAACACATAAATACATTATTGTATTGTATTGAGTTCATCTTCACCCGAATCAAACGAAGGTTGTATTGGTTACTCATTACCTGGATAAAGAAGTTATATGGTTGCCCTTCACCTCAAAAGGAATTGTATTAGTTTTACTTTACCCGTATAAACAAAGAAATAATCAAACTTCAGTGGTGAGCCAAGGCCGAGAGCGTGGATGTAGGCCAATATTGCTAAACCACTATAAATTTAGTGTTTACTTTATCTCTCTCTATTGTTTTATTAATTTTAGTGCATTGCATACATCTTAAGCCTTAAGTTTTTAAAGAATCCAATTTACCCCCCTCTTGGGTATAACTAATTAAGACAATAAGTGGTATCAGAGCCTAACTAAATTAAATAGTATTTACAATCTTCAGAAGTAGGTTAAAATGACATTTAGCAGTAATCAAGGACAAATAGTTGAGGAATAATCCACAAACAAGCCACCATTCCTCAATGGGACTAATTATGTATATTGGAAAAAAGTATGCAAATCTTCTAAACAATATTAGACTTTGAAATTCTTAATATAATAGAAGATAGGTATTTTCCACCCACAACCAAGGATGTACTCACTAGAGAAAAGAAGTTAAAGTTAAAAAGGGAGTGGACTCCTAAAGAGAGGAATATGTTCACTTTAACTGGAAAGGCTATGAACATCCTCTATTGTACTTTAAATAGAGTCAAATTTAATAGAATATTAGAATGTAAAACCGCTAAATCTATTTGGGACATGCTACAGGTCACATATGAGGGAACAAGTAGAGTCAGAGACTCGAATATTAGCATATTAGTTCATGATTATGAATTATTTAAAATGAAACCGCATGAAAACATAAATGATATGTTTACTTGTTTTAGTGACATTACTAATGACCTTAAAGCTTTTGGTAGATCTTATTCCATTGCATATATTGTCACCAAAATTCTAAGTAGTCTATCTATAAGCTAAGAAGCCAAGGTGACAGCGATTAAAGAAGCAAAAGACTTGAGAACATTACCACTTGAAGAGTTTCTCAATTCACTCATGACTTATGAGTTGGAAGGCAGACAAAACGAGGATGAAGTTAAAGAAAAAGAAAGGAAAAAAGTCACCTTAAAGAGTACCAAAAAGGAAGAAGAAGAAGATGAAAGTGAACAAAAATCTGATGAGAACGAATTTCTTCTCATGACCAAGAAATTTAAAAAGTACTTCAATAAAGATAAGACTAAAAGAAGAAATTGGAAAAGAAAATACTTTTCAAAAAACAAAAAGTTCAAAAAGAGCAATGAAAAAGAGAAAGAAAAGAAAAAAGAAAGGGAAATTATCTGCTATGAGTGCAAGAAACCAAAGCATACAAGACTGAATGTCTACTAAAGAAATATAAGAAGGACAAGAAAAAGAAGAAAGCAATGAATGTGACATGGGATGACTCCTCCAGTAAAGAAAACACTTCATCATTGAAAAACAAGTGAGCAAATTTCTGCCTTATAGGAAAACACGAAGATAAGGTAATCTCTTTATATCAAAATTCATCATATTATGATATATGCTCAAGTAGTGATAATGATAACATGTTAGGAGATGATTTGGGTGCATTGTATGAAGAACTTAGAGATGATTTTCAGGAATTGTATGTTAAACATAAAAAAGTAAAGAAAAAGAATTATATAATGCTAAAAGAAAATGACTCATTAAAATTAAGAGTTAGAAAACTTGAACTTAAAAATGAATCTAACATGTCTAAGGAGTTTGATGTATTAAAAGATGAAAACAAAATCTTGAAGGATGAAATAGTTTCTCTTAAAAGAGTATTAACAAAATTTATACAAGAGAAAGAGTCATTAGATAAACTTTTAAGTAGTCAAAGATCAGTATTTGATAAAGTCAGACTTGGCTACAAATAAAGAACGAAACAAAAAGTCGATGCAAATTATTTTGTGAAATCTACTCAACAAGTAACATTATCTATTACTTGTCATTATTGCAATAGGAAGGGACATTATAGCAACACATGTCTACATAAGAAAAGTACATATAATGAACCTAAGATGATGTGGGTACCTAAGGGAACAAAACTTAAAAAAATCATGCATGCTAAAATAGCCAAGACTTTCAAGGGTAGAATTAATGTTTATAGACCCAAAGTCACTTTGATACCAAAATAAACTTATCTATTGTGTAGGTATCTCATGTGAAGAGCAACAAGTATAAAAAAAAAAAAGTGGTTCATCGATAGTGGTTGCTCAAGACACATGACGGGAAATAAGAGGTTATATCTCTATCTTAAAAAAGAAAAACGAAAAGATGTGTTCTTTGGAGACAATAGTTGAGGCAAGGTGAAAGGTATTAGAATCATAGGTATCAACTTAATTTTAATTAAAGATATCTTGTATGTTCAAATTTTGAAATATAACTTGCTTAGTATTAATCAATTATGTGATTATGGCTATAAAGTTGTATTTCTTAAAAATGGTTATGAAGTGTTAGATGAGCATGAGCATGCAAATAAGTTATTCTATGCACCTAGAAATAATAATGTGTATATCATAGAACTAGAAAGCTTGGATGATATGAATAATATTTGTTTACAAGTTCTATGTGATGATTCTTGGAAGTGACATAAAAGATTAGCACATTGTAGTATGAATTTCTTGAAAAAACTAGCAAAACAAGGCTTATTAGAAGACCTTTCTAATTTAAAATTTTCAAAAGATAAAATATGTGATCTATGTCAACTAGGTAAACAAGTTAAGACATTCTTTAAATCCAAAAACTTAGTTTCCATAACAAGACTATTATAACTTTTACACAATGATTTCTTTTGACCAAATAGAGTTGCTTTCTTAGGAGGAAAACTTCATATATATGTAATCGTCGATGATTACTCTAGATTTACTTGAGTATTCTTTTTAGATAGCAAAGGTAATACATTTAAAATATTTAAAAAAATTCTCAAAGAAAATTTAAAATGAAATTGGTTATAAAATTGTGAAAATTAAGAGTGATCAAGGTGGAGAGTTTATGAACAAAAACTTTGAAAATCTTTGTGATGAAAATGAATATTCTCATAATTTTTCTGCATATAGAACTCTATTAGCTTAGTTGGCAACACTCAAGAGAAGGGTGAATTGGGTTTTTAGAATTTTAGAAACTTAAAATAAGTGCAATGCAGAGCAACAAATAAAACAATAGTAGAGAAAGAGAAAAAAACAAACACAAAGTTTATAGTGGTTCAGCAAAGCTTGGCCTACGTTTACTCTTTCAGTTATGGATCACTTCCACCGAGGTTCAACTTTCTCCTTATTTCTTCGAGTCAAATAAAACCCACTATAATTCATTTTGAGGTGAAATACAACTATACACTTACTTTTTCACGAGTGAAGAGTAACCTAATACAATCTTCTTTAACTTCGGGTGAAGATGAACCCAATATAATTTCAGAAATATAATTTTATTTTTAAACTCTCACAATAGAACAAATATATCAATATGCTCGTACAAAGGAAAAATTTCTCTTTAGAAGAAATGAAACTTTTACAGTAGAAAGAGAAAATACACTGTTAACGTTGAGAATATTCTTAAGAATGTTTTCTGATTTGTTTATAATAAACTTTATGTCTGACTTTGTCTTTTTGTCTTCTATTTATACTCATTCTCTTTGTTAAAACTCTTATATCCAACGACTTGATTTAGTGCATTTAATATCTGTTATAAATGCTGCAGAAGTTACTATTGAGTTTTTAATTGGCAAAAAGTATTGACCCTTTTTGTAATGTATCAATCCCTTTATGCGACATATTGAATCTAAGTCTCGAGTATCGACCCGTTTACCTTTACGTATCGACTTGGTTCACTTCGTAATTTATTTCCAACTCTTTGGAATCTTAATGTATTGATCTTCGACTTTAAGGTATCGATTTGGTATGCCTTATAAATAATTTGTAACTTTTTGGACAAGTAGGTATCGATCTGTTTGAACTTAAGCATTAATCTGGCTTACCTTGTAAATATTTTACAACTTTCTAGACAAGTAAAGTATCGATCTGATATGCCTTATAAATATTTTACAACTTTCTAGATAAGCAATGAATCGATCTCTTTGAGCCTAGTTATTGATCTGTTTGTCTTAAGGATTTCAATTGAAGCTTCTGCCTTAGCATATATTGATCTCTTTACTTTCTTGTATTGACTTGTTTCAAATGTATCGATACGTTTTCCAATGATATCGATCCGTTCACTAGATATATCGATCTCTTGCTTCAATGTATCGGTTCTATTTAAACTTTAAAGACACTTTCACAGAGATTTGTTTAGATTGATTACAAGCATATTTATACATATTTTACTTTATTTTTAACAGGTTTAAATTCATTTTATCATTACATAATAACTTAACATTACAATTTACTTAGTCATCATTGAAAATATACAATTAAATATTATAATGTCATCAATTTCATATTTAAATCATCAACATGATATCATCAAACTCTACAATAAAATGGAGTTGTTGAAAGAAAGAATAGAACCTTATAAGAGATTAGTAGAACCATGTTTAGTGAGTATAACTTACCTGAATACTTTTGGGCTGAAGCTATAAACACTGCATATCATATAACAAATAAGGTTTTAATAAGAAAGATTTTAAACAAAACTCTATATAAATTAATCTTTAAAGAAAACCTAAGATCAAGTACTTTAAAGTATTTAGATGCAATTGCTACATTCTTAACACTAAAGACAATTTAGAAAAATTTAAGCCAAAATTCAATCTTGGAATTTTTCTAAGATATGTATATAAAAGACTTGAACTTGCCTCCATGAACTCTTCATGTGATATTTAGTTTGCTTTGATCAAAGACTTGGTTTCAAACATTTATTGATATACGTTTAGGAACTCAAACATGGATAAAGTTAGCGAAAACACTCAATCCTTTTGAACGAGTCAACAAATCACATCTTGACTATCATCTAAATTCTTATATGAACCACTCATAACCAAACCGACTTTATTATACAAGATATGATTAGTCATGTACTTATATACCATATGAATTATGTGTGTCCATATAAAATTTGACTCTGACATCTCAAATCAAAGGATTTCATCGCATATTAATACAATATTTTTGATAAATCATTGACTACATATATACCATGTGATTTATCATTATTTGGTCAAGTTTGATAAATAATTCTCTAACTATAAATTCATACTAATACCTTTGTGACATGATTTTCATTGTCACCCTCACTAATATCATCTTATGATAATTATAGGCGGTATTTAATATACCTACTATGTGATATTGATATCCAGTTTATATTACTTCTATAGAAAACAAATTTGATAATTTTTTTAACTATTAAATAAATTATCTAGACAATTCACATATATTCTTTATTATATAGCATGAATAAATAAAGAAAGTAACATACATATGTGAATAAAAAAAATCTTTTTTTATTTATTATATAAATATTACAATATTTATAAACTCTGAAACTAACAACACGATGGTTTCTAGGACATACATTAACAATTAGTACATAGACCTAACAATTATACAACTACAAGTACAAAATAGGCATTTAGGAATAAACTTGATAAAAATGAGAATATCTCTAGAAATAAGGCTAGACTAATGACACAAAGGTATAATCAAGAATAAGAAATAGATTATGACGAGACTTATAAACCCGTAGCTAGATTAAAAGCCATTAGAGTTCTCTTAGCCTTTGCATATTACTAAAATTTCAAACTCTATCAAACGAATGTCAAAAGTGCGTTTTTAAATGGTTTTATAAATGAAGAAGTTTATATATAATAACCTTCCGATTTTGAGAACTATAAAATTTTAAAACATGTTTACAAACTCATTAAGACACTTTATAGTCTAAAATAAGCACCTAGAGCTTGGTACGAAAGATTTAGTGAATTTTTATTAAAATATAATTTTGTGAGAGAGAGTGTTGATACTATACTTTTTATTAAAATCAAAGATGATGATATTTTATTAGTTCAAATTTATGTTGATAATATCATCTTTGGAAGTACAAATGAGTTATTGTGCATTAAATTCAAATCTTTTGAAATGTGAATTTGAAGTGAGTATGATAGGAAAACTAAATTTCTTTTTAGGACTTTAAATAAAATAAATAAATGATGGAATTTATATCTTCCAATCTAAATATATCAAAGAGTTGTTGAGAAAATTCGACATGATAGAAGGCAAATCCATTCAAACTCCTTTGAGCACTTTTACTTCTTTAGACAAAGATGAAATAGAAAAAAATGTAGATCAAAAATTATATAGAGGCATGATAGGTTGATTACTCTATTTAACTGCCTCTAGACCCCACATTCTCAATGAAGTATATGTATGTGCTAGGTTTCAATCTAATCCCAAGGAATCACAGCTTATAGCGGTAAAACGAATCTTTAGATGCTTAAGAGTTACAACAAGCTTAAGATTGTTTTATCCAAAAGATGATGAGTTTAACTTGAAATATTATTCGAATGCCAATTATGAAGGATGCAAAGTGGATAAAAAAAGCACAAGTGGTACATGTTACTTTCTTGGAAATGCACTAGTATTTTAGTTTAGCAAAAAATAAAGTATAGTTACATTATCAACTACTGAAACAAAATATATTTTAGTAGGTAGTTGTTCTATTCAACTTTTATGAATTAAACATCAATTACTAGACTATGAATTATAACTTAGTCAAATCTTCATTTTATGTGATAACACAAATGTCATAAATCTAACTAAGAATTATGTGCATCACTCTAGAACCAAGCACATAGAAATCCATCATCACTTCATTAAAGATCATGTTAGTAAAGGAGATGTATGCTTAAAATATATCAACACAAATCTTCAATTAGCTGACATCTTTACTAAGCCACTTAATAGGGATCGTTTCTGTGTAATTAGAAATGAATTAGGAATGATTAAAATTGATGAAATTGTGTTTGAACCTGTTTGTGCTTGATTTTGGTTAAACTTTTAATTCTAGATGCAAAAGGATCGATACTTAGTTCTACATGTATCGACCTTGACAAAGGATTGATATATTCTTATAAATGCATCAACACTTTTAAAGAATTTTGATTTAGCATCGATACGATTGACATCATGTATCGATACTAAACTTGAGCTCCAGCACGTACCGATATTGTACTTATATGTATCGATACGTTAGAGTGTAATGATTACACTATAAATGCATATTTCTTGAGTTAAGTGAAAATTTCAAAATCTATTAAATTAATCGCCAAAAATTAAATGCATGGTTGACATGTGTTATCATGCTAAAATGTATCGATATCTTTAAAAGTTATCTACAGTATGTATCAATACTTTACTACAAAATATTGATACCTTGAAAAAATGTATCGATATCTTACTGTCTTTCAACGAAAATATTGATATCTCTTGAAGTCAAATCGATACATCTGAAAACAGACCGATACATATTTAAATATATCGATACCTTTGTGTGTTTTTACATATAAAAATAGGAAAAATCTAAAATTTTCTTCCTCATTTAAAACTGTAAACTCTCTCTCTTTAAAACCCTAAAATTTCTTCAAGTGTTCCAATCATCAAATTTACTTCAAAAATGCTTAAGACCAAGAATCTAGAAGTTGTCCAAAGAAAGAGACCTAGGGTGAATGAACTCTTATCCTCTAACGCAGACTTCCAGAATCGAGAAGTAAAGGATCGATACATCTCTCTCTACCTTAACCGAAAAGTGGCTTATTGACAAATTTTTTACTTTAACTTATTACTTTACATCAAATTTCCATACTTCAGAACTTTTTGAAGATTTCGGATGGATCGACTACCTCAGCCAAATGGAGAAATATTTTAATAGTCTTGTCAAAATATTTTTCTCAAATTTAAACGCCAAAAACCCTCACTCAGGGAGAGTAAGAATAACAAAAGTCACCAGTATAATACGAGGACATTCCTTCCAAGTTAATGTCAGTGTCCTATCACGCATAACTCATGTACTAGAATGTGGCACCTCGTATCCAGAAAGCGCATTTCAGCCTCTTGAGGCCTACAAAGTGCTTTTCAATGATCTAAACCTCAAAGAAATTGACAACAAGTTGGATTAACTCGGCTTTCACAAAAGGATCCTTCACCTAATTGTCTCCTACAATCTCAACGCGCGTTCTGGACACTACTCAGAGATGACTTATAAAGATATGTAGTGGATGCAGTGCATCATGGAAGGCAGAAAGCCTAACTTGATATCTTGGATACTCAATGACATGGTAAGGACAACCATGTCGAAAGTTAGCCACCTCCATTATGGCTATGTCATTTCAAGCATCATTAGTAAGAGTCCACTATGGATATGCGCGAACATCGATACTATTGAACCCCGAGTTACCGCCATACTATAGAAAACCACACTCCGACATATGCATTATGAGCAGAGAGTAAACGGGGAGTAGGTACTTCAAGCCCGTTATAAGCATTTGCACAGTAGGGGCCAAAAAGAGCCACAGGAGCAACTAATTGATGAGCCCACACTTCAACCAATAGATGATTTATCGGCACCACTAGATGTGCCTAAAGGCAACAACATTAGTTCCTCCCTCAACTCCAATAGCACCATACTCATAATCACTTCCATCGACAATACTAAGACTATTCTAGAGAACATAAAGGCTAAGATGATGCAAATTGAAAAACGAGTGGACATTGTAATGAATAGCTTTGATGAAAGCCTTACAAGGCTTGAGACCATGATCGTCACTCAGATATACAAGATTAAATAGCATCTTGATTAGACTAACCAAGACATCACTCAATTAGGTAAATTTGGACTTGAGTTTCACAGCGAAACCAAACGTTTCATGCAAAATTTGGCCAAAGCCTCCACATCAGCACCAGCGTATCGAGGACCCACGGCTTCTTCCTCCAGACCGAGACCACCTCTACACGCCTCCCAGCCTAGCTCAGCTCATCCTATTAACTTAAACGTCGACAATGATAACTCTAATAATAAAATTCTAGGCACTCTAAAACGTTTTAAATTGTCTAGGTTGTTTTATGCCTTTTATCTTTATACGCTATTGTCTTATGATTTTTGAACTTACATTGTGTATTGATGATATATTGATTAATAAAAATTTATATGATTTCATGTTATGTCTCAGTCTTTGCATATCATTTCCTTCTTTAGTTGCTGTTAAAAAGGGGGAGAAACTTGATAATTGAACATGTTAATTATAATCTAATTGGGAATATAACAATAAGAGAGAGAAAGAATAAATTTGACATTCAAAGAAGTAATACACTTAAGAGAGAATAAGATAATATTTTTAAACATAACAAAAAGGGGGAGAAAAGTAACTTTAAGAGGGAGTAAATCATTAAGACACTTTATTTTATCATTATCAAAAAATTGGGAGATTAATGATATCATGTTAGTCATTTAAATGGAAAAATGTTGATATCATAATATGTAAATATCTGTTTATTGGGTTTTTAAAACTTTAGAATCTTGAAATTAATGCAATACAATGCAATAAATAAAACAGTAGCAGAGAGAGAAAGACAAATGTAGTTTATAGTGGTTCAGCAAAATTTGGCCTACGTTCACTCTCTCGGATAAGAATCACCACCACGAAGGTTCTACTATCTTTTTATTTTAGACGAGTTAAGTAAAACTCAAAACAACTAAAGGGCAACCGTACACTTACTTTTTCACGGGTGAAGAATAACCCACAACAATCTTTTTTATTTTAGGTGAAAATGTGTCCAATACAATATCATAAATGTATTTAGATTTTTAGCTCTCACATTATAGAAGATATATCAATATGCTCTCAGAAGGAAAAAATTTTTCACAATAAGAATTGAAAATTTTACAATAGAGAGAGAAAGTCATTGTTTTCGTAGAGAATGTTCTTTTTTAATGTTTTTAATTTGATCACAATAATAACTCTGTATTCTCCTTCATTATTCTTTTTCTATTTATATTCATTTTTTTTGTAAAGACCCTTGTGTCTAACTGCTTGATTCTGCATATTTAATATCCGCCATAAATACTGCAGAAGTTACCATTAAGCCTAAATTTTAAAAGATGTATCGATCCCTTTTTGCTATATATCGATCTCTTTGTGTAAAAATTGAATTTGATTCCCGAGTATCGATCCATTTGTCTTTACATATCGATCTGATTCACTTAGTAAATAATTTTCAACTATCGGAAATTGTAACATATCAATCTCTTAATTTAAGGTATCGATCTGGTTTTCTCTGTAAATATTTTGTAACTCTCTGGACAGGATATGGATCGATTTCCTTGAACTAAGGTATCAATCTAATCTATCTTGTAAATATTTTGTAACTCTCTAAACAAGGCATGTATCGATCTCTTTGAACTTGGGTATCGATCTGGTCTACCTTGTAAATATTTTACAACTCTCTGGACAAGATATGTATCGATCTCTTTGAACTCAAGTATCAATCTACTTCATAAGTATCGGTCTATTCTTCAATGATATCGATTTTTTATCTTAATGTATTGATCCCTTTGCTTTTGCATATCAATCCTGTTGAGTTTTCAAGACACTTTCACATAAGTTTGTTAAGGATTGATTATAAGCATATTTGTACATTAGTTCATTGATTCTACAACAAGTTTTAGATTATTTTATCATCATGTGTTAGCTTAACATTTACAATAATACTTAATCATTATCGAAAAATAAATAAATATATTCAAATTATCAATATGATATCATTAAATTTATGATAATAAAATGGATTTAAACTTGTTGAGAATAAAAAAAACTATGTGTGAATATACTTGTGATTAATCTAAACAAATTATATGTGAAAATTGTGAATCAAGTGTAACAGGATCGATACTTAAGCTAAAAGATTAATACTTTAGATAATCAGATCGATACAAGTAGAGAAGATCGATACCCATACCAATTAAATCGATACGAAGAAGATCGATATGTTGGAATTCTACAAAGTTAGAAATTTTTTACGAAATAAACCAAATTAATATGTAAAGGAGAATAGATCGATACACTGCCAGAATGGATCAATACTTTTTGACGATTTAAAGCTCAACGGTAACTTCTACAGTATTTATGACGAACATGTAATGCACCTAATCAAGTCGTTGGACATAAATGACTTCACAAAGAGAATAAATATAAATAGAAGAAGTTAATAAAAAAAGAACAATAGAGTACATTCTTGAGCATCAATGATCATTCAATCTGAAATTTTAACATAAACAGTTCTCTTTTCTTTCTCTACTATAAATTTGTTTATTCACTTATTTTTGTGAGAGAAAATTAATTGTACAAGCTTATTGATATATCGGCTCTAGTGTGAGAGTATAAAACATAGAAATACATTATTATATTGTATTAAGTTTATCTTCACCTGAATCAAACGAAAATTGTATTGGGTTACCCTTCACCTAAATAAAGAAGTTGTAAGGTTGTCCTTCATCTTAGAAAGAATTATATTGGTTTCACTTAACCCATATAAACAAAGAGATAGCCAAACGTCGGTGGTGTTGGCTTTCTTTTCACAAACCTATGCCGAGAGAGTAGACGTAAGTCAATATTGCCGAACCACTATAAATCTAGTGTTTCCTTTCTTTTTTTACTGTTTTATTAATTTCAATGAATTGCATACATCTTAAGCTTTAAGTTTTTAAATAAACAAATTCATCCCCCTCTTGATTATTGCTAACTGGGATAACAATTTGATATTAATGTTCTCAAACTAAAAGAATACAGATTTTACTGTCCATCTCATCACACTATATTTATAAAATTAAGAAATGCTAAATTTCTTGAGAATGACTTGATTAGTGAGAGAGATCAATTTTAGAACAAGTTATTGAAGAGAATCATTCAATATCTTTCACTTCAAATAATCAATTAATTATCATTAATAACTGTCCTCCAGTACTAACGAGTGTTAATTATCCAATTGTTGATATTTGACCAATAATTAATGACAATCAAACTCCACAAGTAGATGATGTTCTAGTAGATCCGGTTGTTCAAGAATTACCTAAAAATATTGAACAATCTATTGAATAACAACCTCATCAAGAGAATGTTAATACAACATTAAAAAGATCTACTAAAATGAAAAGATCATTTATACCTAGTGATTACATTTTGATATCTTCAAAAGACCAAAGATTACATGCTTATATACAGACGAATTGACAATTTGAAAGTAGTTGGTTACTCAAATTCTGACTTCGTTGGCTGTGATGATTCAAGAAAATTAATTTCTAGATACATTTTTATAGTAGCTGGCGAAGTTGTATCTTGGAGGATCGCTAAACAAACATTGATTGCTACTTCTATTATGGAAGCTGAGTTCGTTTCATGTTTTGAGGCTACCTAATATGGAGTATGGTTAAAGAGTTTTATATCTGGGCTTAGAATTGTGAATTTTGTTTCTATGCCATTGATGATATATTGTGATAATTCAATTTTTATATTTTTATTTAAGAACAATAAAAATGGTAGTCAAAGTAAATACAATGACATCAAATACTTAGCCATCAGGGAATGTGTTAAGAAAAATAAAGTGGTCGTTGAACATGTTAGCACTAGATTAATGATAGTTGATCATTTGACAAAAGACATGTCACCTAAGGATTTTAAGGATCATGTAGATCGATTAGGACTTCGTTCTATTATGTAAATTATTGTATATGTACATACAATTTATTAATGAAACTTTATTTATATGATCTTTTCTGATTATATGCGCGCATTTATTTAAAAGAAAAATCATTATGATTGAATCTAGAATAAACATGAGATTTATTCATTAAGTTAAGGTCATTAAGTAGGACAAGAAATAAACATAAGGTTTATTCATTAAGTTACCACATATGAATAGATAGATAAGAAACATAATATATTGTAATATATGAAAGAAAATTGTCAATTTTGATAACTTATCGCTATAATTTATATATTTGTTTCTTAAATATTAAGATTTAGGGAATTTATAGACCATGTGGGAGAATGTTGGTGATTTTATCCACCATTAATGGTGAAAATGGTAGAAACTACCTATAAGTGGCTAAAAACTTCTACAACTATCATGTAAACTTCCCACATGTTTCTGGCAACTGCCATTGATAGTGGTAACTTTCAAGAATTGCAGAAAACTTCTAAAACGGTTTTTGACAGAAAAACCTATAAATTGAAAACTATACTTGGTAAAAGGCCGTTGAGCTCGTTTTTCTTTAAAAACTCCATCAAGTGAAGATTAAGAGGGTTTGGAAGGTTTCCTACCAACGTCAAAATAATAACAAAACGTCAATGGTAAGAAGTAAGCTACTTGAATTTTCGCATTCAATTTTTAACAATTTAAATATAATTTTTGTTTCCATACTTACAAATAACCCTTAGTTAAGTTAGAATTGGTCAACCAATTATACCAATCTTTTTATCACTTCTTCACAAACTTCCCTCCCCTTCTCGCTTAATCTCTAAATTTCCAAATCATTCAAACATTTGAAACTTGCAAACCAAATTCGAATATTAAGTTCCATATTTCTTCACATTTCCTGAACATTCTAATTGGGCTAAATTTCCCACAACAAAAAATGGCTTCCAGAAGACTTGATATGTGTATAGTTTTGGTGGAGCCACAGCTCAATTAAGTTGTACAAATACGATCAGTGGCTTAGCCCCAAGCGCAAATTACATTATGGGAAATTCATTAACCCTGTCATCTCCATGTTGCTTAAACCTACGCCAAGCCCAAATTACATTATGGGAAATTCATTAACCCTGTCATCTCCATGTTGCTTAAACCTACGCAATGTTGTTTAATAATCGCCCTAATGCCTTTTGTCACAGGCTTAATGTCAAATACAGTAGAACTACCCGTACAGCACCCACGACTGAGCTACTCAAGGGTTAGCCTTTAGAAACATGTATACTAACGAGTTTCAACCTGCCTCGATTTTATCAGGAGGATGGTTCCAATTTTTGACCAATTTTTGTGCCAAAGATGGTCAAATTCCCTTCATATTGAACCACATAAGACTAGAGCCGCACACCACATTCACACTCCAAATAGCATGCTTGAGAATTGGGGCGTAACACTTTGCTTTGTGCTTAACGGCGGTCCTTCTTTGGGTATCACTGTAAACCAAACTCTTGCTCTGTCTCCCCCTGATGCTTGTCAAGTGTAAACCCCACCAATTAGCCAGTGCAAAGGTGAGCTCAACTGCTCAACTTTTCAACTTTGTACATATTTATGTTGATGCTATCAGACTATAAACAGGAAATACTTAAACTCGAAATTTTGATAATTTGGCTAACCAGCTGCCAGCGGACCAACAACTTTAGAAACCTCACCTGCAGGTTCTCCTGCAGTCTCTCCTGTAATCTCTCGATCAAATTCTTCAAATGAAACGCCTGATCCTGATATTACGCCATCAGCATCTGTTGTACCTTCAGTTATGTAGTAGGCATTGAATTTAATAAGCAATATAAGCTGACACAAACATAAGAGACACAATTTAGTGAATTCTGCCTTCTATGTTATGCCAAATTTGTTGAACGGGGCAATAATGCTAATGCTTGGTGAAATGCAGGAAATGGAGGAAATGCAGGAGCTGGGTCTAAAACTGTCCCAACAGCAGGAGGGACATCAGATGGAAGTATTACAAGATCACCCTCTCATTTCGTTATCTTCCTTCTCTTCCCCACATCATGTGCTTCGAATATCGTCAAATTCCTAGTTTTCTGCCAAGATTTATCGCGTGTTGCAGAATTGATAATGATTCTTTTCCCCAATTTTTTGGCGTGTCTTGTTGCAGATGATTTGCGATTCGGCTTGTAGGAGTGTGGTTGTATTATTTGTTCGGATTGTTTGATGAATAAATGAGAGGATATGATTGTCCCTCTATTGATTTTTCCTTAATAACATTAGCTTAGCTGCCAAAGATCTTTAGTCAACTCCTCCTTCTCCTTCTCTCCGGCAACAGTTTACAAAAGATAGCTAACAATTTCTAGTAAGAATGGAATGGTTATAATATTTCAATCTTCGAAAGGATTTCAAGTACGAAAACATTTTCTGTAATCATCTCTAAAGTAAACCAATGACGATAAACAATTGAGAACAACATCAAACAATAAACCCTTCGAAATTCAAATAATACAATGCTGCCATATTATGTTGTTCATTTTTAAAGTAAAATAAAAAGAGCAGACGACATATGTCATCAAGAATAGACAGAATTGCATTGATGTGGAAGAAATGTGGTTTAAATTCTCATACTCCACATAGGAGAAAGCTTGGTTATTCTTAGGGTGCATTTGAGATATTTAATATTTAGCAACGATCCACTTACATCGAACAATTAGCGTTATGAATTAAAAATTACAACCCTTCAACTCAAACATAATCTTAATCTTATGCTAAAGCATGTCAAAAGTCGGACAAATGATATTAAGATGACAAGTCAAGGGAAAATCCCATGAAGCCAAGTAAAAAGTCAAATCAAATAATTAGAATATTTGCAAGCAAAATGATACATTAACAAATTTACAATTATTCAGCAAAATGAACTCCGGAGACCCGAAAAAAAAGAAATGGACAGAAATTAGGTGACTGTTCCTGGTACAAAAATGGATAAAGAATAAGGTTAGTAGATTAACCTTTGATTTCAGACAATCAATATTCATGAGAAATGTATTGTCATCATATGTAGTCTTTACCAATAGTTTATACTGTTTAAGATGATTAGCAGTGAGTTACAGGTATGAGTAGGTGAAGACCTGAGGAATAATCACTGCCAAAAATAAATAAACAAATGAACATGATCATTTTGTCATTTGTCTTCATATACTTAACACCAAAATCAGGAAATTCAGCAAGAGTTGGCCACCCGGAGTTAACATATTCAAATTGTTCATTAGATTACGGTTGAATTCACACTGCCACAGAATGTTACATCCTTTTCCTTTGATAAAATATGGGATCCAATGATGCTAGACAACATAAAATCAAAACATTTGTAAGTAAAATAACTAGTTTCTCAAATCTGTTATACCAGTTAACTACAAATTTAGGAAAAGCTGGCCAACCGAAGTTAACTAATATTGTCGACTCTTCCTTTCCAAGATTTGTATAAATACCATTCAATTCCCTTGCTTTCCTCATCCATCATTGCATATCCTCAACAGCCTACAATTCGACACAAAGTAATACCATTTCTCCAGCGTTGGTACTCTTAACAAATGGCTTCAAAAGGGATTGAGTTGTGTCTAGTCCTGGTCCTAGCGACGGTGTTTTGTCATGGAGTTGTAGCTCAATCAGGTTGCAGCACTGCGATCATGGGGTTAGCCCCATGCCTAAACTTCATCACTGGAAATTCCTCAACCCCGTCATCTTCTTGCTGCTCGCAGCTTGGCAATGTTGTTCAATCGCAGCCACAGTGCCTATGCACAGTGCTCAATGCTGGTGGCTCAACGTTGGGGATTACCATTAACCAAACGCAAGCTCTGGCACTCCCTGGAGCGTGTAACGTGCAAACACCACCAGTTAGCCAGTGTAACGGTAAGTAAGATCAATTCAGCTTACACTTATTATTTATAACTCGAAGATTAATATAGCTATAATGATTTGAATTTGGTGTGTTTGATCAGCTGCCAATAATGGTCCAGCAAGTTCTCCAGTGAGTCCTCCAGCAGACAATTCTTCTGATGACACCCCTGCAACACCAACTTCACCATCATTGGATTCAGCGCCTAGCATTCCTTCAGGTAAATAGGAATTCATGGATGTTCCGAGAATTACAAAATGCGAATCTACCAATTTGTCTTGTTAATTTATCGATGTTTCGTTAAATGCAGGAAATGGGTCTAAGACAGTCCCCACAACAGACGGGAGCAAGTCTAATGGAAGCATTAGTACAATGCCACTTCATTTCACCGTCTTCCTTCTTGCCCTGGCTTCATGTTTTTCCAAAATTTGAGCTTAATTTCTATGAACATTTGAAGCTTTCTCTATTACTTGCTCTTATTTATTATTCCCATTTGTACTTGGAGTAATTATGGAGTTGTATTCTTCATCTGTTGTCAGAGACTGTATTGTTAATTAATTCATAATGAACGATATTTCATTGTTGGATATGACATGCGCCTCCTCACCTTACCTCATGTGTATCATCGATTTTGATTTTGTTTTGGCGGCGAGCCGGGTGGGGGTAGTTTCGGCCTGCTCCCTTGTGCCAGCTCAGCAGTAAATTTCAATTAATATTCGGTTTATATTGAAATAAGGGAACGTTTGGCTTTGGCTGCACTCTAATACAATAGACGCAGCGAGTAACTACTGTTAGATTCCAATCAGCTAATCTGAACCGTCCATATCAGAAAAACAATCACCTGATAAATTCAATAAAACTTTATTAAGATAGTGACAACACTTGATAATTGTTATATCTTATATTTATTAAGTTAAATATTGTCAACTAAAGCTATATACATACACACACAAATTAATAATAATTAACATGGTAAAATACATTACTTTAATGACATTTCTTTATCTCTCTTTGATTTTAATTTTGATTTTGATGTGAGAGATATTCAAATTTTTATATCATATTAAAAAATATATATTATTAATAAATACATAATTTATAAAAATTAACAAAAAGTACATCTTAAAAAAAATTAAAAAATAACTAAAATTATTTTATAAAATATTTTCACATATCTTCTTTTAGATTTGAAAACATTACATATAGACATATTGAACGCTAGTTGACTAATTAAAACAGTAAAATAACTAAAATAATTTTATTTTTCTATATTTAGTAAATACAAACAAAATATTATTATTGAAAACTTATATAAAAATGCGTCAAATAAAAAAATATAAAACTATTAAAATTTAAATATAAAGTAAAATAAAAAAAATTAATTACATTTTATAAGCGAAATTCAGTAAGATATATCTAAATTTCAACATGTTTTATATTTTTTGTTATATTTTTGTATTTGATATGTTTTATATTTAAATTTTAGTAATTAAATTATTTTTTTTTTATAAAAATAACAAAATTTCAGTATGCCTTATATTTTTTTATTTAATGCATTTTATACTAAATTTCAATCATAATATTTTGTTTGTATTTATTAATATAGAAAGAATATATTGTTTTAATCATTTTACAATTTTTAAATTAGTCAATTACCAGTCAAAATTATTGAGGAATATTTTCTGTTAAATTTTATAAAATATAAATCTTGGTAATTTTTACCATGTAAGGTAATTTTAGTCATTTTTTTATTTTTGTTACTCAATT
Organism: Cedrela odorata; assembly: GCA_035584115.1. Lineage (NCBI taxonomy): Eukaryota > Viridiplantae > Streptophyta > Magnoliopsida > Sapindales > Meliaceae > Cedrela > Cedrela odorata. The sequence continues at coordinate 22,270,032 of JAXCLQ010000001.1, read as the reverse complement.
AATAATTAAATATAACTATTTTACTATTAAATATTATTTTCTGTTAATTTTTACAAAATATAAATTTATGTGTAATATCAACTAACCTTTACTCAAAAAAGCATCATTTATAAACATAACTAATAAGGCATTATATCAATATATTTATATTATGATACAAAGTATTTATCAATTATTATGTGGCATGGATAAGCTTATTAAAATCATGAATGCACTTAAATTAGAAGAAAGCAAATTAGAATTTTCCAAGGAAAGTAGGTTGTATATATCAACAAACCCTTTAGGTTCCTTTTCCACCAAGAAGAAGAATTGATTTATGCACTCGAGATTCTTTGATGAAAACAAAGCAAAGCACAACAAAGTAGGAACAGACACATAACTCCTCAACTTTATTAAAGAAATGAAGTTCCAGAATTTTGGTTGTTTACCAAAGAATTGATCTTCTGTAAAGTGGGAAAAGTTGGTGACCCATATAAGCCAGCGGCCCCATCCACAAATTTCCCTTTATATAAGTCTCACCATTTCCAAATTATCACCACCAGCAAACCAAAATTGAATCTCGTTACCTTAATTTACAGGAAAATACTGCATTCTGGTGAATCTGATAATTGAAACAATGGCAACAAGAATGAGGATCGAAACACTGCTGATTGTGATCGTTGCCGCAACATTTTGTGCAGGAGGAGCTGTGGCACAATCAAGCAGCTGCAACAATGTGCTCATTAGCATGTCTCCATGCCTAGACTACATTACAGGAAATTCGTCTACGCCGTCTTCTTCTTGTTGCTCGCAGCTGGCTAATGTCGTCAGGTCACAGCCTCAGTGCTTGTGTGAGGTTGTTAACGGCGGTGGATCATCACTTGGTATCAACGTTAATCAAACTCAAGCCATGGCTCTCCCCAGTGCTTGCAATGTCCAAACTCCTCCCGCCAGCCGCTGCAGTGGTGTGAAAATTATATTCCACGTAAATTTTCTTCATTGTAAAATTGATTTGTTTTCTAATTTGTTGATTGATTATCTACAAATGTCAGGTTCTTCCCCTTCAGGATCTCCTCCAGGAACTCCCTCAGGTACAAATTAATTGAACTTCTTAACTTATCACTATAATTTACAGCACTAATTAATATTTCCATCTTGTTAATTCTGTTGATGCAGGCGGTGGATCAAAGAGTGTACCTACAACAAACGTGGACTCATCCAACGGAAATGCTGCTAAGCTGACATTTTCTCTGCTCTTGCTGGTGCTCTTCGTAGCTTCATACACTTCAACCTTCAGCATTATCTAGGCTCTCTATTGAATCTTAATTTTTCCAGCATAGATCTACATATATGGGTTTTTTTTTTTTTTTTTTTATGGGATGGGCTTGAGATTGAGAGTGATTTATGTATGATTATTCGTCTTGGGGGATAATTAATTAGTTGGGATTGTATTATTTGCTGTATTCACGTATTTGAATAAAAGAGAATAGTACAGGTTTGTGTATAACGTTAAGAGATTTAAGTGTCATGGTCAATAATTACGCGTAATTAATTAATTACCCACGGACATAATTTGCATAATCAAATGATGCTGTCGCATCTGCAGTTGAACAAACCACGTTGAATCTTCCAGCATTTAATTTGAAAAGATTATTGAATCCCAGGATTTCCTTCGGTAAAAGTATTGAGAAAACAAAGAACAAAATTGAACCACGTGGAAAGTACGTGCATGAAAGAGTAACAAAAATGCCATTGCAGTAGGTACTGAGAACCGACAAGGGAGTTGAGGAATATCGGACGTGCGTATTGTATTCTGTTTGGTTTTTTTAATTAGGTTAAGGTTAAGCACAAAGCAGAAACAGGTTAAGTTAAAATAACTCGGTGGGTGTAACGATTAATCACATCAAGTATTTGTTTTGCTCTTTTTTTTGGTTTATTTACATTCATCGTTTTCTTAGCTGGGAAACACTTTTAGTTTCCATTCGTTTTCCCATATTTTCAGAGCCAATCTCAGGCCTCTCTTTCTCTCAGAAAATCTTAATAACAGAAACCCAAGTCTCGTGTTTCTCACCGCCACTGCCTTTCAGGTATGTATATCTATGTAGATTTTCTCGTTTTTTCACCAATTTTACCCAAATTGCCTCTTAATTCTTTTTTTTTTTTTTTGAAGTTGTTAGAATTGGAATTGAATTTTATGACAGAAATGAAGAATTTATGTCGTTTTCACGAGGGTAGCTCTTCTGGGGTTAATTTCTTTTAGGGGGTAAATTATAATTCGTGTCTATTTATTTTTTGATAATTTGTTATCAATCGGTAATTGAATTTGGGAGAAGCACCCCATCTTGCGGTTGTGAAATTGATTTTGATTTGTGTAGCGAAATGGATTTGGGTTAGGCGTGGATCCTGTATCAGTGGTGGAGGCGGTTACTTTTTTCGCTTTCTTCATTTGAAATTTGTTCTTAAAAATGAAATCTTATGCATCCTTATCCATTAAAGTGTGCGTTACTTAAGCTCTTAATAATTTTCATGTATGTGTATTTGCTAAAGTGTCATTTGGGGTGATGTCACATCTCTATCCCACTTGGAATTTTCCAAATTTTCTGTTTTTGGCCGCGTGGCAAAGTTGCACACGGAAAATCCTTCTGAAATACAGCTTTTTTGCTTTTCACTCTTTCTGCTTTATACTTTATCTCATAGTGTTTGTGAATTCAGGTTGGTCTGGACATTTTTGCTGTTTGTTTCTTAAATTGAGATACAGATGGGGTTTTCATAGTGTTCAGTTTAATTTCACTCTTCCTTGCCTGGTTATGAGCGTCTTGATATCCTTCAGCTGCTAAAATATGAGATCATTGGATGGTACCTATTAGTTTGAAAGATTGATACTCATCGATGGGAAGAAGCTTGCTCTAGCAGAGAAAGAAGAATGAATAAAGAAATGAAAAGAGATTCATTTTTAAAAAAAAAATCGGTTCAGAGGGAGCTACAGATTGTTCTGTGCTCCTTTCTGGTCGTCTGTGTGTATGTATATATTAACCAATTTCGTAATTGGCTGACGATTCTTTTCTTAATGTGTACTTGTTATTCTATAGAGGCCCTCTCTGGGGGCTTTTTGAAACTTAAGTTTAATTAGAGCTTTTTCGTTTAGATTAACTTTGTTGGTAGGATGGGGATATTCTTGGTAGCATTTGCAGTTTTCAATTTTGAGGAGTTACCAGTTCAAAGCTATAGGTGGGAAAGATTTCTAGTAACTCTATATGGATCGAGTACGAGTTCAAAATCAACGTTTTAGTTGAATTTGATGGATTGGCATTTAATTTGTCTGAACATAGAGTTATGAATTCTTCTTATTTTGAGTTTCATTGATGGCAGGACCTGGTGCTATTCAATGCTTTTGCGAGTTTCGGTGCACATATTGTAGTCTGCTCTTTGTCTTCTAAATTTTCTTTCTTTCTTTCTTTCTTTCTTTCCATTATTTTATACCTGATACTCTCACTTTGAGCAATATTTTTGAAGTCAAACTCTTTTGATCGTTATCTTGGCAATTGTGGAGTCTGGATCAGTGTAGATAAATGTACTTCCTTGAAATTTGAAATAGTGAAGTGATCTAAAGCATTGGGTGGGAGGCTTTTAGTTGTAGGAGTATTGTGAATGAAAAACTAAATACCATATAGTTATTGTTGATATATACATTATTTGATGGATGTTAATGCAGTAATAAGAACATAAATGTCCCTTTCATATGCTTGTTACATTTTTCATTATTGGATGATTGTTGTGAGTATTCCTTATGGAAAATGAGGAAATGTGATAGTTTCATGTTGCTTTAAGTGTCATCATGAAAAGTTTTAGGTTCTGTTTTTTTTTTTTAATGCAAACACAAGATATAAGCTTGTAGCATATGCTTGCTGTTGTCATAAATGTTATAAAGGTAAATTAATATTATTGGCAATCCAACTTCATTGAGTTGTCTACTAGGAGGATCGATATAAACTTAAAGTCTGATTCTTAAACAGGAAAAATAGAGTCTGAGAAATTGAATTTGATGTTGTTTCTTAAGTATATTATATGTGTATCACATTGATCATTTGGGTTTGTACGTCCATCTCTTTTCAGTTTTTTCTGCCCACTTATTGGTTCTCTCTTGGTGTTCCACTAATGTGTTTCTTTATGTGCACAAGGCACCTGAAAATTACCAATGATATGATTTCTCATGCTTGATACTGTTTTTCTTTTATGGAATTCTATTGACTTACTTCATATTCCAAGATGTGTAGATGCAGTTTACCTCGTTATATTTATTTTATCATCATAATGTACAGAAAGAGTTGGACTCTAAATTTCCTTTGAAGTAGCTATTGATTTCAACTTGTAGGATTTAAAGAACTTTTGATATTTAAGTTATTTATCCAAAACTATCAAAATTCTATGGGGTTGAAATTTGGTTCAAGTAATTGGGTTGAAATTAAAAATTATGAAATTCTAATAATTTTAGAGGCAAATAGGTTAATATAGAAATAGCATTGGTATTGGCATCAATGAAATTAAGAGTCCTCTTTGTTATTAATTTGTAGCTAAGATTTTCACATTGTGGGTAGTTACATTGGGGTTTTAGTTTCTACAATGCTAATAATGCTTTGCTAAGCAAATGCAATCCTTCCATTTACATCAAGATTCAAGTACGCCATAAGTAGCTTTATGATTTCAATATTCTAGAATTGCTAATTGGTTCTCATATATCTGTACCTGTTTTGATATTTCAGATTGTGTTTGTGATTGCTATCATCAGTATAGTAACAATTCCCAGGTGAAGAATCATACAAAATGGATGACACTGTGTTTAGCATGTCTAAACTGATTGAAGGTCTTCCAGATGCCGTTGCCCTCAGGTGCCTTGCGCGGGTTCCCTTCTACCTCCTTCCTAAGTTGGAGCTTGTTTCTCGTTCTTGGAGAGCTACAATTTGTAGCCCTGAGCTGTTTAAAGCCCGACAGGAGGTTGGTTCATCAGAGGATCTACTCTGTGTATGTGCTTTCGACCCTGAGAATTTATGGCAGCTTTATGATCCTTTGAGAGACCTTTGGATTACTCTACCTGTTCTTCCCTCAAATATCAGGCACCTTGCACACTTCGGTGTTGTCTCTGCGGCTGGAAAGCTCTTTGTGCTTGGTGGTGGCAGTGATGCTGTTGACCCATTGACTGGAGACCAAGAAGGGAGCTTTGCTACCAATGAGGTCTGGTCATATGACCCTGTAATACGCCAGTGGTCCCCGCGTGCATCCATGCTTGTGCCTCATGCTATGTTTGCATGCTGTGCTTTGAATGGAAAGATTGTTGTTGCTGGCGGTTTCACCAGCTGTCGGAAGTCAATTTCTCAAGCAGAAATGTATGATCCTGATAAGGATGTCTGGATCCCAATTCCTGATCTCCATCGCACTCATAATTCAGCATGCACAGGAGTGGTTATTGGAGAAAAGGTACATGTCTTGCACAAGGGGTTGTCGACAGTGCAAGTGTTAGACCATGTGGGTCTTGGCTGGACAGTTGAAGATTATGGTTGGCTCCAGGGTCCAATGGCAGTTGTTCAAGGTTCTATCTACATGCTGAGCCATGGACTTATTATCAAACAAGACAGAACAGTGAGGAAGGTGGTGGCTTCAGCATCTGAGTTTCGAAGGAGAATTGGGTTTGCAATGATTGGAATGGGTAGTGACATATATATAATTGGAGGGGTGATTGGCCCTGATAGGTGGAATTGGGATATCAAACCAATGTCTGATGTTGATGTCTTGACTGTTGGGGCTGAGAGACCAACTTGGCGCCCGGTAGCTCCAATGACACAGTGTCGTGGGACAATTCTTGGGTGTACGCAGCTAAGAATTTAGGTGTCCATCTATTCTAGCTGTTGCTTCGTTGTGAACATTGTACTTCTGTTGGGGCATCTCTCTTTCTGGGGACAAGGACTGAGCATCTTGCTGGCTACCTGTTTTGTTTGTAAGCCATAATATTTGGCCTTGTTTTCACTTGATTTAGTAAGTTTCCAAGGTTGACTCCTGTTTAGATGGAAGGTTTTGATCAGTTTGACTGGCAACGATGAGTGTGGTACATGAAATTATGTAGTGGTAGCATGGATGAAAAAGTATTATTTCTTCTTTATTGAGTATTTGAATGGAGAACAACAATTTGTTTGTCTCTAGTTTATATTTATTCATTATCATTATTGTTATTTTTGCTGCATATGCCCTTGTTTGATGCAATCCCACCAGTTACAGAGCACAACTGCTACCACCATTGCATCTTCTGTTCAGCGAACCGCGATTGACTTTTTCTACTCGTAAGTGTTTAAGAATTGTGGACGCGTTAAGAACGCCCACTTCGAAGCGTGAAGTCCCACATCGGTAACATGAGAAGGCTAAGAAGGACAAGCACGTGTGTAACAAGGTAAAGATGAGAATAATGAAACCTGGATGGATGGGATCAATGGGTGATCAATAAGGTCAATGGCCCTTCATTGCTTGCGCATTAACACTGCCCCTGTCCAATTTTTAATAAAATACTTTTGTTGATAATAATAATTAAGGTTACGATATTCTATAATCACAACACAACCTGTGCAATTAATTATTTTATATTATTTAAAATATTTTAAAATAATTTTAAAAATTATTATATTTTATAAATTATTTTCATATAATATCAAAAAAAATTCTATCATAAATTAATATATATTTTTTATTTTTCATATTTATTTCACAAACAACTTCAAATTTTATTTTATTTTATTTTATTTTTTGTAATTATTTATACTTAATAGAGTACATAGATTTATGTGATATACAATATTTTTTAAAATTAATTTAAATAATAATTTAATTATTTTAATCATTTCATTAAAGATAAAAATAAAAAATAAAATAAAATTATTGTAATTATGAAAGTGGAAATATCACCAACCTCTTAATTGTACGTCGTCACATTGATTATTTATACATAAATCTAATCCACTGTGAACTTTCTGTATCTGGGCCTGCACCGAAAGAGTTCCTTTTTCCAATTAAATGAAAACACGTGTACATGAGGTCTATTTAGACTCACTCAATTGATATAAACCAGCCCATTGAGTGCCGCATGGCCTATTAAAACCCATGCCCCAAATAGTGGATAAAGCCGCTAAACCCCTGACTCCGAAAGAAACCAAATCCAAAACCCTAGTCGAAACTCTTTGGCTTAACTTAAATCTAAAAATGGAGGAAAATCAAATCGAAGAGAGAGATAACAACAGAGAGGTTGAGGTAGCTCCAGCTCTCATTGCGCTTCACCCAAATCAGAACTCCGTTGCTGTCGCCGTCGGGTCGGACCTCCGTATATATGATCTACTGTAAGTTATTTCTGGTTTTTCTTCTTGAGTTGAGAAATTATTAATTATTTGGGTTGAGTTTTATTTTTTAAGTTGATTAAATTATGGTTTGTTCTTAATTGCTCAAATACATTTCGTGACACTGTTATGGTCTCTAAACTCTGTTAAGACAAATAGTTTCGTAAGGCACTGTTGATAGTATTTCTGTCGTTCTCAAGTATCGTGAAATTTCCAAATTTAGGGAAATTGGATAAGTTACTTTTCAAGGTTACAGTTAATTTCTGCTTTCAAATGTATCGGCTTCATTGTTTGTACGATCACTTGACAGTGGAGATAGTGCGGTTTCTTTGTTGGATGATTCTGGCTCACCTTCTCATAATGATTCTATAAGAGCTATCCGATATGGAGCAAATGGGAAGCTCTTTGTATCTGCTGGCGACGACAAAGTTGTCAAGATATGGTCTGCTGAAACTTGGCGATGTCTTAGTACGGTGTAAGTTTTTGAAGCCTGCATGGGAATTTATGAGTTTTAAAAAAGAATTGTATTTTCCATATAAATCATTATGTTTCTTTTGTCTGCAAAAAGTTCTTAATGGGAAATTTGCTTAATTATTGTTAATGTAACAGCCAGTCTGAGAAGAGAGTGAGTGCAGTTGCCATAAGCAATGATGGTCAGCATGTTTGTTTCGCTGACAAATTTGGAGTTGTTTGGGTTGTGGACCTGCCTGAGCTTGGTGGGAGTGAAGCAGTAGTTGATAAAAAGGCAGCACCAATGCTTGCCCACTATTGTAGCATAATTACTAGCCTGGTTAGTCATTCACATTAATGTGATCTTTCCTCCTCTTTGCTGTACGTATGGGTTTGTGGTGGCTTTTGTAGGCATCTTCATTGTTAGACCATAAGGAGATTCACATCCTTTCGACATGGTGGTGGAATTATCTATGGCTACATTTGTGTTCAATCTTCAGTTACAATACATTAGTTGTAATAATCTGTTGGTCTATTATGAGTTGGTACTTGTTCCGAAGTTTGGAGGATTACCGACTTCCTTGTCCTGTACCTGTTGGCAACAAAAATAGATTTTCTGGATTTTTCCATCCCAATTTCCTCATGTTACATCCAGAGACTCTATGATATTGTTGATTTCACCATTTTGGACAGATAGTTCCTCTTCATTCTAACATTCATACATGCAAATCCTTATTTTTTATCTTCTACTTTTGTCTGCTTTTTCTTCACCCGGGGGTTGTGTTCGGACAGAAGTTCTCTGAAGGTCTTGCTGCACATATGATTTTCACTAGTAAACTGGCCTATTATTGACTTGTACAATTGGCAGGAATTTTCGCCAGACGGAAAGTTTGTCATTAGTGCAGATCGGGATTTCAAGATTCGTGTAAATGCCCTCTGCCCATATGGATTAGACAAATAGTTAAATTGGTTCTGTAAATACCCTCTATGACATGTTTTCACTTTTGCAGGTTACTGTGTTCCCCAAGAAGCCTTTAGAAGGAGCTCATGAAATACAGAGCTTTTGCCTTGGCCATACGGAGTGAGTGAGTTTTTATGATCAGATTTTTTTTCCCTTGTGTTGATTTTATATACTCTTGCATGCTACTGGAACCTTAGAAGAGTTGGAAATCGGCGAAAATAATGCTTTCTGTAGTGCATCAACATAAAATGTTCTTTAATTCAAATGTATTCTGCCAAATTACTAAATGTACCACCCTTGTATTTTGGTCCTAAATTATTGTTTGAGTTATATTCGTCTTACTACTTGTGGATAGTACTTCATTACTGTTGGGCTTGATTTTGCTCATTTCCACTATTCACAGGTTTGTGTCCTGCCTTGACTTTGTCTGCACTGTGGATTACCCTCAGGGGTTTCTTGTGTCTGGAAGTGGTGATTTAACGGTGAGTATCTATAAGCTGACAACTTTGAATGTTTTAATATGCGCTTTTTGCATGAAGGTGTCAGGGGTAGGTTAACTATTTATCTACATTTGCTACGGCAGGTTCGCTTGTGGGAAATTACCTCCGGATCTCTCCTTGATACTTGTGAAGTTGGTGCAAAGGTATCTCACTTGTTGTAAAGTTTCTTTGAGGTTCCTAATGATATCACTGACCACCCCTGCTTTTTCTGCATTAGCACTTGTCAAGTTTTGATGGAAATATGCAACTGTACTATCGCCCTCTTACACCTAATTGTGTATTAGATCACAAGTAAATAGTTGTCTTGGCATCACAAAATTAAGGTGAAATCAGTGATAATTAGAGGGAACCATGTTTTTAGCTCTTTTTTTATCCTGCTTCTTTACTTGGTTCCAATTTTACTTGCTTCTTGAAGGCAGGACATTTAGAGTCTGATGGAAGTGATGAGGGCTATTCTACTGTTACTGATCTGTGCACAATCCCTGATAGCTCACTTGTTGCAGTGGCTATTCAAAGGCAAGTCTGTAAACATTCTGTGTTCTATCCTTCACTTCCTTGAAGAATTTTATTGGTTTGTGATTTTATTACTTTTTTCCATATATGTTTTTTATAGCCTGCAAGGAATAGTGTTGGTGAACTGCAACCTTACTGCTAAAAGTCTTTCTGTTGCCAAGGTAAGGATACAAAGTATATGAGGAATATTAGCAGAAACAATGCAACTCATTAAAATGATTGAAGAAAGCGTAATTAGATGCTTCCAAATGAATTCAACCAACAGTACTGGTTTTTGGTTGATGATATGTTTCATGATGTCACCTAAAGTCATCATTGATTCGTCTATCCACTTTAACCTCTTTGCCATGTTTTCCCTTGGATAGCTCAATAAAGAGAAGGATATTGATTACTGTATTAACCTGAGATAGTTGCCTATAGATAAGAATCATGAACCAGTCATTCATGGATTCTCAACTTGTGTGATTCTTGCAGATGGTTTCCATCACGGGAGAGAACTTCATTCCAACAAGCTTGGGGAGCAGCTCTTCTTCAGGCTTATTGTGGATGGTAACTGGTGCCTCTAACTTGCCTGGTTTTGACCATCCCTCTCCGTCCCGAGTGAAGGTCATTTCTGGCTTTAAGAAAAGCAGCCCTGAACCTGTTGAGCATGAGCTAAATGTGTTGGAAGATAATGAATTACCTGGTGGAATAAAAATGCTCGAGAAGTTGCAAGGAAGTGCATCTGTAGAGGAAAAGGTCTTTTTGGCAGCTGCCGAAGCCGTGAAAACAGCTATGTGCAATTTGTTGATCAAAAAGCAGTACTGTGTGGAGAAGCGAGAATTTAGAAAGAGAACCCGAAACGATAAAAAGATCAAACCATAAAGTATTTCGTAAAAACGGTAATAGCTCTTTTCTTTAACTAATTTATGTAGGCATCCGAGTCTGGAGGTGCTTTGTGGCTCACAACTAGAGTTTTTGTAATGCTAGTTATCCATTTTTTCGAAAAAAAAAATGAGTGTACTAATTTATGGTATCTGCTAAAATGATATTGATAAATATTTGCAACCATTCCTGGTTTAGATCTTTGGTAAGAGCTGGATACTGAAGTAGCAGTCAATTAGTTAGGACATGCTTAAGATATTACTAAATTCTGGTTTCGTGCTATTTTTTTTTTTCATGATTTTTTTTAGTGGTGTTTTAAGTCTATGGTGAACTCCATCTTGCAATGAGGATCATATTCACCACCGTGGTTTATTTTGAAAATCAGTAATTCAGAGGGATATGATTTTGGATGTTTGTAACTATTGTATTTTTGGTTAATTAGAATACTGGGGTTAGGTTGGCTAAGTGGTAGCTAGTGTAGGGATAGCTCCCACTCTTATATTGTTAAGGCGTTGTTTTGTTTATTTGACATTATTTAAGGTGGTTTGGGCAAAGCATTAACTCATTTGGCCTAACTAACAGACAGTAATATGGACTTTACCTACTTTTATCTTTATCTCATTGTTAAAAAAATATCCAGAACACTAAAACGATATAACGTTAATGTTAATAATAATAAAAAAAATATATTTAAAATTATATTATTTTGATGGTATAATAAAAATTATTTTTTATTTTATATTTAAATTTATAAAACTATTTTTAATATAAAAAAAGTCAAAATGATAAAATAATTTAATTAAATTGTATTTTGAATTAATTATGTATTAATTTATAAAAATAATTATATGTTTTTTTACAAAATTGTTATTATTAATTTTATTTTTTGTTATATATTTATAATATTTTATATTAGTGATGTATTTTATTTTAAATTAATAATAAAAATTTATAATTTTAATGTCGAAAATTTTATAAAAAATTTGTTAAAAATTGGTTGATATTTACACGAATTTAATAAATACTAAATATTTATTTAAATAAATTTAGTAATAAAATGTCAAATTTATTATGAGTTTAGTGCAGATTTAAAATTAAATTTTTTTAAAGGATACAAATATAAATTTAAATATATTCATTCAAACTCAAATATTCAAATATGTTTTTGTAGTTTTTTAAGTTAGAAAAGAATTAGGAAAAACTTATTTTAGACCTTCACTTTTCTCAAAACTTCACGTTGCTCAATTAATGTGACATTATGTAACATTATTTTTAACGTTTCATCTTTTATTTCATTTTAATCTCTCTTATTTCCTTAAATTCATTAAATCAAAATACACACACACCCATATATATATATATATATATATATAGCTCAAGTTTTAAGCTCCTATGTATAACCCGATTTTTCATTATCTCAAAAACATACTAACTTGTTTAAATATCTCTAAACCTTGTTATACCTTGTATGGACAATTAATATTCAAACAATAATAATAACAACGTAATCACTTATATTACCAAGTTATAATCATTTTTTTTTATAATCTCCTTAAAAAAAATATATATATAGATAAGTGGACAAATAGAATAATGATCGGATAACAACGTGTTTCACTTAGCATGAGATTGAGAGGTAACAAATGTCAAGATAAACAAAAAGTAGTTAATGTGTAATCATAATTAACTTATTATATTTATATTTTCCATTGAAGGGAGGGGGGCCAATATTACATCCTACGTGGTGCCAACCACCATTATTGTCACTCAATATCTTATCTTAGCTAGCTATTGTAAGGATGGAAGCCGGTAGTGATAGTGGTTCGGTCAATAAACCAATAATTTCTCCATCTCCATACATACTACTAGTATTGAAATTTACTGAAATTATAGATTTCTTTATGACAATTTCCATAGACGCTCAGCACAAACTAATATTGAAAGAGACTTCCACTTACGATATGCATAGGAATGGGATCGTCAAGACCTATGGAACAAGACGTCTAGGGCGGTCCCCAAACATGGTTATCACCCAATAAAACATTGCCAAGTTATGCTAATTAAACGACAACTTGAATTATGCCACCCACGTCTTTACATAATTGATCTATAGCAGCTAGCTGAAAGAGGGAGAGAGAAAAGGATGTGCTGTGCTGTGCATTGCATGCTTGTCATCTCTGTGTGCGCGAAGAAACTTTACGAGTAGATAAGATTTTAAGTGTGGTATGGTATTAAAGAAATTTGGGTTACGAAGACGTGAAGCAATGAGAAAGACAGAAAAAGAAATAAAGAAATAAAGATAGAAAGAAAGAAAGATAGAATTCTATACTCTCACGAGGCATATTATAAATCGGTATATTTTGAATGAAAATACAAACTGAGCTGAGCTGAGCTGAAATGGCAGAAGAACTCATTCATGGGTAGTTGATTTGATTGAGTTTGTACAGTAGAAACTAAGAACTGATCAACTGATGCTCCGAACGTTGAGAAGAGACATGGGAATCCTTTTCTGTAAGGTTTTGGATAGATAGAATATATGCCTTCCTGCCTGCTTGCCATGGATTAGAGGTGGTCCTGAGTACAAGCAGCTGAGGTGGTCTCAAATACAGACGTTTGTTTGAGGTGGTCTCGAGAATAGACACACGTGTGATTATCTAAAATTTTAAAATTTAACAAAAAAAATTAAAATTAAAATAAATTACGCGCTAATATTTCATTTTTAATTTAATTAAATTTGACAGCATAACACTTTAAAACCTTATTTAAAACACTTTTAAAAAAAAAACTCAAGAGGTCGTATCATGAATATAATCTTTTTTCCAAAACAAATTAACACATTAATGATTTAGATACAAAGATTGCATTGTAGTTATTGAAACCCTAATCACTGATTATCTAACAATCAAAAGGAGGATAAAAGATAGCGAAGAAGGAATGGAATGGAAGACTAAATTTTGCAACGGGTTAGCACATCAAAAGGTAGACCCAAAGGTAGGGTTAGGTCGACAGAGAGAATATTTATTTATTTATTTTTTTAAAAAAAAAAAAAGTGAAAAAGACAGTGGAAAGGAGGGGCCCATGACTTGGCTACTGCATTTGGATGTAGATCTGAGTGGGTCAGTGGGTCCTACACATTTGAGTTTTGGTTTGTGTGGTATACGTCTCTCTGCAATGCACTGTAACTTTCCCACCGTTTCTTTCAGTTTCAATGGGCCAACAACCACTAGCTCGTTGGGGGTCCCTATTAAGAGAGCATAATTATGTACTATCACCAATCAAAACGATCATCTCTCGGTGGCCTTTGATCTTGTTGACTATTTAACTAGCTAATTAACTTTGGTTAATACCCTTAATTATAATTTATTTTAGCCAGTGGTTAAGAATCAGCAACGTAACGTAAAGTCACGTTTGAGTTGTACGGTATTAATAAACTAATAAGTAGATGTGTATTTGCAATTTCTTTAAAATTCAATAATGGAATGATTAAAATTAATTATGAAAATAATAAAGATTAAAGAATAAAGATAGATAGATTAATTGATTGATTACGACCTTTATCGGGGCCCGACAAATGAATGCATCGTAGACAATCACACGTGGCCTTTAAATGGCTTTGATTGCAAACACTAAATAAAGCACCAGCAGTTGGGTCCCCATTCTTAATAGAGGAATTTCACTTTAGTCCCAATGTTTTAGAAAATTGTTTCACTCTCCTTTTCATAAATTATATTACATTAAATATAAAAAATACTTTTTTATTTCTAAATTAATACAGTAAAACAACCAATTGCATCATATATTACAACCACAAACAACTAAGATATTTTTTAATAGAATCCATTGATAGTTTTTTGGATCAAAATTAAAACTACATAATAGAGTTTATATTTATTTATTTATTTTATTTTCAGAAATTATTTTCTTATGTATTAATCTAATGCAAATTATATTTAGTTTAGTGTTGTAAAATTAGGTTAAGGTGTGTAAATGATTAAACTTGATCGTATGCGGAAAAGATGTAAAATAATATCAATTTAATCTACATACTTTAAATAAATACACATCTTTATTGAGCCTATAAAAATACTAAATTACTCTTGCTACTACGGTAGCATGATGTAATGGAGTTTTATTTCAAGGATTAAAGTGAAATATACATGAAACATTAAGAAGTTGTTTTGTAATAGAGTTAAACTAGGTGATTAAAATATTATTTTCTAAAACATTGGGGGCTGCAGTGCAATTATCCTGCTGAACAGACGTTGAGGCCAATAATTGCACTAAAATTTTGCATTCAAAAGCACGTAGATTTGATTTTACAATACAAATACAAAAGCCCAAGATTAACCCCAATACTCTCTCCTCTTATGTAAGCTAAAATTGAAGAAGAAATTACTCTCGATTCCCTGCAATCTCTCATTTGATTTGACATCAGCAAGGAGCATTTCCTTCGAGTGCGTGCGTGCGTTAATATTGTGGCCTCAGAAGTGTGCAGAGTGTGCATTAAAACAGTGAAGATGGAACCACAGACCTAGGAAGTCAGGACAAAATACCGTAAAACTATACTAATTAGTGAGCCAAAAGCTTCTTCTGCTATGGCAAAAGGACAAAAATGTTTGCAGGCATTTATGGATAAAACTGCTATTGGTTGTGCTGGGGCTGCTTTGGCAAATTAAAACCGCTGATTTTCTTCACGCAACAGAACTCTTTCTCTCTTCAAAAGCCAAACCCTACCACAGAAACTGAGAAAAAGAGGAACTGAGTTGACAGAGTGAGCATAAACAGAAAGTAAAAGCTCAGAGGGAGGGACAAAGTAACTTATCTTTTATTTACTCATAGACCATAGTGCTCTTTTTCATAGGGAGTAGCAAAACAATTTATACCGTTTTTGCCTGAACTTCGCATTAGGGTATATAGATATCACAGTTCTTTTACTGTAAAGTGCCAGAACTGTACTTCATATTTGCAGTTAAATCATGTGACTCGCATGCTTATAACTTTGATGATGGGAATTGATTCTTGTTCTTGTTGAAGGAATAACGACAGAGAAAACTTAGGGAAAAGACGAGAAAACCAAGTTTTTATTCTCTTTGTTTTTGTGTTCTCAGACATGGAAGCTACAGAGATTTAGGAGGCATTTCAACTTCCCAGAGTGTTTGTGTGTGTGTGAGTGGCGTCAGTTTCCTTTTCCTTTATATTTTTTTTTCCGGGTTTCTGTGTCGGGTAGATAGTCATTTCCAGTAGGAGCTTTCGGATATGTTTTTTCTTGCCCAAATTTTGTACCTTCAAACTTCAAAGGTTTTCTTTTTTGGCGACTCTATCACCTGCAGTAAATAACGGAGACCTCTGAGTGAGTTTATGTCAATTTAGTTCATTCATTTGTTTTCTTCCCTTTTAACTCCTCGAGCTGAAATTAATTTACATCTGTATTTCCTGTTTTTGCAGAGAAATCGACTGAGAATTAATCATCTGATATATACATTGAGGTTATACATACAGTAATGCTGAGGAATATATCAAGAGCAATGACTAGCAAGCAAGCTTTAATGGCGGATCGCAGCTCTCAATCATCCCAAACACAAAACAACAAAAAAAGACCAGTTCAATCTTTCTTTGGGTCTCCAAGATTCAAAGCTTTCACAACCAAGGTTCTCGCTGAAACAACTGAGATTGCTGTGATAAGTCCAACTTCAATCCTTGAGACTATATCCTTCTCTCCTTTTGGTAACCCCTTCTGGGATGACATAAACCCACCTAAGTCACCAAAAATTTTGGCAGAAAACAAAAATTCATGGAAAAAGTTAGACTCTAAAGGCATTGGTCTAGCTCTTGTTGACGTGTTAACTGATGAAAATATTGAAGAGAATTCTTCTTCTAAGCCAAATAACAAAGTTTTGTTTGGAACCAAGCTTAGAGTTCAAATTTCTCCCTTGCCTTCGTCTAATCTTTCTCCAACTCAGTCCCCAAAATCTCCAGCTGATTTTGGTATTAAGACCAGGAATTCGCAATTATCACGATCTGTGTCAGCCAATTCTGGCACCCAAACAAAGGATCCTCCTAGAGCATGCATAGAGTGTCTCTCTGCGAGTGAAATTGAGCTTTCTGAGGATTATACATGCGTGATATCTCATGGGCCTAATCCAAAAACAACCCATATTTTTGATAACTGCATTATAGAGAGCTACTGTTCTTTACCGAATAAGTCTAACTCTGCACCAGAGAATTTCCTCAGCTTTTGCTACACATGCAAGAAGAATCTTGAACAGAAAAATGACATTTACATTTACAGGTTTGATTCATTCTCTCTTTTTGAGATGCAACTCTGAAAAATATGAGGTGTTGATGAACAATTATTTCAAGCAGAAGATTTAGATAGATAGCTGCAAATAGATTCTCTATCTTTAATTCAATATGAACCTCATGGTCCTCCATTAATTTGTCCATGCAAGTTGTCCACCTCCTGTCCTCTTTATTGATTGAGCTTGAATTGTATCTGTAAATGCATGTTTTTGCTATTCGATTTGATGACCTATTTTTTCTTTGTTAGTTTGCTTATTTTGATTCACGGGATTCCAGGAAATGCATGCCCTCATATACATATTATCTCTATCAAATGATTACTGTAACTTTAAGTACACAAGTTTGTGCTATAAAGCAATAGAAAACTTTAGTTTGCTTTTAATTATGATCAATACTAATTCAGAAACTAATTGTAATCTCGCAGAGGTGATAAAGCTTTTTGCAGTCAAGAATGCCGTTACCAAGAAATGCTGCTGGACGATGAAGTGGAGAATTAATAAATTCAATGATGCTTAGAGGATTAATGTCTCCATGATCATGATCAAACTGAGAATGATTGATCCCAGGGACCAAATACACATTGCAAGATTTATTTGGGTCTATTTTATTTTATTTTTTAAAATCAATTTTCCTCCCCCACACAGTAAATGATAAAGATAAGCGAGGATGAGATGATCATGTAGAGTTGATTTCGTTTCAGTAATATTGAGTATGATTGCTTCTTTCTTCCTCGGTTTTACCCACAGATTTTGGCTTTACGGTAAATGATAATGATGATGATGTATGATTGAAAACTTTGCCTTATCTCTCCTCTCCTTATTTATATTATGTATTTTTACATAAACTATTGTCATACATATAAATAAAGGGGACCAATTATTTCTCATGAAGTATGTCTTATCCAATCTGCTCGTGCCCATATTTGTTTATTATGGTTGAGTACACATCTCTCTCTCTCTCTCTCTCTCTCTCTCTCTCTCTCTCTCTCTATATATATATATATATGTATGTATGTATATATAATTTACTATGCAAATTTGGTCTAAAACTGACTTTTTCAAGGAACTAAATACAAAATTGCCAGACAATAGTAAGTAGTAGGTAGGAAATTTGACATGTATACCAGACAAAATTTAATTTAATTTATTTTTTCACCTTCCATATATGAATTATTTATAGAGCCAAAGGGGGACCAAGTGAAGAACTAAATGGCATCTGTTTGCTGGAGTTACAAGGGAGGGAGAATACGGGATATAATTATTGTTAATTAACAGTGATTTATGTAAACCAAGTTCTTGAAACTCTGCAAAATGATATTTTATATATGTAATTGACTGATTTGAATGCATACAAAATATAGATCTTTTGCATTATTATAAGGTAAAGTTAAGAATACATTTGTCTAGAAGATAACCACTAGTCATAAACTAAAGGCTACGGAAGATATCAATCTCAATAGATCAATGTAAAAGCCTATTTTTAAATGGGTACAAATCCATTGAATTAGCTACTACTATAAGGATCATATTTCTTAGTAGCATACGCCATTCCCTGTATACTTTTCTACGTATTTAGTACAGAAGCAACTGCCCCTCCACTCTAAAAACAGAAAATACACTGGGTTTTTATCAGGCGTAGTATAATTTTATGGCCATTTAATTTTTAGCCACATCAAAAAAAAATTATATTTGGGACCAATTATTTATTTTTCGGATAATTTTATCCTTAATTCTTATTTCCTCAATGAAATTACTGTTTAATAAAATTATTACTCCTTCGACAAATTTACTATTTTCTTAATGAAATCCATCATCCATCGAGGGAAAATGAATTTTTATGGAGGAAACAATAAATTCGTAATGGATTTTTATGGAGGGAACAGTAAATTTCATCTTCTTTCTCGTTGATTCACTATTTAAATTCTTAAATTTAGACAAAAAATTATAATTAAAACAAATAAATTGACACTAAATCACTCCTAAACTAATTTTTAACTATTTTTTAAAAAATTTACTAATTTTTTTTTTTAAATTCACATAAAAAAATTATAATTAAATATAAAAATTTTAACTTTAAAATTTTAAATTCTAATAAAGAAAGGTATTTTTGTTCAAAAAAATAAATAATTAATTTTAAATATAACAAATTTAAAAACTTTGTTACAATATTTTTGAGCTATAAATGTCAAAAACCCAAATACGCATCACTCAAAAAGCATTGCCGCAACATGTACTTCGTGAATCCAAGAGCATTAACTCTTCGCTCTATGAATTTCCCTATGCATATACTTCATAAAAGTAGTATCATGTCTTCCAATTTCTTCATGCAATTGTTATAGACAACAATTTACATAAGATCTCAGTTGCGAACACTACCTGTCAGCAAACTTACTCTTATCACATTAAACAAAACAAGCAACCATTGTAACACTAAGCCAAAATAACGTTATTTTAACATGATTAATTTCATGATTTTTGGTTAATTTCATCCACAGATAACAGTTTACGCTTAAAACGCAAAATAATAATAATAATCATCATCATTGTCATCTTACTCCAAAAAGATGAATGGTGCTCAATTTTGAATTTTTGTTGAATTAAAAGTAAGTGATAACAAAAAGATAAAATTATCCAAAACTAACAAAATCAATTATCTTAATAAAATTAAATTAAAATAGATCACGTAAATAAGATCTAAAATAGAATTATTTTAGAAAATTTCCCTTTTCTTACTCATTTGTCTGCAACTTATCTTCTTCTTCCACGTTACTAGGAAGTAAACTAGCTCAGAGATCAGAGTCACCTAGTTTAATACCATTTTCGCCTGCTGTTCATTGCGAGCCATTGCTAATCAATATCACATTGCATATTGACATTCTGTGAAAGCAGCAAATGAGGGTTTAAGATTAAACAACAGAACAATGGAAAGTCGCAAGTAGCTAACTTTTTGAACAAATCCCAGACTTCAGTGTTTATACATGGAAAAATTCCATAAGATCAAACCGAGAAATTCATTCAAGTTCCTAAAACAGGGCAATCAATGAACCAATCACATTAAGAATGATTCATCGAACATCACAACATTAGTTAAAGCAGCAAACTTTCCATATAAAAACCAACTACGAAAAACACAAAGCACTAAATAACTGTGACTGAGAGGACATAACATGACAATTAAGAAACCGAATACGCAGTCCGCACTACATACTGACTTCAGGAACTCCTAGTACAAGAACAGCAAGACAGAAAATCTGCAGCATTAAGACAAAGGTGACCTGACACGAACAAAATATAGTTCCTTACAATAATGACAACCAGCATATTGTTTCTTCCGACACTGAGACAGAACTACAAATGATTCCTTCAAGGACTGACTGACAAGACTATATCCCTACTGAAAGGTCTACGACCATGTCCCAGTTCTGAGAAACCCTCTCCAACACTTGTCAAAACGGTATCCTGGAACACCAATGTCGAGCAAAAATCAATATCATTGAGTAAAACTTCAAGATACAATCATTATTTACTAGAGCATTAAAATTTAAGACTTAGAATATCATTACCTTGAGAATGCTCGGCAACTGTCAACAATCTCTCCGAGAATAATATTTCTTTTGATGACCAAAAAATGAGTGGTGTTTCCACTCAGAATAAGAAACCAAATGGGTTACAACAGGATAGGGCAACACGGATTAAGCTTAAATTAAGAAGCAAAAGTGGCAAATGACTACTTTCACTTCCCCTTCCCACTTTTCCCTCAAAAAACGCGAAAAGATGGTGAAGGTGAAGAAGCACACAAATACAAAGGAGTCAGATTCAAACAAAAGGAGATAAAGTCAGAAGTGGTGAGTACACAGAGGAAAAGATGCTCGATTGTTGGCATCCAATTCAGAAAATGTTGAACCAAGAAAAACAACTACCAGATAAGGATTATCTAAGCTGCCAATTGAGGCAACAGTGAACTAAGAAAAGAGACTAATGATCAGATAGAAAAGCTTTGAAACTGAAACCAAGAGAATAGAGATGAATCACCGGAATAAACAGCAACCTAAGGAATTTGTGAGTAGAGTAGTCTAATCTAGATTCTACTGTATGTACAAGGTATCAGACACTGAAGGCCTAAGTTCTAACTAAGTAGGTAATTAGATCAACAATTCCATGCTTTGAGGAGATTATACTGAGAACTAAAAATTAAAAACCGAAAAACTAGCGAAGATGTAACTTCCTTCATGTCCTGTAGCTTCGAAAGTAGTTAATTACTCCATCCCATGCCAAATAAGATTGCAGGCATGCGTTCACCTCAAAAACATGTTCCCGTACGCTTAACTTTCCTTCTGCACCCCATTCAAGTCAACTTCTTTCCGTGTCACCATGCCCATGTTACATAAACCTTCCAAAACTCCATATCAATCCCAAATGGAAAATCCGGAGATTGTTGACCCACCAAAGCCACAACAATCCTTGCTGCACCACCACTCATTTTAGACCCACCAGAACCATTCACTTGCATCACCACCACAATAAGTAACCCCATGCAACCTCATACAGACTAACGCTAGAAACCCAAACCAAATGCTAAAGAAACGACCCAATACCAACTCAGACTACATACTCCATTTTTTTATTTCGTTGACTATATATACAATCTAACACTAACCCAATATCTAACTAAATCTATTTACAGGAGCATACCAAGCTCCTCCTACTTCATTCATCTGCACTGTCAAGATTGAGAATGCGACGCAGAGTCTTGGTCGCTGAGTCAGCACTGAGAAACATATCTCTAGTACAACCAATATGCTCCCTAGTAGGTGATGCTGGTGCAGATTTAGCAATTGGGTGATGCATTTCAATGCCAGAGCCATCATCACTCACAGGCAAATCAAGTGATACAGTGCGTTTTGGCCGCATAGAAAATTTGGGAATCGGCAAAGAACTCGGTGGTGGCGAGTTGGAATAAGCGGG
Source organism: Cedrela odorata (assembly GCA_035584115.1). NCBI lineage: Eukaryota > Viridiplantae > Streptophyta > Magnoliopsida > Sapindales > Meliaceae > Cedrela > Cedrela odorata. The sequence goes on along the minus strand of JAXCLQ010000001.1, from coordinate 22,248,131 downwards.
CCCAGCCCACAGTTCAGAGTAAGAGAAAGTATCAAATTCACAGGAGAATTTTTCATTGAAAGATCTCTCATTTTTCTGGGTTTTGATGTTAATGGAAATTGGGTTGCTTTCAACAGAAGTTTTTGACTTTGTTCTGCTATCAAAAGATTGAGAATCACAGTTAACACTAGGTGATGGTGTTTTGGGTGAAGACGGAAACGAAATATAGGAAGCAGATCGTTTGGTTATAGGATCAGACAAAGTTTTGACAGGGGTTGGGAGTATACCTGCTCCGGATTCGAAAGCCCTACAGCTAATATCTCGGAAATTTCTAGGTGGTGATGACCCGAATCGAGTCGGGCCATTTGGCCGGACTCTGCCGTAATATTGATCCTTGTGTTGAGCAACGACAACGAGAGTCTCCATCACTGAGTCAACAACTCGTTCCGAGTTACGCCGATTCTATGAAATAACACAGTGGATCCACCGCTAAAGGTCACAACTTTACGCCTCGGATTGTACGAAAAGGACTGTAACTACCAGATGATGATCTTCTCCATGACAGATCCAATACGATCATCGATTCAACACAAACCCCTACAGTTAATACCAGATCTTCCTACAAGCATAAATCAAGAAACCCTTTTCAATAAAAAAATCAATAAATTTATAAAAAAAAATAATAATAAGAAAGAGACCAATGATTGAAAAATAAAAAAAGCAAAAACCTAACTGGTAAATGGAGAGATAATATAAGAGTTCAATCATCATTTTTTTCTCAGGAAAGTAAGTGAGAAAATACCTGAAACTAAGAGAAATTTCACAGTAACGAAGCGTTGGTGAAGATCTATGTGGAGAGATTGTTAGATCTGAGAGTGAGTGATTGTTGTTGTTGTTGTTGTTGTTGTTCTATCAGCTTCTGATTTTTGTTTTCCTTCCGGGGTTTTACATTGCCATGAAAACAGATAGCAGGAATCCACGGATCTGAAATGACTAACACTCTGTATTTAAATAGCATACAGGTACTGCCTGCTTCTTCTTGTCACTGTGGACAGGAAAATGGGCATGATCTTTAAGAGATTTACGAAAATGACATTTAAATAGTTGACGAGATGGATGACTTTGTTACCCTTGACTTGAACAAAGGAAATTGTCAAATAATTTTGCTTACATGATCTGCTTTTTGTAAACAAAACATACATTAAATTCCTTTTTAAATGAATATATACATATATATATATATATATTCCTTAAATTTAATGTTATGATATACAAATTTAAGTATTATTAAATAAAATATGAACGAAAAAAATTATTTTTTATGTGAAAATTTGATATTTGAACAATAATATAATGTTTATTTAATAAATATTAAATAATTTAAGTTTTAAAATAAATAATTGTATTAAAGGAAAAAAATTCATAATCCAACTTTTCAAAAAGATAAATAAACATTAATTAAAAAAATATTTCAAACTTTAAAAAAGGCAAGTATTCCTGATCAAATTTTAATATTATGATAGTAATTTAGAAATTATAATAAGATAAGGGACCTATTAAGTATTTGTTTGCCTAAATTAAAAGAAAACATGGACCTTGATGTTATTATCCTACTCTTTTTTTTATTATTATTAAGGCAAAGTCTGAACTTTTTTTTTATTTCTAATAAAATTACTGCATATTGAAAATCCACAAAATTTAGATGAAAAATATTTTGAGGGGCAATTTCGGAAACTGGGGACCAGAAATGTCGGGTCCATAAAGTAATGGACAGGTTGGGACCTAAGCGTCCGGACAAAAGATTTGTTGGAGCGTAATGTAAGGTAAAGGTTTGGATACACGTGTCTGTTGATGGAGGAACTCAACTTGATATCTTCTTTAACATCCAACGGTTCGAAAACATTTTTGACAGGTCATAGTATCAAATTTTTTATTTTTTAATTTATGAAAAAAAAAAAAAAAAGGATAAAAAGTGAGTGTGGGGCTAGGCGTTGGGTACTTTGTTTGGTGGGCTTAAAAGGTGAAAAGCGGTCCAAAAAAACGTTTCTATTCCCAAAACTTTATTTTGCACGCCGAAGGCTACGCCAAACCAAACATCCCTATCCCTTGTCATGAGGGGTAAAAAATTATTACCATAAAAATGTAACAGTAATAAAATAAACAGTAACTTTGATGTTGTTGATTAACTTGTAAATTGCTGCTTTTGTGAGCATCTAATGTTGCCATGCTATACTTTTACTTTCCTAGGCTTATCAAAATTTTTATGATATTTTAAAAGAGACATTGATATAACAATTTCAATGTTGTATAAAGTAATTAAGGTTGGTCATGAATTTACATCAATTCATATATTAAGCATAAATTTAAGTGGATTAATTAGATGTTAAAAAGTAATCGTTTTATTTAATTCATTATTTATATTGTTACGAACGACATATAAGTTATATATGAGTTGTTAGATAAGTTTGTAATTTCAATTGTAATTATTTATGTTTTTACGATAAAATATATAAGAATAAATAATACTTGAAGAATGATTAAAATCTTCTCTTATTTTTTTTTTATTCTTATCTTTTTAACATCTAGTAGTATGTGATATAAGTAATAATGAACTACTCATATTATATTTTAATCAAATTTATCAATTAATTATATATTTTATTATATTAATACGTAATTATGAGTAATAGTAAAAAAAAATAAAAGATAATAAATAAAATATTAATTTATAATTTAAACTCTTCATTGTCCGTTATATTACGTGTGATTTGATACTTAAACACAATAATAAAAAGACACGGAGAAAAGGGGAAGATTTTTGAATTGCTGATAATGGTGGTGGTCAAACAATGTTTTGACTCTATGAATGAAAATGAGATATAAAAGCATTTCTTTTATACATCATGTGTTGGACATGTATTATTATTAAAATGAATAACATCTTGTTGGTAAGATTCAAATAATCATAGCTAGCATATGATGGAGGGTTCCTGCCATTATTTTATTCAACAAACTCAATGAATTTGACCGGTCAATCTAGGAAAATATATAAAGCATTCAACTGTGCTTGTTGGTCTAAATCCCGCAAAGTCACTGCTTTTGTAGTGTATATGAAGCATATGTAACATGCTAATTTATTCCAAATTCACAATTCATAGGGTCTTCCTCACCATTATTATTATTAATGTAGCCTCAACAACCGAGCAATTTCCTTGTCAAGTAACTGTGTCTGAGCTTCAAAGGCATATAAATGGATCTCTCATTCTTTCCTTTTTCCAGAACCTTTGGTGCCAGGCTGCCACCTGCACATGCACAAGTTTTGTTCAGTAGATGTAGCTAATTCAAAGAAATTCAACCCACTTTTACTTTGTTGAATATCTTCACCCTTTCTCAAATCTCACTTTGATCATGGTCAAAAGTATTCAAATTTAACTTTAAAACGATTGTAATGATAAGAAAATGTTGACAAGAAAAGATGTTGAAAGACAAAATGTTGGCTTGGGCTTCACATTCAGGATTTGGGCCAGCTCAACTAGGAGAATTCCCAAATTGCACATCTACTGCATCATCGTATGAACATATTGCTCTAATGCATGAAAAGCGATGTGGCAAATTGGGCATGGATCGTACGGTCCAACATCAACGCACTTACTCTGAAAGTGGACATATGATGTGAACAGAAAGCAGCCTCATCCGAAACACAATGAAAGTGACAGGTTCCTGCTTTTATCTTACACCAAAAGAGAACAACATTTGCATATTTTATACCATGTATTGTTATCCTAGTCCGAACCAAATTCCCTGACCAGCAGCTCACTAGCTAGTAACGACTTTCATCTTCTATGCTTCTAGGATTCTTAATTTCTCGAATCTTTTTAACGATCAAATTCAAACCCTACCATGAAGGTCTACCCTGCTCCTCCAAAGAAGCTCCAAAGACTTCCTCACGTATTCGCCAAAGTTCTTCAACTTCCTTTTCGTTCAGACACCGAAATTTCTGTACAAGAAAACTCTGAGTTTTTTATTTTCACGGCCATCGCCGACGATATGACAGAAAACTTCCGGGTCCACGCTATTGAGATATGTCCTGGGGTGACAAAGGTCGTGATCAGAGGATTAGACGGTGATGATTTTTTATTAGACGAAGAAGAGCTTGATTTATGGCGGTTTCGTCTTCCAGCTTCCACGCGGCCAGATATGGCGACAGCTAGGTGTTGTGCTGGGGAATTAGTTGTTACCGTTCCGAAGAGTTTGAGCTTGGAAGATACTGAGGAAGGAGGAACTGGGAATTGTATTAATGAAGAGAATAAGAGACTCGTTCTTGTGAAGTGATTGTATTTCTTTGATCTAGATAGTATTGAACAATGCATTGTTCAATCAATTAAAATAAAATTAATTACAAAACTATTATTAATTATTATTATTTGTCATGTCGTCGTGTCGTGTTTACTTGATATTCTAGAATATTTTCTTGCTGTCAAAGCACTAATTCGAAGAGCAACAAGAGCATTTTCAAAATTCTAATCCACAAAATTATATCTTTAATATTGCAATGACCTTTTGCCAATGGATTCTTCTTTAAGTAGTGGTTCTCGCTATCACTAATTTTACTGAGATTATGAATAACATGAGAGTGAATGTTGTTGATTGTTAACAATCATGCTCCTGCTAAAACTTACCAACTAATAGAATTTTATGTTTGAGGATTGTCTGAATGAGTCTGGTTCTTGCTTAATTATTTTAACAGAAGCCTGAATATTCCTGGTTGCTTGGCCAGTATGTACACATGCACTGCACGGATATCGTACCACTGATGTTTTGTTGCATGGCAAGAACCTACATAAAGCTAATTTTCCCTTCCAATAGCAGCAGATACAAGATGCTATGCCAAGGAAAAGTTCAAAGTTAATGTGACTCGCGCCCCGCTGACATTATTAAATGTCAAATTAGCTTTATGATCAAAGAGGTACCAAAATAGTTAGGATATATATACCATAAGACATGCATGGCCTCTCAGTTTTTCATGCCATTGATTGCCATAATTCGGAGGGCCGATAATCTTAAAAGTTATAGCCTAGCCAGTTTATTGTGCATATATAGCATCAATATGATGGTATTTTCTCCAATTTTCATAAATTTGTGATTGTCTTTCTTTCCATTTAATTATTGTTCTTTGTGTTGTTTTGATCGTATAAGACGAGTGGTTGAAATAATAGAGGCGGGCTCTGTAGGGTATTGAACTTGTTTTGTTTTCCTTCTTCATCTTGTGCATGCCAAAACAAATTAAAGGTATCCTCGCTGTCGATTTGATAGGTGATCGAAATGGTATCTTAAGTCATGTAAGAGAGTGGAAAGGAGCTCCACATTCATCTTGAAGAATCTTATTGCTCTCTTTCAACTTCAGCACGCATTTTTTTTTTCAAAAGGTAAATTCTTCACGAGGGCAACTCAAATTCCAATTAGAAAAGCACAAGATTAGGGCATGGCTATAAGTTCAACATGCATTTCTTTTTTCAAAAGGTAAATTCTTCACGAGGGCATCTCAAATTCCAACTAGAAAAGCACAAAATTAGGACATGGCTATAAGTTCAACATGCATTTCTTTTTTCAAAAGGTAAATTTTTCACGAGGGCAACTCAAATTCCAATTAGAAAAGCACAAAAGTAGGGCATGGCTATAATATAACTTGTTATTATGGGTGCGGATCCCTTCCTAATTCGGTTTGTCCTTATTTCATAACCAGGAGGTTTATCCTTATTTCTTAATCAGGTTTTAACATATGTCCTGACCAAAATTTAATAATTAAAATTATAAGTTAATATTTTATTTAATTATATCTTTTTTTAATCTAAGTTTTGTGTATACAAAAGACTCTCTTCCACCCACTTACCTATCCATTATCTTATAATCTTACCAATTAAATTTTAGTTAGATCACGTGTTAAAATTTGGTTAAGAAATAATAATAAATCAAACCAAAAGGGGATTTGTATCTGATTATTATAGGATATAACTATCTAAAAAAAATTATTTAACCTCAATTTTTTTCCGTAACATGTAAAAATTCGATAAATATATCTAAAAATTATAAAATTATAAAAAAAATAAAAAATTAAACAAAAAGTTTAATAATTATACTGTACAACTCCCTCTATATATTTCAAAACGAACTCACAACCTTATAGATTAATGCAAACTTTCCTCTTTTATACATTTTAATTTTGAACACAAACTGTTCTTGTGATAAGAGGTCATTCATTGTAACAGATTAGTTCGACTAAAGAGTTATCCTAAAAAAGATTACTGAGTTTGACTATGTCCTATATCTCATAAAGTTAAATAAAACAATATTTCTATAAAAATCACTGTAATTTTAGCTTTAATTATCTAAAATTCATAAACCATAAATCATGCTTAAGATATTTCAATGTCAAATTACGACAACACCATTTAAATTAATCCAATCAAAACTTTAATGATAATTTTGATATAAGCTAATATGAATGATTCAAAAATGTTGTTGAGTTCTCTATCAATATCGTCACCAAAGTTCGTTTGTTGAAAATTTTGAGAGCATGGTGAAAGTAGGTTTTGAATTTATAGAAAAAAAAAATTAAATAACTTTTTATTTTATATTAAATGATAATCGTTGTGATTTTAGTGTCAATTACAACGATTTATTTTACTATCACAAATTGAATTATAATTTATTTTTTTTTGTGGTGAATTAAAATTAATATTATTATGTATTTTTAATAATATTTTCAAACTTTGTTTTTAATAGTGTTGTAGTATTTGTTGATTGAATGGGAAATTATAATTTTTAAAATAAGTTATTAAACTCATTATCCTATCTCAGAATTATGTGTTCTAATAAAAAAATTTGCATATTTACTTGATTTGACATATTGAACTATGTGTTTTCTACTTACCAGTGATACTTTGAAATCAATCAAATTGGGTTTTTCTGAATCATTGGATAACCTAAAGTTTCTTTGCATGGCAATATATTGAGAACCCTTGACTGCTATGTCGTTGGAATTGTTAGGGCAAGCTAAATGCTTCCGAGAGCACATGCAATAATTTTCCATAAGCCCATCTATTTCCGTTTGAAACATTCAAGTGGTCATTCATTGCTCATTGCAATTGTTATTTGTAAAGGTGTAACTTCATCTACCCGATAACTTTACGAACCCTAATAAATGAAGAGGTGGTAATTGAGAATCGGTGCCCTTATTCTCAAGGTATTCTCTAGGTCTAGCGAAGTATGCAACAGGTGGCAAGCCTTGTGCACTTTCAGATATAACTTAACGCCATGCGTCCATGAAGCCTTGCTCGAGAGCTAGATGTCAAACCTTCCACCATCTGTCTCAAAATCATCCAAAATCTGTTTCTCATTCCAACACGTGTAAATTAGCAAACCCTGCTGTCTAAATCTCCTTAAATCATAAACTCCCCAACCTCTTCAACAGATTCCTCCTCAGCACTTCCTTATAAAAGCACTTGTATTTTCTTGTTTTGTTAATCCAACTCTGTTGTTAAGATCATTTTCTTCAACCAAAAATGAGCCAAGAACAACCAAGAAGGCCCCAGCATGAACCCGTCAAATACGGAGACGTGTTCGACGTCTCGGGGCAGCTGGCAACCACGCCCGTTGCACCACGAGACGCAGCAGCCATGCAGGCAGCTGAGAACATGGTTCTTGGACAGACACAAAGAGGAGGCTCAGCTGCTGTCATGCAATCAGCTGCAACGGCTAACGAGAGGGCTGGTTTTATCCGCAACACGACTGGCACCAATATAGCCAGAGAACAGGGCGTCACTGTAACCGAAACGGTCGTGGATGGTAACCGTGTTGTCACTGAAGCTATTGGTGACCAGGTTTAATTATTAGTTCTCTATCTTAATACAAAATCCTATTATCTTCATTCATGATTGTACACTAATATTACTAGTTCTATGTTCCAATAGTACTCCGCACAGTTTGAATTTTGTTTGTGCAACAGGTTGTGGCGCAATATGCAGCACCAAATGTGCCAACTGGATCTCAGGGAGCAGTTCTTAGTAGAGACTCAGTCACAATAGGTGAAGCTTTAGAGGCGACAGCTCTTTCTGTGGGGGATAAGCCAGTGGATCAGAGTGATGCTGCCGCTATTTGTGCCGCTGAGGTGAGAGCGACTGGTACTAATGAGGTAAAACCCGGTGGAATTGGTTCCATAGCGCAGTCTGCAGCCACTCAAAATGAGCGAACAATCTTCTATGGTGATAAGACTACCATCGCCGATGTTTTGGGGGTAATGTTATTTATTCTGCTTGTGTTTTGAGCATCCATTAAACATTTTTCTCAGCGAGAACTTCAAAAAAGTTGTTTATTTGATTTGAGCAGGATGCAACTACAAAGCTGTCTGATGATAAACCAGTGACGCGTGAAGACGCTGAAAGGGTAATTAGTGCAGAGATAAGGAACAAACCCGATATGCGGACCACTCCCGGAGGAGTGGCGGTTTCCATGTCTGCAGCAGCCAGACTTAATCAAAATAAATGAGAGAGATGCTGCAGATAAATAATACATATATAGCTCCGTAGTTTGTTCTAGCTTTGTAACAAAGCTAATAAACTGTATGCGAGTTTGCTTACATATGTCCTAATATAGAAGTCTGTAATCCTTTTGCTCCTGTTAGTTGCTAGCGTTTTCCCCTTAATAATGTAATAACTTTTCTTTTATGCTGCTGCTTACGAGTTCATGTTTTTTTAAGAATGTTGCATCTATGTTTTTTAACGTACACTAATCTAACGTGTGTTTTCGAGGAGTTTCTTAATTTTATACATATCCTTCTGAAGTTATTTCATCTTACATATCACTGTGGTTGATGTATATCTTCCATGATTAATTGTTTAATCAAGAATTCGAAAAGAGCAAAACGATAAAGCAACGAGAAAAACTGGTGCGGTGATATTCGGCAAAGTGGACCGGGTTGCATGTAAATTAAGCCTATCCATTTTGACGTGAAGATTGTATTTCTTGGGTTTCTTAGGTCTTGCCGAATCTTTTAGCCAATTTCTTGGCGATCTGTTTTATGAAGGTAGAAGGTTTAGTGAATCAGTAATGAAAACAACACTCTCTTAGAATGTTGTGAATTTGATTTGATTGTTCATCTACACTAATAACCTCTAAAGAAAATGCAAAGATCTTGCAAAATTGACAATTTATAAACTCAAATCTTTAATTAAGAGGACTTCAGTCAGACCGTTAAAATCTGTACCAATAAAGTTCATGTTTGTTGCTGGATGAGAGTGCAAATAATAGTACTGATACTCTATACTCAATGGAATAGTCAATAGAATCATATAATATGTATCCAGTAATGTCACACAGTGCTTGCTGCTTGAATATGGTTGTATGTACTAGCGGGTGGAGAGAGAGAAGATTCACTGACATACGATTTGGCTGGCTTTATGTGCAGAGAGGCCGGCAAAGACAAATTGCTACAGCTCATCTGTAAGATCTGATATGCTAGCTGATCAAGAAGATACTATGAATTGGCATGCAGTAGTGGCAGTACTGCCATTTTCCTTGTAATCTCCTTGTGCTTCCTTCTCAATCAATTCCTAACACATGAGAATTGTGCGTCAAGAACCTCTTCTCTTCTCTTTCTTTTTTTCTTTATTATATTTTATATTAATTAAATAATCTAATATAATTTTACCATGCATGCACAGACTTTCTTGACCGTCCACTACTACTCAACTGGGTTGTGATCAGTGACCACGTGTATGTGTGTCTCTGAAATGTCTTAATGCTGAAATTTTAACTATATTCTATGCTTCCTTCAGCCAAGGGGGTGCGCGTGGGGTGATTCGAACTCGAAGCAGCCTTAATTTAAAAGGGATCGAGAACTTCAAGCATGGGGTAACTGTCAATGCGGCAGGGTGATGTTGATTTCTCACACACAAGTTTTGTTCTCAGGAAGTGGTCATGCAGTGCATCGTCCTTGTCCCATAAGATAAAAACACTGTTGTAAAGCTACAAATCTAGTACCAATATCACTTATTAGAATGGTCCTATAAACTTGTATATACATACGAAACTGATACATTCCCAACTTGGCCACAAATTTCAGTTGGTCACTAGCAGTAGCAGATTCAGATACAGCTGGGGAGAAACATTGCCAACAGTTAAACTACCAGATGTCTAAGTACAAATACAATAGCATTATCAATGTCTTTTATATAAATATGATAGGTGGAAAGAATCTCCTTCATTAATTATTTCTAGAGGTTAATTTGGAAACTGAAATCAGAGATGGTTTTCTTGATAACCAAACAGGGTTCATGCGTATAGTATAATTTCCAGAAGTGTGTTGGTGGTTAGAGGTTAAGAAATAAACAGAAGCAAAGTATTAGTTGGATGGGGGATCGAGATGAGATCGAGCAGGGTGAACCCCACCATGTGCATGGTGCGACCATCCTTGTAGCCACCCAACTATTAATTTTCTCTTGCTTTACCTATAGCCAATCCAATTACGTTTCCTCGTGTGAATGTATATAGCAAAGAAAAATATATAAATGGGAATTAGAAAAAAATAAAATCTATTATTAAATTAATATGTGTTACGTGTATAAAAAATTTATCCTTACAAATTTATTTAATGACCTTATTACCAATTTCAATTCCCCCACCACAAAACTTGTGACTAAAATTGTCATTAATCTTACCGAAATTGTTATACTATATGTAAATCCAATTATGGAAAGAATTTAGCCTAGCTCCAAGCATATAATATAAATCCAATTATCAATTACATTACATTACATGCCTCTTCAGTGGAAATGTCTATAGATTAATGCAACACTGTACTGCACCCCGATTTATCAAGGATTAAAATTGCAAGTAGTGGGACCCAGTACAGAGACAAGAGATCTTGTCAAAGTGATAAGATAACTGCAGCCATCTGATCTATCACTTTCTCGTATGATGATGATCATCGGTAGTAAACCGACCGTGACCACAAAAATGCCTCTGTACGGATACTCCCACTCCCATTCCCACTCGTTTGCATGTGCACCTTACTTACAACCTAAATGTAGTTTGCGTCTTCGTATCACTCAAAACCATTTTACATCCTTCTCTCTCTTACGCGCTTGTAACTGGGTACAATTCAGCACCCAATCACACCGTCCAATAATGCTTCTATGATCTACGTAAACATACGAACAAGGATCTCTCTAAAACTGAACCTAGTGCTTAACCACATGATCAGCGCGTGTGATCAACGTGTGTTAAATTAGTCCAGTTTACATAGTCTTTTACGGCTGTCTAGTCGCCCTTGGACCCAATAGTACAAACATCATGAACCTTCATGGACTCTCTCTTCACATAAATAGACCTTCTTCTCCAAAATCTTTCCTTCTCAATATCTCTCTGTTTTTCCTGCAAGATCACAACAACAAAGAACAGAAAAATGCCAAGCACTCTCGGAAAAAACCTCCAAATGTGCTTCACGAAGATAAGTTGTCCACTCAGCCCTCAGTCAACTCCTGCTCCACTTGACCCAGATGACCACAGACATCCATTTCCTTCCACCACTTCATCAATCCTCTTCAAGAACTTCAACTCTCTTTACAATTACAACACCTATGACTCCACTTCCAAATCCTCCCCTCTCTTCTCCGATCCCGAACCCGACTCCGACTCCGAACCTGACTTCGCCACCGTTGTTGCTTCACAACGCTTCTTCTTCACTTCCCCGGGTCGCTCTAATTCCATCATTGAATCTACACCGTCCGTTGCCACCCCGGAATCTTCTGATACACCGGTTAGCGTCAGTCCCATGGATCCATCGAATCAATCTTCAAATAGTTTCTCCCAAGAATCAATCCCGTCCTGGAATTCCACGAGCTGTATTAAAGATAGTGTAGCGGTCCCCACAGACTCGCCGGACCCATACATGGACTTCAGGCGATCAATGCAGGAAATGGTGGAGGCACGTGACTTGGTTGACGTCAAAGCCAACTGGGATTACTTGCATGAGCTTCTCTTGTGTTATCTTGCATTAAATCCTAAGAGCACACACAAGTTTATTATGAGTGCTTTTGCTGATCTTCTTGTTAGTCTCATGTCACCGCAGAAGACGGAGAGTGACCTTCGTTAACCTGAGTATCCCACCCCTGCCTGTGGATGTCGGATTTCGGGGTAGTGCAAGTAATGTGCATTATTATCGATCAGTTGTCTGTAGTGAGGTAATGATTGTCTAATCTTTCGTTACATTTAATTTGGCAATACATAATATATTTGGGGAAGCTACAAAGTTGGTCCCCTTTTTTTGTTTTTGTCTTCTATGATATCACCTTATCCTTTTACACTCTCCTCTGGCTCTGGCCATTGATTCAAAGCTATCGGCAAATTATTGGTTTCTTTCTACGCTTTGGTTTTCTAGGTTATTTATGTATTTTCTTGGTTCTCCCGTCGTGGATATATGGTAGATTTTATATAGAAATTATTGCTGCTTATTATTTTAAAACCTTATATTTTGTCGACAATTTGGTCTGTAATTTTCTACGGCCTGAAGTTTGATTGCTTTATGTTACCTATCAATACATAGACACTATTAAGGACATGTGGTCTCACATGTAGGGTTGATCATACTTAATTTAGTTGATAATCAATTCCCTCTACGTTTTTGCAGATTGAGGTGTTATTAGACGTGAAATATTAGCCAAAAAGTACGTATTCTTTATTAAAAATTAGTGTTTATCAAATATTTTACCATATTTTATACGTATAAAATATAAAATATTAGAAAAAAAATGTAGGTAAATTTCATTAAAAGTTTACTTCGTTTTTAAAATTACAGTAAAGTATACCATTCACAAACTAAAATGTTATGGTAAGCTAAACAAGTGTAAGCTATGACAAGGCACCTGGATTTACTGTGCATAAACGATAAATCGGATTTCTATTGTTTGGTAAATGGCAGCTTGCTCTTTGTGATATAAAGGGAAGAGTATCCTGTCTTGGTGCTAGAAAGTAGAAACGGTGCCTACAGAGGATAGGCCAGAGAAGAACTTATTACCATATTGAAGCATGGAAAAGAAAGAAAAAAACAAAGAATGGAAATTTCTAAAAGATATATGATTGAGCACAATTTCAAGTAGAAAATTCCAAAGATGTTTGTATATATATGGCACATGAATGACATGGTGTCATGCAATTTTTTGTGAGCAATGAACTTCACATTTTTTCCATTAATATTGTTCAATCTCAATTGCCTTTTGCACTGGCTTCTTTCCATCTACAAAACAGCGAGTGTCCGCCCATGGTTTCTAAGAAGCTAACTAAGACCCTGAGTACTTGAAATAATCATTCTAATTTGATTAATGTGAAGGGATATATTATTAAATATTAAATGGGTTTGGTTGCACTAACACAAATACTTTAATGGAGTGACTGAAATACAATTATGAAACATAATTTTAACGAGTAGAGTCGTTGTCTTTTACTGTTTTACATGTGGATTAAGATGAAGCCAAAATTTGTATCGATAAACAAAGTGAAAGAATCATTGTTTTATCTATAGTTGATTGGGAAGAATCCTCGCGTGCAGACAAAATGGATTAAAATGAGGCCAAATTGAAATTAATAAAAAAAAAAAAAAAACTACTGCCAAGCAAAGACAGGAAGGGAATCTTGATTTTGTCCTCTATTTTTTGCAATGGTTTTTGCTACAATGACTTGGGGTTAGGATTGGGGTTGGGGATGGGGATGGGGATAAGCCAGATACAAGATTTAGTGATGGGTAGATGCCAATGATAATGACTTGTTTCTGGGCAAATATGGTTTTTTAAAATTAAACTTGATAATATTAGTTATCAGCATGTGTTGATTAGTATCTCAGCAAGTATAATAGGTCACTCATTACTAGATGATTATCAGAGAGAGCTGATGAGATATTAGTGAGTGCACGGTGGAATCTCAAAGCAGATCTTTACTGTGATTTATGTGTCTGCAAAAAATTATGGGATTGGGGTCTTGCAGCAAATCTTGAGTAATTCTGTTGCAATTGAATTGCCTGTCTCCGATTAAACAAAGGTGCAGTTGGGCTGTCATTATCGGTCTGGGTTTCTTTTGCCACAACGCTCCTAAACGAAAGTTAATTGCTCACAGTCAAAGCAACAAAAGAAACAAGGGGAAATTTTAATTGCAATTGAATGAGGTAAGAAACGTAACTTCGTCTCTATGGTTTTGCATCTTCTTGGGTTACGTGTAGCCTGGCACAAGAGGCCCAATCATTATTGGTCTGACCCCAGCCTGTGCCATCCTGCAGCATGGACCAATGACAAGATCAACACTATGATAATTAAGATTTTGCCTTTTAGCATTTTAAATTGCATTCTAATTGAGTTTCTAGTCCATAGATCCACTATGATCGTTTGCACGAGACAGTAGTATTGTTGATGAGCTAGTCGTTTTAACATTACTCAAAACATTCTGATCTGATGTCAACTTTGGAGACATCAAGCTCGAGATTTATGTACAGCTAAATGAGGTCATTGGCTGCACCATAGCAGCAAAATTAGCAGCTTTCAGCCCATTCTAAGAGGTAAGATGATAAAGCAAAAGCAAAAAACTCAAAACAGCGTTCCCATCCCTCCTGAACAACTTGTTTCTAGTTCAAATCCCTTTAGTGGGCTGAGTGAAACTAATTTATAGACAAGTGGTTATTGCATGTTATTTTTTTCTCCTCAACATGAAGCACAACATATATGTTAAAGGGTCATATTGCAATAGCAGCCTGCAGCCTTGTATCAATATCCACGATGGAACCTGTAACAGTATGCACAACACTGGAAACATAAAACCCGAGATCTGCAACAAGTTGTTACAGCTCTTACGTTCCATGTTACAAGTGGCTTGCATATTGCTCTCAATTGGGCATCTTTTTTTAAATCTCTTACGTTCCATCCCACTCTAAAATTCATAAATCATTCCAGCAAGCTAGATAAATATCACAACAGGGAAAAAAACATCATATCATTGAGAAAATGAATATTTTTATAATAAAAAAATTACAAGCACTGGACCAGTAAGCCCTGTCTTAAACATATTAGATCTAAAATCCTTCAAAAGACTAAAATATCGAGAGCACCAGCAAGTCCAAGGTGTGAACAATGAAAAAACGGAACCAGATTATCGCTTCTTGGAGACACCAACAGTCTTTTCCCTGCAATCAGTGGTCTTGGTGTGCGTATATGGTGACTGCTTGCTTGTCAATGAATGTAACAGCATTCCTAATTTTGATATAAGTAAAAGATAAAACCAGAACTGATTTTCTTCAAGAGGCTTGAGGGCTTCGCAGTGTGGCCCACATAGGCCACCCCGGTGGGATGGGCTGCCAAGCACCGATGTCACATGTGGTCCCTTGTGGCAGCGAGTCCCTAAAAAAGGATAGTTGGAATAAATCCCAACAATCTTGTTACGACATTTGGGAACTCGAATTCGTGACCTCGCTATGATACCACTTGCTAGGATCAAGTCTCATTATCGAACTAAAAGCTATAGTCGGTAACCGGGACGCAACGCAACCTTAACTTTTTTTATAGGAGCATAGAATCCCACATCTATGCAAGCTTTAGGGACTTTGCAGTGTGGCCACATAGACCACACCACACTAGCAAGATGAATTGTCAAGCACCACCAATGACCTCCATAAGCCCCACGTGACAGGGATGTCGCTAGAATAAATCCCAACAATTATCAACAGTGAGGAACTATATTCATATTGCCATGCCAATTACAAGTTACAAAAAATGTAAAGGTCTTCAAGATATTCAGAGATTGATACACTTGCATTATTACACATGTACCCATTAAAAATTAATGTCCAAAAATCAGAACAAAGACTGAAGCCCAAGAATATGGCATAAAGTCCCAAGTCCAACAGCTGGAAGTTCCACCCAGCAACCGTGAATCAGCATCTCAAAATAACCATGAACCTTATCAAATGCAATTGCACATTTAAGGCTACTGTGTATTAGGCTCCAACAATAATTGAGAGAAAGAAAGAATGACTTTTTACTTAACCTTCAAGTTATTTAGTCTCTTAATAAACAATTAAACCCCAAAACAATTTTCATTGCAGGAACACAATGGACAAAGCACAGCTGCAGGGTGAGGCACCTCATCTGACTGTACTGATGGCAGACTGCTACTTGCAGCCCAAGCTTTGCTGCTAGTGCTCCAACAGACTCAGCAACCTTTGCTCTCAATAAGCATACAAACTAGTAATTAGCAATGTTGGCAAAACGACCAGCGATACCTTTGATTGAGGTTAAAGCAAACAAAATTTCTGATTGCCATCCACATTGGTGCTAACTACACGGAGAATGTGTTGAAAATCTTCGTTCAATACCAGAGACTACAAAATCATTACCAAACAATCTAATCAACGACACCATTTTTTTATTACCATGATATTGTGGATAAGATAGAAAGCTACGGCTATTGACCATGGCTCGAAATTTTAGATCCGCACAAGCTGTGACTGTGACAAGTATCGAAAGTAGAGGGCAGTGTACAAGCCCAAGCCCTAGCAGAATGAAGTTCCAGTTACGTAGGACATTTTTTAATTTCTACTCTTAATAACTTAGAAATTAAAATTAAGGCAATCCAACAGCTGAATAATAACAATAATAATAATAATAATAACAATAAAATAGCCTAATAACTCAAATTTCAAAAATTTTACATACTACTTACCATAATAAAATATAAATACATAGATCAAATAGGTAATGCCAAAATATTGCTTAAATTTCTTATGAAACCCCTTTTTCATTTAATTCCGGTAGTGTGAGCGTTTAAGCGCTTTTGGAATACTCTACCATGGAAGCAGGTAGTCTAATAAATGTTAATACTCAATTGGGGGGCAAGCAAGCGTACGGAGGAATGGCTACTTTCATATTTAAGCAAGAAATTGATATTCATTTACAATGAGAGCATAGGTGAGGTCCGAAATAAAACAACCCTCAATGGCATCTAAATCTAGATATAGCTACACTAGTTCACTTACAAGGTTCTGAAAACTGTACTTCCACAAAGTTACAAAATTCTGATTCATCTACTCCTTCCATTATCACCTGATTAATGCCTTCACCACCATCCCGACAGTAAAATGCATCAATAACTGTTACTAACATCATTATCAATGTGAAAATTACTTAACCAAGCATTCCAGAATAATCCTCCAGAACCTCTGTTTCTACCTCCCATCAAAATGATATCCGATATCTACAGTGAATAAACAAAATGAAATTAACTGGCCTGGTTAGATAGGATTATCGCTTCTGCAGTACCGCATGAATTACCACGCTAGAGCCACACCTGCACCAGGACTTGAGTTGCGTACAGGTTCAGTATTGCAATTTGTGACACCAGCATGATGAACAGAATAACCGGATTTGGGATGATCTGAAGATTCACTCTGAAACTCATCAGGAGAAACAAATTTCAGGTGATGCTTGATTCATATCACCTTATACTATGGACATGTTCTCAGAAAAGGCAAGCCCACTTTTCACTTCCCGAGTCTCAAGTTTCCTTTTCTCAAACTCAAATAGACATCCTATGACCTGCAACTGCCGAGGATCTTGATCTTTAATGACATCGGCATCATGGGACATTTGACATACAGTCTGTACAGTGCCTGAATTATGGGCGACAACATTCTCACTTGAAGCTTTTAATTCCAATGAGAAATCCAAGTTCTGATGTTCAGTAGTATTAATTTTAGCAGATTGATGAGCAGAGGCCTCATCACAAGAATTGAGGTTCTGTTTCGCAGAGCCATTTTCTATTTTAACCTCAGAACCAACCATTTTGACAGCTGGCATCGAAGCATGAGAAAACCGTCCCCCACAATCACTGATATCAGTTTGTTCATCAGCAGCATCAGACACAGAGCCCAAAGGATTCATGGCAGTTTTATCATTCCGCCCATCAGGAATCACAGCCAACTGATCAATACCAATGATAACAGTAGTGGACTCAGGGAAATGGACAGCCTCGTTGATTAGCCCAGATGAATCATGTGAGAATCCACTGGGAAACTGCAATGTGGATTCAACAGCTGCCGATTCATCATGTATCTTACATTCATGAGGTGCAGTAACCTCGCTACAAACATTCAAATCAAACCCATCTGAACATTTCTCATCAGATTTTTTTCCCATCTCATCAAGTTCACTGGATTTCAGCCCTAAAAAAACATACACAATGTAAAATCATTAACACATAAGATAAAACAGTAAACAGATACAATGTGCATGAGTTCCTTGATTGAATACCTTCAGCAGAAATCATATTTTCCTCAGGAAACGGGTTCTTCGACATTGGTTTCTGCAACATATCTACACCAGGGAACACCAATAGACTCATATTCCTCATTTTTTGCTTACTTGATACTTCAAGGGGCCTGAAACCAAAAACTGAAGTCCATGTCTCCCTGAGTTCAGAGATTGCAGGTATGACCAACTTCTCAACATTTAAGGAGCTTAGAGCCTGATAGGTCCAACAAAAGTGATACCAAGAGAAACAGCAGGTCTACAATCAGTGAATCACCAACACAAAAGTAGAAGTTTTCAAAATAGATAAAATAGCCACAGACGCATAAAAAAAGGCTTTGCACACTTTCATTCATTCACGGAGATATCTGCATGCATTTTAGCATAGAAAGCTTCAAAGAAAGGACATATTTCACAAAGATCAAGAACCAAATAAAAAGATACTTCTCATGTATCAAATTATAAATCATTATACTCCTAGAGAACTTCCACAAACCAGAGATTAGTCCAGTAAAATACACCAATTAAGTAAACATTCTAAGGACGTCAAATCCAATATATATATTCCAATGAAAAACAGTAATGAGTTAAAAATTCAATCGAGTCTGTAATTGGTCTGCATTGCAAAGCAGAAACGAAAGCAGGAAAGAAGCATAAAAGATACTTGATCCTGCACATACAGATTCGATTCCACTGAGAAGCCGACGGCACATTCCTTGTCGTCTATACATGTGGCGTGTCCCAATAAATGGCATCTCTGCTAATTCCTTCCCGTGTATCCTATTTGTCCAATAGTAAACAATAAAAATGTCAGGTTTTAACTCCCGTGACAAGCAAAAACATGCACAACGGGGTAGGGACACCCCAAGAAGCCAATCTAAGCATAGAATTACTACTAAAATCAGCCATATGCACAGGAAAACATAAAACTGCAATCATATATTGAATTGAATAGAACTACGAAGCAGGTACAACAATTTAGGCATGGTTCAGAGAAAAGAGGAGATTGAAACCTCCAGATTCTTAGCATTAATGTCAAAAGCTGTAACTATTGGACAATACAAAAGGCAGAATCACCTTGATAATGCTCAAAATGATTTTGAATCAGATCTAATCTGCCTAAAAGGTAATTAAATAATCACCCTTCTATACTTTTAGCATTGACTGAAGATCCCCGTCTACACTCATTCTTTCCAGTCAGGGACAGAACCCTAGTGTGACAAGTGGGGACTGAAGTCCCTGCTGAACGTTTTTTTCCCCCTGAATTGAGTTGTAAGACTACAGTTAAGGTCCTAATAAATTAAAGTTAAGCCCCTTCACTTCCAATCTCAAGGGAGGGGGCGGCTTCATATCCTCAAACTGAACCCCGTAAACTATAGGTAAAAATAGCTCCCTCTTAGTTACTTTTCTGCCTGTCACTGTTTCCAGTCTTATATCAAAATTAATTCTGCACACGAACTAAGACAAGATTAAGCATTGATGAACTGTTGAGAAGCAGTAAAGCATGAGATTTTGGCAGGCATACCTAATGGATGCTGCAGCAATGATCTCATCATCCTTCTCCAGAATTGCCGTGAGGAAGCCACTATAATTCAGACGCTTAAAGTTTGACCTGAAATGGAAGTGAATAATACAACAAAATTACAAACAGTTATGATTTTATTAAATGTCAACAATTATCATCTAATGGAATGATCTGTGTTTACTTTTAATATACAAGCTAAGCATACAAACCAATTAAGGGGTATTTGTTTTCCAACACAAGCAGAACAAATTCTAGTGGTCAATGCCAGAATACTAAAGGATCACAAAGTTTCTTCCCAAAGTTGCTGACAAAAAAAAAAAATAACATAGTCCACAGTTTGGAAAAATAATAACAGTATAAACCACTTATGAGAATTCAGCTAAACATCAACATAACTAATTGCACTATGATTCACTAAAGGTGAATGTAGCATACTTAGGAATGACAATTTGACCCACAAATGTAGGTACTTGTAGGCATCCCCCTAAAGGGAAGGATTTGGTATGCCTCTTAATAGGTTTTGGGGGGTTGGTACACAAGAGACAAAGCAATAACGGGTTTGGTTAAAGTTAACTATCCGTGTGTATCTATTTTGAATGTTATCTTGATATCTAAATAATAATGTGTTGATGATACAAATTTATATTACCACGTAACTTATTATTAATAAATTTATACATAGAATTAAAAAAACACAATCAAAACAAATATTGATATCTAATTAATGTGTTGATGATACAAATTTGTATAATCAGATAACTTATTGTTAATGTATTTAAAAAGTGAAATTATTAAATGACAATGTTTTATTAACTGCCATATCTTCATGCTTCATTGATTTTTTCAAATTTAGTAATCGAGATTTATTTTTAGAACATATAATGAACTAAGACAAATATAATGTTTACATAAAATTTTCAATAACTTTCATTTAAGTACCGGATTGAACTTTAAATCTTTCAAATGAATTAATATAATAACATTGTCAAGCATAAAATTGACACTTGCAGATTTGAATTTGATCAAATATTTTTAAAATTAGTTTATTAGTGCTTGAAATTTAGAAATCTGCTAAAAATCAGATATCTGCACGGATTTTGGTAAGGATTATAGCGAGTTAGATAATGAAATATTAAACCCGCAACGGATTTAAGAAGGATTTGATATTAAATTTTTGTAGTGGATGCATATGCGGGTTTGGCAATATTTGTCCCAAACCCGGTCCACTGCTAACCCTATAGCATACACTAAGGTTCAGACAACTTTTACTAGTCTTCTTTGAGTTTGAGGTCGTGACTCCAACAACCATCACCGTAAATTAAAGAGATTTAATAAGTATTACAACAAGGTCAACAACAGAACCTATACTTATTCCAACAACCAGCACATAGGTAGCACATATCTTGCCCCATTCACTGAAGAAAAAGCATAAAATTGAAGCACAAATAATGAACGGTCAACAAAACCTCAAAACCAGTTTAATTAAGAAATAAAGATATAGTTCAAGTGCACTTACCGAAAATTATAGACAATATTATGAATCAGATTGATACCACTCCTATGGTCAGCAAGAGGCAAAAAACATTCATCCATGACAAATAGTGCAACAGCAAGCTTGGCATTACATTCAACCTTCTGACGCATATCACTGAGAAAAAGATCTGTGCCAACATCAGACCGATGGATAAGACTCCACGTATATCCTTCTTCGAGCTCATGTTTAACCCCAAGAAGCATCTGTACTCTCTCAAATATCTGCAGAGCAAAAACATTTAATCTATTCACAAAAAAGAGAATACAAATTGATTTAGAAATTCTCTCAAAAAGAAAAGTTCTCCAAATTTAAAATTATAATTTTCCATAAGTCACTAAATATTTTCAGATGTATGCAGCCGCACCTAATGAATACCTCATTTCATATCTAATCAATAATGTTTATTTATTCTTCAGCTACAACAGACTCTACAAGCTGATCTTAAATGAACATCCTACCAACACATGCCTATAGTTTTAGGAAATTAGAAATGGAACCAGAGACATCAGGGGAAATGAATGCTTATCTTAATTACATAAATAAAGATGTCGCTGTGGTTTGACAATAAAACAAAGCCCAATAATTATCAAAATGGAAATCAGCACATAAAAGTTGTTAAATTGCTAGACATTTGCTTAAAATTATGTGTCAACAACATAATCTCAGATGTAAATGGCTCGAACACTCTTGAGTTTGGAACTCTTCACACTAGCAACTATACAAAGTTGACGAACTCAGTAGCCGCATGCCCTTTTTTTACGCCAATTCGGCCAAAATAAAATTAATAATAATCTCAACCTCCTCCAACTTGAAAGTTAGCTAACAGAGCTGCCAAGCAATCCTAAATTTCAAGTAATAATGCAGATATACCTCTTGACATTTCTTTCCACAGAAAGACAAACTACTGGGTTCATAATTTACCGCACCCTCTGCCTGACTACAGGATAGATGATCTACAACAAAAGAAAGCTGTTAAAGTTTAGGGTCAACAATACCCAAATTAGAAAATGCAGATGATAAAAGGGAAACACTAATAATAGAACAAAGGAATATATGACGCCGTGGGCAACCCAAAAAAAGAATTAAGAAGATTGAGTCAATACATTTTTCCTCACATAAACTGCAGATTTTTATCGTTGATACATCAGAGTCACCGTTATCATCCATATGGCACATATTCTCATCAATGCTCCCACAAAATTTGCATGAACAATATACACAGTGCCACTTTCCAGAAGGAAATTTCTGCGGTATGAAGATAAGAGCAGATTATCCACAAGCTTAATTAAACCCATATAAAGCTCATTACTACATATAACACTAGAAAAAGTCTGCTCAAATTTAATAGCCCTAATGTCATTTCTAATTCAATTCTTTCAATAATTTACTCCCATGTATATTATTAGATAATGTCCCATAGCAACAAACCGAGGCCATCCAAAAAAAAGGTTTGTATGAACTATGATTTATACACTTGAAACAATCCCAAATATAATTCACACGCCCCAAAACAACTGATTCTTTATGTGAAGATCACATAAAATAAAAATAAAAACATAAAAACTAGAAAAGTGTTTACAACCAAAAGTTTTGGACCAAAAGGAAAAATGTGCCAGCACCACCTTGGCAAGAATTTTAAGTCACTCTTCAAGACAGCTTCAGTGTGCCACCAAATAAGAAAGATTCTTTAGTTAAAACTATGAATAAACATGTAAAAAAAATCTTTCCATGTCCTTCAAAACCTCTAAACATGTGAGAGTAAATAAATGACAATGCAACATAATTTTGCACTGTCATGTACATACTTTAATATCCAAGCAGCTTTGATGGAATGTCGATGGGCAACCATCACAACAGATCAGGTCTCCCCCATCTCCACAGATACCACATGTATCATCATTTGGATCTTCACCATCAAAATCTATAAAATGGAACCCTTTACATTTAGACTCATCTTGTTTGTTCCATGAATCTAAAATGCACTGCAAAAGGGAACTTCCAGACTCTAAATACAGATTTTGAAATGGATGACAGAGTTTGCTTTTTGAATGAGCCTCAAATTTTGAAATACTGAAGATTTCACCACAACAGTCACAGCGGATGCCGTCTCTTGTAATCCGACCCTTGAGCATTAAACGCGTCTTTCTCCGATTCCAATATTGTACTTCCCTGTCAAGTGGCACAGTTACCATATCAATCATCCAAGCGAGAACAGTTCGCTTACCATCATATGCTACAAAGTCATTGCCATCAGACTCTGCCCCCTCCACAGAGTTGCGGACCAACAATGCACACCGCTTTCTATTATGTGTTTCTTGTAGCTTACGTTTCCTGGCTGGTATTGATATTCCCTTCTGTGATGTACCAACTGAATTAGAGCGTTCACTAAATGAAACCTTCCCTTTGATTCCCCCCTTCAGTGATTTGCTACCTGGACTTGCTGAAGAATTCATTTTTCCTTTGTTGTTGTTGTTCTTCTTATTATTATTAATTACTCTCTTGAGTATATTGAGTTCATCCTCTGGTATTGGAGTAAATGTGAATCCAGTCTTACTGGCTTCAGAATTACCACCTCCCTCTTCATAATGCTCTTTAAGCACTCTGTAAGCTAATGTGACAGACCAGTGAGTTTTTCCTTCAGGATTAACATACACTGCATCGCTGTATTCTCTACTAATCCTAGGTCGATATTGAATCTTCCAACCTGCACCCAAAAGAAGCTCCACTATTCGATCTCTCAGCAATTGTTTTGCTTTAGTCTTTCCCAATGTTTCCTCCTGCTTTGTTTCAACATTTTTCTTCTCACTCTGATTTATAGTCTTCAATATTGGACTCGACATAGCCTCACTGTCCTCTGCCTTCGTATCAGAACATTTAATCTCCTTAGTTGGCACAAGCGTCTGGACATTCAATTCTTTCCCAGTATGTCTCTTTTCCGGAAAAATACAATGAGTTGGCACATCCAACTTCAAACCATCTCTCAATGAATCTCTTCTAATGCTTCTAAACCCATTTACCTTTCTTCCTTTACCAAGCTTTCCCTTCAAACCCGCATTAATCCCCTGCATTTTGGGGGGTCTCCCGCACTTCTTTTTCAGCCTCCTACTTCCCACATCATCAGATCTATCCTTGCAGGGTCTCCCTCGCTTACTTCTCAACCTCTTACTTCCTTTGTCATCAGATTCAACACTGTCCTGTGCTTTTTTCCGAGGTCTACCGCGCTTACATTCCGCCTTTCTCCTCCCCTGCTTGTAGGATTCATCAATTTGATTTAACTTAGGCAGTCCTGCACGCTTAAGTTTTGATTTCTTCTTTACCTTGCCCTCAGATTCGTCACTCTCGTGCACTTTAGGGGGTCTCCCTCTCTTACCTTTCACCTTCTTTCCCACTTCGGCATCTTTAGCTTCATTACTCACTTCCAATTGCACATGAACATCACTTTCATTCTTAGACCCATCACTCCCTCTATCCCTATCCTTTCTCTCGAGTTCTACTTCATTACTTTCCTTCTCACTCCCACTCTTCATTCGCAACCTTGACCGCAAAACCCTTCCTGCACTTTTCACTTCATAATTCTCCTTCACTTTCTTCTTCACAACGCCATCATTTCCACTCTCTTCACCACCTACTCTACTCCTTTTCTTCTCATTCTCATTTAATCCAGTCTCTCCACACGCATCATTTACTGGCCCATCTCTCTCTTTCGTTTCTAAGATTTCTTTCACAAAATCAGAGCCAGAATCCATTTTAGGGTTTATCTCGTCATTCAAATCAAACCAGATTTTCTTCTCATCGTTTACTTTATTTTCTGACATTGGCATAACCTCGTTGTCAGGCTTCACTGAGATGCTTCCAAATCTCAAGCTCTCTTCCATCTCAAACAAAAATCAACACAAAACCCTAATTTTAGAATTTCATAGTTGGGTTACATAACAACTTCGCTCGGATCAAACCAAAACACAAAAACAATAACCCCCATTACTGAATAAAAAAGTCCAGTACACCCAAAAAGAACAACGCACGTTGGATCTTCATATATTTTACTGAAACCTTCAACCTTATAAGAAAAAATAAATTAAAAATGGAATAAATAAACAAATAAAAATTAAAGAAAAAAAAAAACCACAATTGATGATACAGATTACTTACCAATGCCGAACAGATGATGAGATTGTATGATCGTACAACGTCGCACGAGATACGTTTAGTAAAAGTTTTCTATGGAATGGGCATGAGGATTCAAAAATTGGAAATGAGATTCGACAGGGTTTAGAAAGAGAGATTACACGATATACAAGGAAATAAATTTAGGGGGATATTATAAGGTTAAGGGATTTATATATATTTGCTATGTTATTGTAGTACTAGGTAGACTCGAATGGGCGGGATTGTCATTTTATATTATCCTGTGATTTTCAATTTCCCTCCATATCACTTTCCACAAATTGAAAATAAAAAATAAAAAATAAAAAACAATTATTCGAGTCTAGTACTAGGTATGGTATTTAGGGGTGCCCAATTTTCAAATGAATAGAATTAAATTAACGGTCTGGATTAGGTTAAAAAATTATTGATTTAATTTCGATGTAAAAAATTAAAAACGATAAATTTTGATTCAAATTTCAATTTGAACTTAGTACAAATTAAAAAAAAATCTAATCAATATAATTATTTTAAATTTTAAATTTTATCATATTATTTAATAAATAATAATTAATATAAATATTTATTTTTTTAGTTTAATAACTTAATTAAAACCCAAATCAACAAAATGAACTGATTAGCTCAATTTACCTTCAATTATTGATTTTGTTTAATTCTAAATAATAATTTTAGATCGATTTAAATTTTAGACAAAAATCGATCAAAACTAAATTTATAACTATATTTGACTAACTTACTTTATGTCTACATGGAATATTTTTATTTGAAAAGTCATCAAATACTACGTATCATATTATGTGCGTCCAACTTTATGTAATCTAAATTTAAATATTGATACAAGATTAAGATCACACATTATAGAACATGGGATATCCGCTATGCAAGTGAGGTCACATATAGAATACATAATTAGGCAAACTTAAACTCGTGCCACTGCCAAAAAATTATTGACTTGTCAATTTTATGTGCTACCTCCTAACATCTTTAGGCAAAAATCTTGATATTGCACTATTAACAAACATTTTATGACATAGTTACAGCATTGAGCTGAAGATTCCTTCCTTCAATTGGTGATCTCAAAAACGGCAATCGCACGTTTAATAGCGAGCGAGCTATGCTTGTATAACAATAATAAGGCCTCAAGCATCCATGACTTTTTGGCTGTGAGCACAAAATCATAAACTTCACAATTACCAATTGACATAACCAATCATTTGCCCATTATATAAACTGGATTTGGAAACTATTGGAACTATTGGCGATATCAATATAATATTAGTAGGCAAAAGGTCAGCTCTAAGTATCATCCATTATCACCTCAAAATCAAACATTAACTCAATAGAAATTGAGTGTCCTGAAAACAACAAAAGGGAGAAAAATTGAAAGAGAAGCTATAGAAGAAGATTACTCCAAGAATATACTCCTTCCAAGCAGAGTAACCAGAGAATCCAGAAAAGCTTCACTTTTTCTTTGCAGCATCACCAGCCTTCGTCTGCACATTTAACAATTACAAGAATTAATGTGTCAACCATAATAAACTCATTCTTTCAACTTTGAAAAGAAAGTTGCTTAAAGGAAAATGATTATCTACCTTCTTTACTCCACGTATCTTCTTGGATCTGTTCTTTCTTTCCTTCATCTGCTTTCTTGATTTCTCAACCTTTTTATCCAGTCCATTCTGCAAATAAAAGCGAAACAAACAAAATTAGTGATCGAACAAAAAATCTCTATCTGATGAAGATAAATAATCTCTTCATTGAAGAGATAAGTTATCTTCATTGAAGAAGAAAAATTCTCTACAATGAAGAGATAATTTTTCTTGGCTTCGCCTTGAGAGGGAGCATCCTATGAGAAGCTCGTAGGAAATGGAGTTCTTCGGATTAATAAAACTATTCCAATTAAAATGCTCGTGGAGAAAGAACCATAATAAATGTAAAGAGGAGGCATCTTTTACCCAATCGCAAAGGGATTGAACCAAGATTTCAGGGCAAATGGGGTGGGGTATTAGTACATCTAATGCATAATTTAAATGTGAAAATTTATCCTCGAAAAAAAGGAAATATTGAATGAATTGATGTAGATGATAAGATTCTTCTATTTCTTTCCCATCTAAAAACGCTACTAATCCTAGGGAAAATGGAATTTCCACAATGACTGCAAATAACTCTAATATAATTTGAGAATAGAAATTATAGTTGTGCCCAAAAAATCGATTTTGGTCAGAATCACTAGCAAAGATACTCAAATAAATAAAAATACAAGGAAAGCAGTAACTGAAGCTTGTGGACAGCCCAACCATGTATCTTCAGTTTCTCTTTTATTTGATCTTACCAAAGACAACAGCATTCAGAAAGGGTTACACTATGTCATCAACAGAATTGAACATTTGAAACTCCAAAAGTCAATTACAAATACACTGCACATAGAAGCAACAAGCCTCGAATAGCTTTTGCATTTTCTGCGGTACATGACCATTAGGACATGGAATGCAACATTGTCTCATCAAAGGTAACAATGAAACAATTTATAATGCATTAGATAATGATCTAGTTTCCAACTACAGTTAAATAACATGGAGATTCCAAGATATTTGGACAAAATCTGCAGTCTTTCAATCATTTTCTGATGTAGCATTTGGATATTCCAAGTGATGCTACAACTGATTCATTCATTATGTCAATAATTAAACAGTAACGATTAACAATACCAACACTACACCTTTGTCAGTTAAGAAGGTCTACACCCCAATGTTGGATGCAATAATGGCATGGTATGAGATTTATAATAACAGCACCAATTAGTGATTGGCATGACATAAATTTATTGACTGCAAGAGAAGTATTCTGAACAACATTTTACAAGATTCTGAAACAAACACACCAACTGGTAGAAATTTCCACTCATTAACTGCTTAAGCACACCCTCCGCAATCATATTTTACTGCTAAAAGGAACAGAGAATATTTAACTTACCCTGATTAGTCTGTACTTTGGCTCATACTTCTTTGCATTCTCAACAGAATCATAGATCAAACCAAATCCAGTGGACTTCCCACCTCCAAAATGGGTTCTGAACTTGAATACAAAAATGGCATTTGGATCCTTAACATCATACATTATCCCCAGCTTCTCCTTCAACTCCGCCTTCAGAATGAGCAATTTAAATAAAATGTCAATCTCACAAATATCCACAACTCAATCGAACTACACCCAAGAAAACATGTAGATAAAAATAGCTACATAAATAAGCATGGTTTATTTACATGTTAATGAAAATAGCTATGTAAGCACGCATGGTTTCATTTGCATACACAAAAGTACTTTAGTTGTTTCTGAAAGTAAATTTCACTAAAGTTTATCCTTTAGAAAAAAAAAAACTCATGAAAAGGAAATTCTACATGCCAAACAAACAATTTCTATAATGTTCCTCCATTTTTTTCTATTTCCCATTAAGTATGCAACTCATTACAAGTATTTGATTGTAAATCTCATTGAGATAAAGAAAACAAACCTTGGAAACATTTGGTCTTCCCGGATGCAAAACGTCAATGACCTACATCATATCCAAACAACATAATATAGGAAACCAAATAAAAGAGAACACAATTATTCACGTATTTCATCTTTATCTTTAATCCGCCATTTAATTGATATTCCAAATCATGAAAAATAGGAAGTCACAGATCGGTTTAAGTTTCCTGTAAATTATCGGCTACCGTATGAGATAGGCGATAGAAGGAGACTCACAAACTGTTTCCTAGATAGAAGACGGTTAGTCATGAACTTCCTGGTACGTACAGTGACTGCCTTGCTGTCCGCCATTGCTATATAACAGACCTAATGGGAAAATTTAGAAAAGAAACATAAAATTTTTAAGTTGGGAATTATTGAATAAGATCATAATAAACATGTGTAATACTTACACAGTGTCTCTCTCTCTCTCTCTCTCCCTCAATCGTTTCGCCTCCCTTTTTCCTCGCTGCTGCGTTCAGACAGGCGTCTCGTGTTTGTGTCACCGTGTGTAAGCTGGCTAGACAGAAGGTTTTAGGGTTTTGAAATGCGTGGAGACAAAACAGGAAGCTATAGTTGGGCCTGGGCTGTCGATTAAATTCTGTATCCGTACTTGCGTGCTGTCTTTCATTACATTATTATTATTATTATTATTATTATTATT
>JAXCLQ010000001.1:22199623-22218317 GCA_035584115.1 Cedrela odorata | reverse complement strand
ATTATTATTATTATTATTATTATTATTATTCTATAATTAAGATATTTATTCAGTTTATTAGAAATTTTAATTTCCATATACTGTATATAAAATTAGGAAACAATTTTATACTTAATTAGAAATAATAAAAATTTAAATTTAAATTGATTATTTTATAAATAAATTAAAAATCAAGTTCAAATTCAAAATACAAAAATTCATTTTCAATTTCTTATGGCCAGGTACTATTAATATAAGAACTGGTATGGAGCCTCACTTTTCCCATCTCTTTCAATCCTTTCTTTCTTGTATCAAAATGCACATAAAAAAGAAATCACTCCATTTATGTCTTATGATATCACCAATTTACAGAAACGGTAGAAGTTATGAGGCAAATTAAGAACAATGAAACACCCACCTATCCCCAGATGATAACTTGCCTCCATACCACAAAATCTAGTTAATTGCAGGCGAAATTTTTAAAAAGATTATACATAACAGCACAATGCTGTGAATATATATTTATACAGATGAAAAATGTTCATCCTCTTCTGTGCATCGATCGCTGAAGGGCGCGCAAACCAGTATATATATATATATATATATATAATGATCATTTAGTGGCGAAGATTAGTTGCCGGATGCGACTCCACCAGTATTGACCACAAGACATGCACATCTTCGCATGGGCAGGATTTCACATCCTTGTACAGTATGTATAGCCCTCCGCCTGCAAAATGAAACGAAGGAGAACATATACGTATTAATTTAAATGCAATGCAGAAAATCGATGCATAATATAAACCGTGAAACAGGTTGAGCGCAAGCAAGAACGTATGATAATGGTTCATTCGTGAATGAAATAATATATAAATATATATATATACAACTAAGAATTGAAAGCTAATTACAGAATAAGATTAAGAATGTGACGGGGAAATACGTACGCTTTCTGTGGCTAGAGTGAAGACGAACCCAGAGCTTCTTCAAGGGAGAGAGGAAGGAGTAAAGCCACCCCATTAGGAGAAGTGAGCTTGGTTCATGGTAGGTGAAAGGTTGGAAGGAAATAGAGAGCGAGTTAAAAACTATTGGGGTTTGCTTAGACGTGGGTGACTTGTATCTTACTGTTCCTTGAATGAATTTTCATTTCAGAGCAATCATGCAAGAAAACATTTTCCCTCTTGGTGTTATGTCTTTGTCGCACCCTTTTCCCCTTTTTGAAAATGTATTGTACCTTACCAGATCTGCACCAAAACAACATTTCCTAATATTATCACCCTTTAAGAGTTGAAACAAACTAATATATTCATTAAATAAATGTGGAAGTACAAGCTACCAAAGATTTTGGTTCGGGTTTAACCATAAAGCCTTCTCAGAAAATGCTGAATTATAGTCAAGACATATACATACGTGCGGGTTATAAATCATAAAGGTACTTGGCCTTGCAAAAATTGGAAGGAAAATGACAAGTCTCTTTACTCTTTATAGATCATCTAAACTTAGCATCAAAGTCTCATGTCAAAAAGGTAAGTAAAACTTATGGTAAAACGTTGCGGTAGTTGGATATGCAAACTTGTGAAAATCAAGTTTCTAATAAGAGGGCTACATTTCTTTGCTTCAAGACTTCCAAGTCTCTGGCTATTTACGGGAAAAGTATGTTTCATCCCATTGTTCTTATTTAAAGAGTAATTACTTAATTTCTCTCTTGTAAATTGCTTCATCGTATTTGTCACCATTGTTGAGTCAATGTGTACTCTCTCTCTCTCTCTCTCTCTATATATATATATATATATATATTCTCCAAGTTGTCAATAACCAAACTTTTAACCATAATATTTATATGACAAATTGTTTGGATAGGTTTACTACGAAGGAAATTTCGCTTCATTGTATTGGTTGTCGGCATATGGCTACTATTTTGCCCAAATTGTCGTTCATAGCCCTTGATCAAAATTTGAAAGAGCTAGTTGGGCTTAGAGTAGCCATATTTGGCCCGGCCCATTTATTATTACAAGGTCTCTCTCATCCAGTTGTCTTAGGCGAAAACGAGTAATTTTCTCGAGTCAGGAACCTGACCGAGGGAGGAAGCTAGGAAGCAAAGTATCCCTAATTTGCGATAGCGCAGAATTTTTTACAATTCGACCATTCGCTTCTTTGTTTTATCTACGATCATGGGCCGTCCATCATCCACCGTCGAAATCCCTGATAGACGACGCCGTTATGGCCGCGAAAACAGCCGCTATGCCTCAGACTCCGATGATTCCGCCGATTACCGCTACCGCCCTCCCTCCCGTTCCCGCTCGCGTTCACGCTCATATTCACCAAAATATTCAAGCCCTAGACGAAGAAGAAGTCCCATGGACAACCATTACGAAACCCTAAATTCCTTGCCCAAAAAGTTTGGCAAGAGCAACCGAGATAATAGGAACGGATATGATGATGAATCGGAATCCGACGAGGAATTGAAGGGGCTGACCTTCATGGAATACAGGTGCCGAAAGAGGCAGAAGATGCGGAAATCTATGAAACACTGTTTCTGGACCGCCACGCCGAGTCCTCCGAGGGATGATGACGATGATTTGGAGAACGTGAAACCTGACGAGATTTCGGAAAAGTATGGAGGTGACGATTCTTGCGGAAAAGAGAAAGATAAATCTGTGTCCAAAAAATCACAGAGCGGTGATTCGGGCTCTGACTCTGAATCTGATGATTCTCGGTCTAAGAAGAAGAGGAGAAAGAATAAATCTGAATCTGAAAAATCAGAAAGTAGTGAGTTGGGTTCTGAGTCTGAATCGGATGATTCAAGGTCTAGGAAGAAGAAGAGAAAGAGTAGGAGTTCCAAGCGTAAAAGTAGGAATTATAGTGAGTCAGAAGATGATGATGATGAAAGTGATTCTGATGAGGAAGAAGATAGAAATAAGAGAAAGAGACGAAATAGACGAAACAAGAGCAGTAAAAGAAAAAGAAGTAGAAGAAAGAGTAGGTATAGTGATTCGGATAAGAGCGAGGGTGAAGAGAGTGAAACTGATCTTTCTGATGTTGGTCAGTCATCTGATGACAATGGGAAATCGAAGAAGCACAAACTTTCTGCTTCTAAACGGAGTAAGAAGGAGAAGAGGTCTGATAGTGAGAGTGATCACAGTTCAGATTCTAAACAGAAAATGGATGAGGCCACGAAGGCTGAAATGGATGCCGAACTGCTTAAGTTTAAAGAAATGATCGAGTCTCAGAAGAAACCCGCTTTAGATGATGAACCGGTGGTAGGTCCAATGCCCTTGCCTAGAGCTGAAGGACATATTAGTTATGGTGGTGCCCTAAGGCCTGGAGAAGGTGACGCCATTGCACAGTATGTGCAGCAGGGGAAGCGTATTCCACGAAGAGGTGAAGTGGGTTTATCTGCTGAGGAGATTCAGAAATTTGAGAATCTTGGATATGTGATGAGTGGTAGTAGGCACCAGAGGATGAATGCCATTCGTATTAGGAAGGAAAATCAAGTTTATAGTGCAGAGGACAAGCGGGCATTGGCAATGTTTAACTATGAGGAGAAGGCGAAACGTGAGCATAAGGTTATGGCTGATTTGCAGCGCCTGGTGCAGCGTCACATTGGGCAAGATGTTGGTCCTACCCATGATCCTTTTGCGGGGAAAGATGGTGGTGAAGCTTGATGCTGATGTACGTTCAATGTCAGCTATGTTGTTGTTTTATTATGTCCTGTTTTTTGT
This sequence comes from Cedrela odorata, assembly GCA_035584115.1. Taxonomy (NCBI): domain Eukaryota; kingdom Viridiplantae; phylum Streptophyta; class Magnoliopsida; order Sapindales; family Meliaceae; genus Cedrela; species Cedrela odorata. The sequence continues at coordinate 22,214,616 of JAXCLQ010000001.1, read as the reverse complement.
AGCGAGGATTATGCTGAGACAATTTGATGCATATTTCATAATTAGACTATTGGCTTGTTAAGTTTAATTTCTCCCTTTAATATGCATTTGCTCAGAATTTGTCTCGATTGCATTTCTATTGGTTGTCATTTGTAATATGTATTGCTCGAATTTGCTCTTACGTTTTATTAGGAAAGCTTTACTGAACTTCTTTCCGAATGAAAAGTTTGAAATGCCAATATGCTTATTGAAGTTCACCTACAAGATATTTTGACTTTATAAAATTTTATTATATACCCTTGTGAAGAACTAATTCAGACATGAACTCATATACTATGTGACATGAGTGTTGTTGGAGATAATCTCTGTTGATATTTGTATAATGTAAATGTGCTTGTATCCGTATAATGTAAATGTACTTTTATAAATGAAAGTAGGATTTCTTCTTTTTGGGTATGAAAAGTGTACTTAAGGCTCTGATATAAAGAGAGCCTTTTCTTTTAAGTTCCTCTCATTCATTTGATTATCTTGTTCAATTTTGGGTTTTTTTGTGTGTGCATGTTTACTATGGGGTGTATGTTGTCTCTGCTGGTTTCTGAATTTGTCTTATTCGTCTTTTCTGTTTGGAAAATTTTGTTACCTGAAGTACTTTTTCTTTTGGTTTTGTTCTTTGAGTGAGATTTTTCCTTAAGACCTAAGCAACCTCATCTTCCATATAACACTTGAGCCCAGGCTGAAGGACTTGAAAGTGACCACCGAGTGATAGCTTTCTATAAAGTTTGAGAATTATATAGAAAATTTCTTATGTATGTATTTTTTAAGAGGTAGGTGAACCTGTGTCATAACAATTAAATATGCGCCTCAGAATCGTTCTTTTACATCTGTTTGCTGATTATTTCTGCTTACACTTATAAATTTGTGAACTATTCACTGCATTTGTTGATTTCTACTCCTTTTTGTGGTCGAGAGTGGGTAATTACTTTTTAGAATATGTTACTAGTAGGAATTGCTTTTCTTATGAGCAGAACTTCATTCTATTAACCACTGCAAGCATTTCAAGCATGTAAGCTGAAGACTTGTTGAGTAATGCTGGGAATGTTACTGTATCATCTTAAACTATTTGACACCTCACAAACACCATGTAATCATATCAAGTAGCTAGGTTAAGTAGACACTGTTCATTCCACAAAAAGGTTAGTTTTCCCTCTTACCTGAGTCGCATGCTAAAGATTTATTTAAGCAATATGGACTTGAGTAATGTATTGTTATTTTTTGTCTTACCAGAACCTTTAAGATCTACAACTGTGATTTTGTAATTATTTTTGGGTATTCATTGTTGTTGTTCAAATATTTTGATAATATCTTTTTAGCTCACTGCAGCCGTAAATTTTGACAATCAGAGAATAAGCAATCAATCTTTTGAATTTGATCATTATGCTACCATGGAAGCAGTTGATAATCTTGTATTGTTTTATGTTATTATGGACATGTTAAAATGCATCTAGATATGCATATGGGAAGGAAATTTTATATTATGGTTGTTTCCTGTCCTTGAAACTTTAGTATCTAATAAGATATTGGCTCTTGACCAGGAAAAAAGAATGTTTGGCCTGTGGTGCATATCAGCCAAGTTCGTGAATCATTAGGTTTGATATAAAGTCTGGTTTTTATTTTTCAGCATACTGTCAATCTCTTTGTTGAATTGGATATCTTAAACTTTGACTTTACTGAAGGAATTTAGACTTGTTGAAACTCTGTGCCCATAAGTTTGTGTAAACTTTAAGATATCCATAATCCATCCCTAAAGACTCATTCAGGCCACCATCCACTACTAAAATTGGGTACCCATGTTGGCATGTACCATAATGGTCTTCACAAATATATGCTCTGTATGAAGCTCATTTAATCCTTTCAGAGTTGTCTAATATTCAAGAACCTGATTTGAGATGGTAACATTTGACAGATTTATACATGTTATTCTTTTTGGTCATTCTGAAAACCTAATAAAATGCGAAGATATCCATAAAATGGTACTACTCTACTGAGATTGAAAAGGTGTGGCATCATGGTTTTTCTTAGATTAATGTCTGCTCTTTTTCTTGCAATGTTCTGACATATTTTAGAGAATTTTCAGTACTCATCATGGATGTAATGACTCCCAATCGCTTAGCTGGATGCTGTTTTTGTATCAAGCTTTCATACTAACATAGGTCCAGGTAACTTTTCCTATGTGGTCTTCTTCTTGTTTACCTTTTTATTGGGTCACCGTTGTTAAGAGTGCCAGCCAAATAGAACAAGCACAAAGGCACAAACTAATCACCGGTAAGAAGCCAAAATATGACACCCAGAAGCAGTAGGAAATGCAAATTTGATCTTGTCTTGCATCACTTTTAGTCATGGATTTCCAACTCCGTTTGGTTATTTTGATTTGGATCACTGATTATTGTTGTTAGTACTTGGAGCATGGGATTGGTTGCCTCGTCAGACACTAAGAATTTGTATATCTGGTTAGAGAAAACGATGTTTGTCATGCAAAAGAAACTGAGGAGATTTTCTAAATTTTTCTGAAATGAAACGTCTTCAATGTTGCTTTTTTAATACAACAGTTTGATGTTACGCTACTGAGAACTTAGGTATTGTAGATTTGCATGTTGGCCATGAGTTTATAGTTTTTTCAAATCAGGATATTATTTTATCCTGCAAGGCCACAATGAAAGAAAACTATTTTCTTTGGCTGTGTTTAATTTTTATGAGCAGTGTTTATGGAGATTTGAATTCAAACAGGTGACAGATAAACAAGAGGGATTTGGTCGATAAGAGAAGAAATAAATTGAGCCTCGTAAAATTGATGATAACAATAACAGTATCTGTAAGGACGCAACAAGATGGCTCTTCAAAAGTCCGAAAGTGTAAGTTGGATGTGCAGGACTCGTAGTTTTGAACTAAGCACAATCTTAAAAGGCCTGCTCGGGCACATGCTTCTCCGAGTGAAAAGTCGGAGAGAGTTTCATTGCTTATGGCTGTAGTTCAGATGAATTTATATGGTGGACTCCGGTAGACAAAATGAAGTGTAATAATTTGAAGTTGTTGAGATTTAATAATTGACCGACAAGAGTGAGGATCCATTGTGATTTCTGAGAGATCTCAGGTGGGAGAGTCTAAAGTTTTTTAATCATGTTTCATATTCTACAATTGCGTAACTATATGATGGTGTCTGTCTACGGAAGACCATAACATCTTTTGAATGCTTATTATATTATATTATATGGTTTGGTAGATTACTATTGTTCTTCTGTTGGCTTTATTATATTAAACAGCCTTACAAGATTGACCTTCCCAATTATGAATGCAGCTAGCTTGCGTTATTTTCTGCAGATTTCCATCTAAAATTCTTGTATTCCAAGGAACAAATCTGCTAATGCGCAGCTGCTTATGCTTATGCTCGACAAGTAAAATTGACCACATCCAATCCAATGAGCTTATAGCCAAGGAAAGGAAAGGATTGCTGGATGGATGGTGGGGCAAAATGGTAAGGTTGCTAATCGATCTTGGATTGGAATGATAACAACCGTACCATTTCAAGCTACGATACCAATCTAATTTGCTTGTTTAGTAATTAACATTATACTTGAACAGTAAGCTTGCTTAGAAAGAAGGAGAAGGAGAAGAAGGGTTTCAATAATAATGATAATAATAATAATAATAAGACAGATTTTGTCTAGTGAAAAAAGCAAAAATGATGTTGCGGAAAAGTGAGAAACAGAGCAACAGCAGTAGCAAACCATTTATTACAACCTAAAAGCAACAGTTGATCACCAGACTTGTGAACATGGATTATGAATGGTAATGATTTTCCCGTGAAATTTGGTCACTCACTCCGAGTGACGTGCATCAAATGGCAATGACATGTATTGTTGAATGTTGATGTTACGTTGACACAGGCGTGGGTGGGTCGTCACTCCCACCTATATGACTTGGAGCTTTCACCATATGGACAAGGTTTGCTTGCGTTGGAAAACTCTTAACACGACGAATTTAAAATTTAAAATTTATATAATTATTATATTAATTTACTAAATTCTAATCAAAGTTTAAGTGTGGTAATGTCATCCAAGGAAATCTATAATTGCATTTGTTAAGAAGAGTAGTGAGCTGAGAAAGATATTATTATAAGAAGATAAAAGGCACAATAATAATAATAATAATAACAATAATAATAATAATAATAATGGATCCTACTCCTACTTAGAAAAGGTATGTTAGGCAACAAGTTTACCTAATTAGATTATCAATGTCATTCATATTTAAACAACAATTTAATTAGATTAATTGGCAATTATAGTTTCAACTTCCTCACCAAGACAAAAGATTATTGATTGATTGTCAATAGGATGAGAGAGAGTTTGTGCTGTGATGGAATATTTCTCAAAATTAGATAATTTACTTCCCAAATAATTGATTCCAAACAAGTTGTTTTCAGCCATTTATATTATTATTTGTCCATTGGCCCATATTTGGTCTTTGGCAAGAAGCCTTGCCCTTTGCCTTTGGGGGCCATATAGAGACCAATTAGGTAATGAAATACATTCACAAAGAGAGAAAATTTGCAAATTCATTGTTTAATTTGTTGATTGATTGCCATGTTCCAATTCCAAATGTCTACGGCCTAATCTTTCTCTCGTGCTTCAAATATTATATTAAAATAAGCAATGGATTCTTTCATTCATAACCCTTTTGGTTTTCATTAATATCAATTTGATCCACCGATTCTAGTTTGGTTTGTTTTATCATACTTTTGAGATTAACAATTTATATTGACAAAAAGAAATCTGCCTCGCACTCAAATTGGTAAGAGATTTGGTTTATATTCCATAAAATTAGTGAAAATTAAAGGTTGTCCGAGTGGAATTCGGGATAGGCCATAAGTAATCAGTGCAAGTTAAAAGGAATTAGCTAACGCTTGGCGGGGCGGTGGGATTAGAATAGAATACAAGGGGAGGATCAATATGAAGTAGAATTTCGTAGGACCACCCATTGAAGCATGCCCACACACCCACACCCCCATTCAATGCTGTAATATCCTCTTGCCATTTTAACTTTTCCGAATTGAAATTAAAAGAATTTCAGTTCCGGAATTAGTATAATGGGTAAGATATAAAATTCTTTAACGATAGATAGAATAATTTAATATTAAATTATTCTATCTATTCATATATTAATAAACAGTGTTTTGATGTGAAAGACATAACTAGTCATAATGTCTAACTTAATTATCATTAATAGCATTATCTTTATCATAATGTTTTTTCTTCTTAAAGAAAACAGAGCAATCACTGCAGTTAATTGTGTTGATAATGAAATCTTCAAATGGTAGGAAAAATGAAAATGATAATGGCAATTGAGTGCTAGAAAGCATGATAGACTGCTTGCTTTTCATTTTCTATTTGATGCACCTTTTTCTTTTTTACTTTTCCACCACAATTACATTTGTCTCACCTGGCAAAGGTGATATAAAACCACACAAAAGTAAAATTCCATGGCGAGGGAGATTTCAAAAGCTGGCGTTTAGGCTTTAATCTTTTGTTTGTTGTGGTGTTATGCAATGTGTTATGTCAGTCAAAGGCAAGCCCCTAATGATTCTCTTGATTATGGACAGAAAATAAAAGTATGCAAGCAATAAAATATACGTAGATGTTACTATTATTATTATTATTTTGTGTAGTGAGATACCCTTTTTCTTTTCTTTAAGACAGACTAACATAGTATAAAAGATCAGTCTTTTCCAGCTAATATTCAGTTTTGAGTCCCATTTCTTCACCTCCCATGTGACTTGAGTTCTGATATCTCTTCTTCTATCTAGCACTAGCTTTCATTTTTTTTGACGTGGATATGGCTGAGACATTGACAGGGAAGCAAATCTAAGTCCACTTTCTCTTTGTCTTATTCGTGTGCAACTGTAAACTTGAAAAACCAGACACTCAGATCAGATTGAAGCGTTGAGAAACTGATCTTGGAGCAGTTGGATGATGGGTTCTTGAGTTCATCTTCAATTGACGAAGGTAGAAGAGTTTTTTTTTTTTTTTTGTGTATATTAAACTTGTGCTTTGTTCATCCTGTTGATCTAGTAAGTCAATATCGGATTTTTAGTCAATAAAATTAGAGAGGAATCAGCTAGAAAGAAATTTGTCTAATATTTGGTGTATAATGAGGGACTTTCCTTCCTGTTTTGGTGAAAATGGAATTCAAGTTGCTGATTCATCTTCATCAAGTACAACAAAAGCTGCTCAAAACTTGGTTACCTGTGTTTATCAGTGTAAATTACATGGTCGTTCGTTCTTCGTTACTGTTACCTGGACAAAGAATCTCATGGGTCAAGGCCTCAGTGTTGCAATCGATGATCCCACCAGTCAATGCCTCTGTAAAGTTGAAATAAAACCATGGCTGTTCTCCAAGAGAAAAGGTTCGAAAAATTTAGAGGTAGATGCTAGTAAAATTGACATATACTGGGACTTATCTGGTGCTAGATTTGGTTCTGGGCCTGAGCCACTAGAGGGATATTATTTAGCTGTTGCATATAACCAGGAAATGGTGTTACTTCTTGGTGATTTAAAAAAGGAAGCATACAGGAAGATCGACGCTGCCCCTGTCAATTCAAATGCCATTTTTATTGCCAAGAAAGAGCACATTTTTGGCAAGAAGTTTTATGGTGCCAGAGCTCAATTTTGCGATAAGGGGCAGGTGCATGATGTCACAATTGAGTGTGACACTATCGATGTTAAAGATCCTTGCCTTGTGATCCGCATTGATAGTAAGACAGTGATGCAAGTGAAGAGGCTGAAGTGGAAGTTCCGAGGTAACCACACCATTCTGGTGGATGGTCTTCCAGTCGAAGTGTTTTGGGATGTTCATAATTGGCTATTTGGTAATGCTATGGGCAATGCAGTTTTCATGTTCCAAATTTGCCACTCGACCGAGAAGTTGTGGGCAAGCCAATCTGTTTTTGATCCTTCTGTATTGACCTGGACTTATTCCGAGCGGTTAAGAGAAAACCAATTACAAGGTCTAGGTTTCTCATTGTTATTGTACGCATGGAAAAATGAATAGAATTGTAGTTTCTTTTAGTGAGTGTTAATGAATACTTACTGTGATTATTTTCATAAAAGAAGTGTAGTTTCTTTTATTGAGGGTCAATGAATACTTCCTGAGATTATTTTCATAAACAACAGTGTGATTGAGATACGAGTACATGCAATACAGTTATAAGTTTACCAATTTGGCTTGCCTTATTTCTTTTGGTAACTTGTGTGTATCTATTATACAATTATATAAGCCTATTGCTCTTCTTAGCTTCTGATGCTTTAACCAATCATTCTTTTACATTTTTCTAATATTGTTCATGGAGAAAGCTACGAAGCTGGGTTTGTAGAAATCTGCTTTACTTTCGGACACTACCAATGTTATGTCGCATTGCCGGAAGGTCATGAATACTTTTTCAAGAAGCTGAGCCTTAGTTTCAAAGGAAAAAGATGGCTAGCATTAACTTGGTGTAAAACCTTGTTATTGCAGGCATCTAAACAGTGGAAGCCATAATTGTGACTGATGCAGACTAAATGTTCCAGAATCTATATGAGAGCAATACAACAGGTATAGTTAATTAAATGCCTTTTTGTTTCTGTTACTTAGATTTTAATACAAACTTAATTATGGATTTCGGTTTCTATATTCAGAGTTTGAAATTACTTTGCTTAGATGTAAAATATGTAGCATCTTCATATCTTCATAAGCTAAAAGAAAGTAGCTGTTTATTCTTTATTGAGCATGTTGAACTTGCCAGCTCTTTTATATGTCATATAGAACAGGTCATACATAGTTATCTGATTCTGAAAATCCTCTTAGGAGTTTCTGTAATGTACAAGAATAGCCAAGTAACTAATTTGATATATTCTCAAAACCCTGAATTTGTGAACATCTCTTCTTGTGCTTCATGTGCTAAATATCTGTGTCTTCCATATCTGACAATATCTCCTAGTTTCATCTTCCTCGTAGACTTTACATAGAACCCAGCTATCCAGCTGAAATATAAAGAAATGCAGTCCTTAGGGCAGTGGAAAAGCAATTCAACAGGACTATATAACTTGAAAAGAGACACTTCTTGCTAAAGATAAAGGGGCGAATTCGACTTTTGTGTTTTTTGTAGCAGCTTGAGTTTTACATGTTCAGTTGTCTTTCTTTTGCCGATTATTCACTGTTGTGTTTTTGGTGAATTTTAAGATTGTATATTAGTCTTTTTATCTCCAGTCGACAATAAAACAATGTTATAGTAGGTACGGAAGTTTTAAGTATCAGATTTACCCTTCCATATTTATGATCGGAATGCTGCTCAAGTCTGTATTCAATCATCCTCCAACTTGTTTCGCTCCCATGGTTTATGTTCCCGTCATAGAAAATAGTATTTGCTTCATGCCTACTAGCACAGAGCTGCCATAGATTTTTCCATCTATATACCCTGTTCCCTTCCGGTAGCCCTTCTTTCCTCAGCCGATCTGGAAGCCAGATTAGTTCATCGACCAGATGCCTAGGTGTCAAAATATGGCATTCCTTTTCCCCATTTGCACTTGCAGCTTCAAAACGAGCATACAGAATTTGATTTATTAGAACCCAAACGAAATCCCATCACATATTGCAAGAACATTAAAAAATACAGAGTTGGTGCAACCACTCATTAGATAGGTACTAACAGTCTAGAAGTGTTGGAATTTCTCCATATATTATGGTTTTGTACAGAATATTTTTAGTTTTCAGTAGTTACTTTGTAATCTTAGATTTATGAAAGCTAGTTTTCAGGTTATCAAAATAGATAAGGAACACATTGTTAAATGATTGGCAACAGAAGTCCAGAACTGAAACAAGGCTAATATCATCTGCGCCTTGGGATTTCTTCCATTAAAATGCAGGCAGTTTTTCTTCACATTATAACAGGTAATAAATATCTTAGTAGTTTTGCATAATGGTAAAACAATAATCAATTGTAATAGGCAATGTTGAAAGAGATGATTGAAACCTGGGAAGAAGTCCTTGGGATGGTAATCATTTGTCACTGTTGTTATCAAACTACCAATCTGAACTGGCTGGTTTGTAAGCTTATTGTTTAGTTGTTGTATCATAAACAGATCCTCAGCCGATTCTGACTCCATTCTTCACAAGCACCAGACAAGACTGATGAAACAAAACAATTCATTCCGCCGTGCAAATTAACTTAGAAACCCAGGTCGGGGCTTAAATTTTACAACCCATTGCTTGCCCTTCACAGCTGAACAAGAAAGCAAACAAGATTGAATGAAGAAAAGGATAGCCAAAAATTCTTCTGGTAATTGGAAGACAATATAAGTTAATGTTGTTATCAAAATTATTTGTTGATTTATGTGAATTAGTGAGGAGCCATTGATCTCAATTTAGTAAAAAGCAAGCCCCCCTTTAAATAGAAAATATTTAGTTACATATGGACAGGTTAGTGTGCTTATTTTATTTAATAAAGTATGTATTACCCTTGAAAATAAATAATCTCATAACTAAGTTACTAGTAAGGAGACAATTTGTGCAAGGCGGGTCCATAGCAGTCGCACCGTTTTACTCTTCTGAGAGTGAATCAAAACCTTTGCAGAAGATGGAACTCTGTCTCTTTTGCCTCTCTCAGTCTCTCGTTCTCTGAGATCCCATGACTTGTCGTGAAGAACCCATCTTTCAAACCTTTTCTTCACGTACACTCCCAATGGCAAAGCTGGGCACTAAAACTGTGGTGTTTGGAGCGAGTTCAAGTGACCCAAAAGAGTTTATGTTTATGGATGAAAACGGCGTCGTAGATGAAATGGATTACTATCTCAACTACCTTTCTCTTGAGTATGATTCTCTGGGATACAAAGCCCTCTTGGTGAACCTCTTCTCTGGATCTCTCTTTTGAGTTGCTAATTGCTGTGTTTCTATTTTGCTTTGGCTGTAATAATTCATGAATTACTTGTTCAGCATGTCAATTTTCAGTTGTTACTGACTGCCTGGCATAACTTATGGCTATATGAAGTATGGTAGCTGGGTTTTGATGGAGGTTACTTGTTTTATTACATAATTTGATTTCCCGTTTCATCAGGTGTCTACCATGGACGTTAGTGTTAACCGGTATATTAGCGTTTGCCTGTGGCTGGCTGATTATTCAATCACTCCTAGTTACAACAGGTATATCATTTCCAGTTTGCACTTGGTGGTACATATTTCTCTATTCTTATCCTCAGGTATGAGAATCACCTACTGCAACCTTTTCATATATATATATATATATATATATATATATATGCACACATACATTTTTTATTTTTCTCGTACTTACCTACTGCTAATAATGACCAGTTACTTTCTCATTTCTATAGTTTATGCTCGATTATTGGTCCTGCTTCATATTGTTGACGTTGGAATTGTTAATTAGTTGTAACTATTGAATTCTTTCCCTTGCAACCCCTCTCTCTACACCCACGCACACATTTGTTTTTTATTATACATCACTCATTGCAAACTGGAGCTCTTAAGGATGTACTCAACTGGTTAGAAAATACATCTTTCGAATAAATGATCGGCCTCTTATGGATCATTATGTAGAGCAATTGGTTTGAAGGCTCTCAATGTGTTATTCTTAATACCAATGCAGAGAAAGCAAGGCACAAGTATGACTATGTACTTACATTTGATTATTTGTTTATTGAATTTGATTTGACATGGGGTTATAATTTCATGTTGTTAGGACTATTTTTCTTTCTCACAAACAAGCAATTAAGCATCCTACTAACCATAAAGCCTATGACGTAGGTTATTGAATGTTGCAGGCACTTGATTATAGCAATGACTTGATTATGGTAGACATAGTGATCTGTTTAGTTTGTAAAAGCACTGTCATAATTTACCATTATTTGTTTCTCACGCATATCCAGATATGATAGCAGATCGAAGGAAGAGGGTGGAGAGTGGTGTTGAAGACACATTTGGTTCAGAGAAAAGCCAATGATCAAATCTGAACATTCAACGTTTGGTATCTCCCTCTTCATGAGATTTTGTAATTAGCTGCAAATCCTTTTGATGTAGTTTCTTTGTGGCTATGTCAGATTAACTGTCAACAAATTCATTCGAAAAATCCATTTCACAGATGGTTATGCCATTGCTTCCCTTTTCTTGATGCATTGTAGTCCTCCATGTTGTGTCATAACTTGCCAGCATTTTGTAATACTGTAGAGCTAGAAGTTAAACTTCCTCTGGCTATCAATTTTAGAAGTTACCCTGTTATTAATTATTTTTTTCATGAATCATGGTTAATTTTGGTTTGTCCTGTACCTTCTCGGCAACGAGGTCCATATTTGTTTCGTGGGATGCCTAAAAGACGAGGCTTTTCCAAAAGCAAGGTCACAAGTAGTGGATGATTTAACTTATTAACAATATTGAAGTAGCGCATAAATATACCCAAGTTTATAGTCCAACCTGGGATAGATTCTACCAAGTATTAAGTGTCAACTATAAAGACCACAGAACCAATCTCAATTAACCTGAATTGAATTCAGAACAAAATGTTCCACTAAGGCAATGGGGATTACAATGAACTATAAGTAATGCTATAGTTTTTGCCTAACCCAAGTTAGAAAATTTCACACTCCACTTTCCATGACTTCTCCAAGATAAATTACTGAAGAAAACAGAAACCTTTCTAATATGAAAAACACATGATAGATGACACCAAATTCGAAAAAGCAGCAACATTCATTTGTACTACTTTAATTCAAAATACTAACTTTGTTGTGCCAACACCAAAGCAGTTGCAAACAAAAAAATGGTTGCTCACCTAATACATTGTGGAAATAATCTCTAAGAAGGCAATTGAAAACAATAGGCAAGAAAGAGGAAGGTCTACTTCAACTGTTCCCATGGTCTGGAAAGACCTTCGGATCCATAGGTACCAAGTTGAGGAAATTGCTTCTGGAACTATTTTGTGATCAATGCAAGCATAAAATCAGCTATTCGAGACAATATTGAGAATCAAATGCATCAATGTAAGTCACAATAGTCAATACATTCAATAAGGAATGCCCAACAAACAAGATTTATGTGAAAAATTATTTTTTATCAGACAACATCTACATGTCTTACCAGAAATACTTAATCCATATCTCATTATAGAAAATTATCTATCTTGAATCCAAACCCTCACCGTTCTATCTCCATCTAGACCAGCAGAAGCAATTTTGTTTTGAGTGGGGTGACAAGTTACAGAAATCACAGTGTCAATGTGGCCTTCAAGCTTTTGAATCATAGTTTTCTGCTGCAGATCCCATAAGTAAACACACTTGTCCTCTGATCCACTGACAATATACTTCCCATTAGTTACTGAGAAAGTAGATGTGATACAATATGTTTTGTTGGTGTGACCTGTATAGATTTTCAAGAACTTCCCAGCCGAATAATTCCACAGCTTCTGGCTCAGAAAAAAAAAGGGGGGAGGGAAATAAATGAAACACCATATACAGACTCATTGAACCATCTATTATATTATTAAAAGCATTTAAACCCAGTCTCCACAGCACTAAATTAGTAAATATGAAAAAAAATAAAATAAAATTGAGCCTTACGCACCTAAAAGAAAACACAAACTCTCACAGATGAAATTCCATCTTCTTACTTACATGGTTATAACTATCACAAAGTGAATGAGATCTCCTTAATAATATATATATATATATTTTCTCATTAACTGTCAACCAAAGGATTATTAAAACTTCTTGTATCCATTGTTTTCATAAACAAAGAATTGCATTCGAATTCCAAATAAATGGAACCTAAAATTACACAATCTACTTCTTAGAATTCAGAAATAGCAGAAGTTTAATATTAAGCTGAAAGTTGTATCAATCTCAAAGTTCTAAACCTTTCATTCCGAATTTCCATAATTAAGAAAGCAAAACAATGAGAAATAAATATCGAATAGAATAGTTGATCAAAAATTAAATACACAAAAACTTACAAGAGTGCTATCGAGAGTGGCTACGAGAATAAACTTCCCATTGGGAGAAAATTTGGCAAAGGACACGGCAGGATCCTTATCATCAATGAGCGTCTTCAAGCAAGTGCCTTCACCAGCGTCCCAAATTTTACATGTTCCATCACGACTTCCCGACACTATCAGCGAACCATCCCTATTAAAATGCACTGATGTAACCGGCATAGAATGCGCCGGGATCACGCGTGTACACCTTCCCGTCTTCACCTCCCAAATACGAATTGTTTCATCAAACGAACCCGACACAATCAGATTAGACTGCGGATTAAAATTCACACAGAAGACGAAGCCGGAGTGGCCACGGAGGGTCTTAAGGCAGTCAAAAGGGGCGCGTGCGTCCCAGATGCGTAGGGTGCGATCATCGGAGGCGGAGCAGATGTAGTGGGAGTCGAACGACCAGGCGAGGTCCGATACACCTTCGGAGTGACCAACAAGACTGTGGACAAGGGAGAATGTCGAAGCTGACCATATTATTAGGGTCTTGTCGAGAGAAGCTGATGCCAGGAGACTTCCGTCGTTGGAAAATTTAACGCAAGAGACCGCGCGACTGTGGGCAGTCAAGGTTTTTAAATGACGGTAGGGTTTATACGGCGGCGTCTGGGCAGCGGCCATTGATTGTCAGGAAGTTTCAATCACTTCAGGAGTTGTTGCTAAATCAAACTAATCAGTTAAGGTGTTACCCACGAACAGATTAACCTCAACTCTTAAACGTATCCCGCACAACTAAAATGACTCTTTGTCAAATGGTGTTTCATTAGTTTTGCATCTTCTGACAATAATTTCTATGTCCAGAAAGTGTATCGAGTACATGAAATATGATGGCTGTTTTACGAAAATGGTCAAGTTCTCGGGTCTATTTACATTTTTAGTTTGAGTTTTTAATTTTTTATATTTGAGAATAAAAATTGAGTATTTAAACAAAATTATTCTCAATTATTCTCGAATTGATCAATAATATTTTTTTGATTAAAATAAGTTGATAAATAATATTTTTTTTAATGAATTTTATAAAAAAAAAAATAGTGTAAAAATGATCTATATTGATAAAATTTATCAAAAAAAAGATAAATTTATACTAATTTGACGAAACTCATTAATAAATATTATTTATTGAAATTCCATTCAAATGCTGAAATTTTAATTTTAAATATAATAAAATTTTAAATTTAATTAAAAATATAAATCAACTTAAAAAATTAATATTTTTAAAAGTTTAAAGAAATATAAAAAACTAAAGATTATAACTTTTAAGGCACATTTATAATAAAATTATTAAATATTAATAAAAAATTAAATAAATTTTATTAAAAATTAATAATATTTGTTGAAAATTTAGCCGAGATATGAATAAAATCTAATAGGTTGTGGGTCCAAATTAAAATCTTACAACGGACAAAATTAATTATAGAGACTCAATCTAATTCCAAAAATACTACTCAGGAAATAACAAGGACTTCAGATATAGTAAGGGATGAAACCTTTCAAGGTCGAATGAAATAGTTTAGGTTTGATTATTAATTCTGAGATTCCTCTCATGAAAATCTCGGATACAACTGATAAAGATTTCAGATATGCAACACAGCAGCTCTTCTTAGGTGGATAAAAAAGTCTTAAAGAAAAACTTCTGAAACTTCTTAACAATTATGTGTCAAAGAATAATTCATTTCTTTTCGAATTCTTTTATAATAAAAATTGTTAGCTTGGTGAATATATTCTGCAAGTAGGGTTTATTTCATAATAAAGATCCTATACTTGATAGAAGTATTCTGCAAGAAGAATTTAAAAATGTGGTAAATTTTGAAAAATCGATGTTTAAAAAATAAAATTTTCAAGTTTATTAGAATCAAAATACAATTGAAATTGTTATTTTAAAATTCTATAAAATTCTACTAAAATTATAAAACCACCTATAAAATAAGGTAAAAAAAAA
>JAXCLQ010000001.1:22164343-22182200 GCA_035584115.1 Cedrela odorata | reverse complement strand
AATAATAATAATAATAATAATAATTATTATTATTATTATTGAAAGAAAACCACGCATGACTCTTCTTCGATCCCGTTCACCTGTGGCTTCTTTGAAAGAAAGCCATGCATGGTTCTTCTTTTATGGCTAACCATGCATGGTTCTTCTTCTACGGCTTCTTTCAAAGAATTATTATTATTATTATTCGAAGAAGAAGAAAAAGCCCCGGGTGAAAGAAGAAGAGAACAAGAAGAAGAAGAAGCCATGGGTGAAATAGAAGAAGAAGAAGGCAAGGGTGAACGGGAAGAAAAAGTCATTTTGCGCTCGAAATAGCTACGGATGAATAGAAAGAAGAAGCTTTTTTGCGCTCGATTTCAAGCGTCATTTCGAGAGCACACTGACGCTTGAAATCGAGCCATTTTACGCTCAATTTGGCTAGAAATCGAACGGTGAATTAAAATTAACTGGTTATAGGACGAAATTGATTATTTTAATAAGATTGAATTAAAATAATATATATATATATATATATAAATTTTAAAATAAATTAATTTTAATTTATTTATTTGAGGTAGGATTTCGTGCTCACATTTGGAATTTGAATGTAGATGATTATAGAAAAATAAAATTATTCAAAAATTATAAAATTTCTATTTGAATTAGGATTTCAAACTTACATTTTGAGTTTTAAGTATATATATGGTTATAGAAGAGTAAAATGGTTGGAAAATTGTAAAATTAATTAAATTGATAAAAATAAAATAAAATAAAATTGACTATCTATTTATATAAATAGTGAAATATATGACTATTTGATAATTTTTCTTCCTACATATAAATAGATTAATGAATAAAATTGTGGAAATAAAAAAAATCCAATTAAAAAATAATATATATTGGTGGTCACTGAATTTTGATGGAACAACAAATAAGGTCATAATTTGACCAATTTTAACAAATTAATCCCTGGCGTTTTAAAACGTTAACCAACATTAGCCAATAGGAGGATAAAACGGACGTTTCGATGCCCAACGATTTCTGTCTGTCTTTTTTTATCTGTTGCCTCCAACACCATGGCCGCCACCAATTTCTCCCCGTTTCTTTCTAATCGCCGCCACCAGTACACCTTCACTACCATATTTTCTCCCATGTCCCTCTCGAGTTACAATGGACACCGTCGATTCGCCTTCACTGCCGTTGTTCCTTCTCTCAATCTTACTTTCGCCACTATAGCCACCATCAATCCACCTCCACTGCCGTTATTTTTCGGCTTTATTATGTTTTATGCTCTACGGGTTTTGCAATTTGATTATTTTTTTATAATCTAATTTTCTCCTTACCTGTCTTTGATCTTTATTTCCATCATAAATCTTGTTTTTGTGATATTTGGAAAGATCTGAGTTTAGCGAAGCAAGGATGTCTTAATCTTTGTATGGAGACTTGTTTTGAGGTTTTCGACCATTGCCTACTTATTAAATCTTTTCTCAAATGGGTTGGTCTGTTGCTCTATTGTGTTTGAGTGTACAATTTTGGTTTTTTATTTTATTTTTCCTAGAAAAAGATGCGGATGTGGCGAACCTTTTCCCATTTCTTGTGAGGCGTCGCCGATGCTGGATGAAGGAGGATAAGGTAGTTTTAGCAAGAAGAAGGGATAAACAAGTAATTGCGAAGAATGATTTTAATAGTATATCGTCAGGACAAATTTGTTAAAATTAATCAAACATTGTCTAATTTGTTATTTTATTAAAGTTCAAGACTATATTATTAATACCCCATTTCAAATTCATTTTATGCATACAACCACAAAAAACCGGTTTTGAAACCGGCTGACTGTTGCTTATCCGGTTGTCCTGGTTTTCTTCAGCTTTCAATTTCGATCTTTCTTTCTCCCGAATTCTAGAAAGAAGAAGACGATTCGCAGATTTTGCTGCAACGATCTCCATCGCTTTACTTCAGTTAATCTCGACCACCTCACTGAAACTGTAAGTTGTTTTTCCTTCGAAGCTTGTTATTATTTGTTAATAATGATACTAAATCTTGTCACCGAATACGCATAATTGTTGCAGTTCAATATGTCATTCTATATGAGCTATCTGGCAAGATTGCCCGACTATTTCCACGTCGCCGAAGGCCCGGGTAACCGAATCATGGGTAGTAAGCTCTTCCCCTATTCCTCTCTCTTTTCAATTTATTTATTCTGTTACTTGTTTTAACATTATGGTAGTCGTTTGTGTTTTATGTAATTTTGTGTAGCATTTTTTTTTAAAAGGTTGTTTGCATAAAATTAGAAGAAAATTTATTATGTCTAGGGTATTTTTTCAAACAAAATTCTGAATTCTACGGTGGTGAATGGTCAGTTGGTCACTATTATTGGCATTGATGAAGTATCAACTACCACTTCCAATTTTGCTTGCATTTAGTATCTTCTCTTGGCTTAAGGAAAAAACAGCGAAGTTGGATGTGAACAAGTAGTGTTGGAGAATAATTGACAGAATAATCAGCGATTAAGAATTGCTAAGAATAAACCTTTGCTGGGGTGTTTAGAATTTAATTTTGTGATCAAGCATTCACATGGAAAGAATAGATAAATCTTTTATGGACTATAGGGGTGGTGTAGCTTATCCGATTTCTCTTAGATGCGATTTAGACATATTTTATGAGAATTTGTAAATATTTTGGTACCAGTTGGAGGGCAATTGGGTTCTCTTGTTTGTCTGGACTGTAAGTTAGATTTCTAACCAGATTTTGCTAATTGTGTTGGTTATATGAGAACATGGATATTACTGTTTTCCTCTCTTAGTTTTGATGTTCACTACTGTTTACTTTTATTGTCTTCAGTCCGTTCCTATGAACTGATTAAGGGCTGTCAAAATCAAATTCATTTTACTGATTGCAGTTATGGGAAAAGTTGAAGGACAAGGTGAATCTTGGCATGGTCATGTTACTGCAGTAACAGTTTCTCCAGAATACTGCAGGCGGCAACTGACCAAGAAGCTGATGAACCTGCTGAAAGACATCAGTGACAAGATGTAAGGAGGATTAAATCTAGATTAAAGAAGTAATCCATAGTCACACTTTCACAGAAAGAAAAGGCTAGAGGAACTTAGATTTATCGTAATTTTATTGTACCATTTTTCTTATTGATAAGAATTCTCTCTTGGCAGTGATAAGGCTTACTTTGTGGATCTTTTTGTGAGAGCTTCAAACACTCCAGCAATAAAAATGTATGAAAAGGTAAGAGTTTTCCAACTTCTGTTTCAGCTTTGGACATTTGTTACAATTTATTTTTCTTTCTCATTAGTTATAAATGCTTGTAATATACGCCTTTTTCCAGGCACTAAAAGCATATATTGAGGCAGATTACTCATTTTAGTCTTTATTTTTATCATCAAATTCCTTACATTTCTAGTATTAACCTTGTTTAAATCTACGAAATATTTACAAGAAATAAATTACATGTCTTAATCATTCAACAATTGTAAAGCTCCTATAAATTTTGTAATTTTGCCAAAATGTGTCATAGGAGATTGGATTTGAAGTAGACAAGGATTCTATGTCCACTTTATTGACGAATAAGATTCTAGAAGAAAAAAAAGAAGTGTTACAATAAATTAATATGGAGCATTTTAGATATCTCAGAATGCTTATTATGTTATGGCTAGCATACACAATTGTCAAATAATTTTGCAAATTACTCGGCATAAGCCATAACATGGTAAAATCCAGGATTTGCATAAAGAATTCTCACAAAAGGCATATGAAGTAGAATACATTGAGTGATCATGGTTTAATTAAGTTTGAATAAACAATAGGATCTAGTAGTTTCCAAGTTTGTGATTCATTTTTCATCTAATCAATCCAAACTGTATAAATTGATTGATGGAGATGGCAAAAGCAAATCTTATTTTGTTGCTAACACGGTTTCAGTTATGCCACTAATCAATCATGAGTACATGAACAGTACTGAAAACTTGTTATGACTGAAGTAGCGTATTATCAGTGCTTAAGAAGACAGGGATTGCTTGATCCACAGGCCGTCTTAGAAATATGCACTCGCTGGATAGTACCCATTATCTCGTGAAAGGTCTACATGCCAATGCTCCCTTCTCTTCTCTGTTCTTAAAATATATGGTAGTATTCATCATACTTCTGTAATCATTAAAAAAACTTTAATACTGCTTTGGCTACCTTAGTAAGTTCTGTTGTATCAATGAGCATGTGCTTGATAATAGAAATAGGGACTGCTCAATGCACCTGGATTCTCCTGAGGCAGGTCAAGACATATATTGGCTTGGCTTGTGAAAGAATTGATTGTTGCCATCTAGATGGTTGGTGATGGTGTTAATGGTACAACAGAAAATGCTGCCAACATGCCAATTAGTGACCCATTCATCACTTCACTTGCTGCTTAATACTGGCTTGAACAATGAAAGTACCACTAGGAAAACATATAGAGAGAATACTATACTGAAAAGGAAACCTATTAGAGATAATCATCCCATGAGCATCATGGAATAGGAAAGAGGGTATAGGGAGGCAAGTCCCCTCCATCTTCCAAATTTCTTTCTTGTCCTACATGGTATGAATCACCAACTGCACGTGGGAGTAGTAATTCTTTGAGGTTCAGGAATGTTATTGTGCAATGGTATTGTTATGCTCTTCTGTGGTCAACTGAATTTACCCTTATTGAACAATTCCCAGTCTCTACTTTCTCATTGATTTGTGTTGGTAAACATGGCAGAATTTTCGAAGAATTCATGCATTAAGTTATGAGCTATGTAAGAGTTGGTTCTGCAAGACCAACTTGTTTAAAGTGGACATTTGTTTTCTTAAGTGCCAATTATCACGATTATGCTTCTTCCTTTCTTATATGTGACAATTCGATGATGCTCATTCTTTCCTTTTATTTTCTTCTATTTTATCAGTTCGGGCATGTAATCTATAGATGGGTTCTACGTTATTATTCAGGTGAAGAAGATGGGCTAGGTGAGTTTTCATGTCCAACAGTGGCATTGTGATTTTATTTTCTCCAACTTGCTTGTTATCTCCTCTTATTATATAATGATTTTTTTTTCAGATACGAGGAAAGCATTGTCTCGAGATGTTGAAAAGAAGTGTATTATCCCCCTCAAACGTCCAGTTACACCTAATGAATTAGAGTATAATCAGCTTTTGTTTCCATGGTGTTTTGAGGATGCCAACTGAACTTGATGATGTAAGCAATTTTGGAGATGCAGTGGTGTAGCCGTAGGCATGTCGTAGGATGTAAAATTGGGGGTGTGTAAGTGTGAGATTTGAGGTTGTATTTCGCCAATTTCAGCATCAGATCATTAACTTAGACGTATTACTACTATTTCAAATTAATACTGCAATTTTAGAACTAAGATTTTTTTTATTCTTTATGTTGGATTCATGAGTGCTTAATTGCATTTTGCTTTGCGTAACATTGGATTTATAATCTTTTAAATTTTCTTGTTGCACTCCAATTTTCCAGTCTTAACGCGTTTGCCGTCGCACTGGATGAAATTTTTTCTGTTCTTCTGTTCACTGGGTTGGTAGCATTTCTCAATCTCTTAGATAAAGCGATCATGCGAGGAATACTCAAGACAGATACAGATCGACTTGTACATACTTTATCATACTTACTGATCTATGTAAATACCCAGCAGTTATACTCTTCAATTTGCTCACAATCTGAACTTTAAAATTTTAAAGCCTGTCTGCGGATAACATCGTTTGTTCAAATAATCATTTGGACCCATTCCCCAAGGGCCATGGGGCATCGGGTGAGCTGGAGAAGTGGAAACCATGATATGATATGAAGTGGGCTCTAGCCATATGGGCAACATCTATATGAAAACCACGCCTTGTATTTTTTGTCTGCCCAATCAGTGCATCTAACTACCAGTGTACAATTAGACGTTTAACACAGTTAGGGGATTGCCAATTCAATCACCAGAAACCATAACTTAAAAGCAAGAAAGAAAATCAATTTCATTTTCATGAGCAAACAGATGGAAACATTATATCTCCGCCCCTTTGTCTTGAAGCAGACTGAAGAACAAAATGATAAGACAGCCTTAGGTATCAAAACCTAAACCACAGAAGTTTTGCCATACTCTATTATGTTATTGATGATGACATTTGGAGGGGTGGTCCCCAAGTCATTCGCATGTTCGCCGCTTGCAGAGCAAAGAAACAAGCTAGAACAAGCGGGCCTCACGTGCCCTCGTCCGAATTCAGAAATGAATCAAACTCCACAGTAACCAAAAGCAGTGATGGTTGATGGAGATTGGAGGTGTAATTATTCTTTCATTGCCATGTCAGATAGGTAACAAAGATATGAAGAATTCCAAAGAAAAAAAAGAAACAGACATGACATGAAATTATTCAGAATCAGTAGTAGCCAAAGCAAAATGTACGACTTGTTTGGATAGAAACATATTTTGGCAATCCACCTCAAATCGAATCCCACATTGTCAATTGCTTTTATGCTTACCCTTTTTCATGATTTCATCATCCAAAACCAACAAGAGATTATGATGCCAACCGCAAGGTCTAGGTCACCCCTTTTGTGTGTATTGAGTAGCTAGCTAGGTCTGCTTTTCAGCTCGTCTGTTTGATGTGAGAATACCGCATGCATGCTGGCCATTTCTATATGCCCACTGACAAATTCTATGATTTGGGTTTGGGGTTTCTATCTCAGGTGAATGATTTTTTAGGTGCCCCTGGAAACCAGTAAGGACCCAAGTGGTCTGAATTATGTCACATATCAAATTATGATTGAATTAATAGGGTTCATTTTTCTTTAATCTCTAACATTAATATGAGACCCATTAGTTAATTAATTTAAACCATATGACTTTCTGCCATCTGCCACCTTTCCATATTCTTGTCATTATAAAAACAATCTATTCAATAAAACTAAGTGGAAATACAGTAACTACAATCATTATCCATATTCAGTCACTTTTTGTTAAAGAGATTGAAGGAGTTGCAATTGGTCTTGATGAGTTGGTCCACTGGCTTAGGCGATCGGCCATAGTCAATATTCATGATCAAGTCTTCGATACAATAAAACCATAGTGTTGTTCAAAAGTGGAGGTAAATAGGAGGAATTAATATTGTTGTTTGTCACCAAATCTTTTGAAATGGGATTCGATGGCTGGACGTCCACTTGATGTTCGAATCGAATGATAAAATCAACCTTGTCACATGTTAATATGTGATACTGTCCGCCAATATTTTTGTTGGCTATACCCTTAATCAGAAACCATGCCCCCAACACGTTCAAAAAGGATGCGCATATTCTTAGCAAAACAACTTATTGTGGTTTACCTTATATATCCCACTTACTATGTTTGCGAAAACTCATGCCTTCATGGGGTATAAACTTTGCTAAAGCTTTTCTTGTCTTTGTTTTCAAGGTTTCCTGCATTTTCTAGTGCTGATTTCGCTTCTGGCTTCATGGTCTGAATTAATATGTTCTTGCTTTTTTGAATGGAAGTGGAATAGAAACTTGTGATTTTTTTTTTTTAATCTAAAGTTAATTTTTCTGTATCTATTTTATTAATTAAGTGGCGGGACTTGTCAAAGCTAAGTTCAACTTTCAAACCTCTCACCATTCATATATGTTACAATGCTATTGCTTGAATTAAACTGAGAAGAATTTATTTATGGATTCACATTCTCTCATCAATATATTACAAAATATATAAATCGATCTTATACCCTCTGGAAAAGTACTTTGTCAATGTGAAAATTGGTAGTCTCCGAATCACAGTAAGCAGTGTAGTAAAAACTCTTTGCCACGGCAAGAAATGTCTGCTTGACATCGTAGTCAATGCCATCTGATGAATTTTGGAGTACTAATTGAACAAGTTCTTGCATGTCAGACTCTATTGGGAGGCTATTATTATTAGCACTGTAGCTTCCATTGTCTTGTTCCTGATGAAAAAAGAAGAAGAAGAAAATGACAAATTAACAAAAGTTAAAGAACCCAACTTCTGTGTTCTAGTTGATAACATGATCAGTGATCAGTTTAAGCTTTCCAATTAAATTTGGGATCCCTCTCAGAATCCACTGAGAGGAGTTATGGTCTACTCATCTTCAAATGCTTGAATTTTCATTTATACCCTCAAGGAAGGTTGACCAATCCACTTGATTTTTATTTTATTTTTATTATTTTTAGATTATTTTGAACTGGGAAAACAGATATTATTGACTCTTCGTGTGAGAAATGACCATTCTCTCTCAAACATATAAAAAGGAAAAAAAGCATGCAGCCGAAAAATAAAGAAGGCTACAAATTAGCGGTTTGTCATTAGGTTATATACTAATATTAGTGTCTTTCAGACTGACCTTTAGCTTTTGGTAATGACAAAGTTTGTAGCATATTCTGTTGGTGACATCGGAGATTCGCCGATACTGAGCATGACACATCAACTCCTCCGAGAGCCAGCGACCAGCACTTAAATTTATTGTTTGCACGAGTAATTCTGCTTCTCCTTGGTGTCTATCTCCTTCCTCTTGCCACTTCATCAGCCATATTTCCCACTGTGTTTTTAGAGAAAAGAAACAGAAAAAGTAAACTCATTGGAATGAGTTCTTTGGTATTTTGTAAAGTTGGGTACATTTGATTTCTATGGTTACTACATAAAAATGATATTTCGCTCCTTTTCAAGAAAACTTGATGTATTTTTTTTATTTTTTTGTTAACGACAATATCTCCAATTCATGATCATCCAACTCCAATGCATGCATGGCAGAATTATTCCAGACTGATTGGATACATTTGAAACAAACTGAAAAATTCTTAATAGTACGTGAGACTTGAGACCCATAAAATTATAGATTATAATAGTATAAATAGGACAAAAATTTTAGCGGTGACGGTGAGGAGCTAATTATAGGCAGTTACTATTGAAGTTGTGCGTGCTTGTTACTTACAGCCTGACGTAAATGGTGGCTAATGTCTCGACCCTGTGCCACCAGTGCATCCAATGCGAGGTGATTCAGCGTCCCAAGCAATGTCCCAGCAAACCCCTGTCCTGTTTTGTCCGAATCCAACCTCCTGTAACACAAATCATATCCAAAAAAGTTTCCTTGTCTATAAGGATTAATACTGCTCGGACCAACCACAAAACATTTGATGTTTTACTGTTTTAAACCTTCGTAAATTTTTTATTGGTGGATTTGACCCTTGAAAATCTCCCTTTTTGGAACCTGGTAAAGTTCTAGCTAATAATTGACCCCTTTTGTATACGATACTTGCGACCACTTCATTTTCTTTGTTTGGATATGACAAAAATTATATAGTAACATATAATTAAGGTTATAGCTAAGGATAAGCTACCTCTATCGGTGCATGCATGTATAGACATACAGTACAAGTCTACGAAGTACGAGAAACTGCAGCAAAAAAAAAAACAAAAACAGGCCTGTACTTTTTTTGTAAATGCATTGACGAATTAAATTGGTTACATTGCAAATTACGTACCTTCCATCTTTGTATTCCCGAGCATTAATACAGTTTCTGAAATCATTGACGAATGCTCTCCTCTTCTCACTAGAATCTAAATAAGACGTAATTGTCTCCATCAAGACTGCTGTCTTAGCCCATGCTATGCGTTCTTGCCACCTTTCTGGCTCATATATACTGGCTGATGCCAGAAAATACGCTAAGAGAAGTGCTCTTCCGCTAGTCCCGAAATTGTCAAGTTTATATTGTGTGTACCACCTGTGTCGTAACATTAGTCATTAAGAATCAATTACAATTAATTTCTGTAAACATGGCTTATTAAGACAACTTACTTTTGCATAATGTTCCATTCGGCACGGTGTGCCGCTTGGCAATTGTTGTAATCTAATTTTGCAAGCTCAAGATAGACATTATTGTTCACGTAGTGCATCCTGACGAGAAAAATAGCCAGCCATTAGAATATTTATAAACTAAAATCAATAATTACACTTGAACAAAAAGAGTTGGATAGCAAATTGATTTTCTTGTCTTTGATCACTACGCATGCCGATAAAATAACAGGCTAGCGCCGTACAATTATTTAGTTGTATATAAAGAAAAATAAAAATATTAGAATGAATTGTTTTGTAAGAGACAAGTCTAGATGCAACAATCGAAAGGATAACATTAACAACAGAAGCCAATTTTGTAGCTATGCACTTGTAGCTTTCCTAAGCCGAATGCTTCTGGAATTTTAGTTCGCCAAATACAAAGATTATAGGCTGAAGCTTGGGACAAATTAATTAAGAAATTAATAAGGAAAACCAAGTATAGTAATACCTGTAAAAAGTCTTGCCAATCCAAACGTCATCGTCGCCGCCATATTGTTCTATGTAAAGTCTCGTCTCCAATCTGGGCAAACTTGCGTACCACGGTATCGCCAATGCGAAACACACCTGTCAACATAATTTTATTATTTAATTTAATATGTTTTGGCTTCTACACAGTTGAAAAAGAATGGACGGTCAAATTTTTCTAAACATGCCAAAACATTCGATCTAAGTAGGGTTTTTTAGGAAATCTCCGTATCTATGTCATGATCAGGCAAGCCATAATTCAATTTACTTTTCCTTTTGGCCGCTCGTTCAACGAGTCTCTTGACTCATTGTAGTCCTAACATGTCAGCACCACTCAAAATAAAAATCAACCACTTTATATATATATATATATATATATATATATACACACATATATAAATGAATAACGTGTAAGGATTTTTGGCCCCTACCTCACCGGGTAAATCCTTTGCTATAATCCATTTATCTAGGAGCTCAGCAGCTCTTTTTTCTCTTAAAAATTTGTCTGAGAACTTTTTGGCATGATCAAGGATCTTCTCTCCGGGGAATCGCACCTCAGAAGCCCTAAACAGATTGAATATTCCGGTAACAGCCTGGGTAGACTGCCCGTTAAAGCAGAAGAATTCACCGCATTTCTCAAAATGCTGAAACACGTCTGCAACAGTAACAGGCCAAAATGTAACGAATATTGATAAACAATATTACAGAGTTCAAGAGATTTTTTTTATTATTGTTGTTTTCCTGAACTTACCAGCTGAAACATCGTAACCATATAATCTCAGTAGCCTGAATCCCATAGACGTGTCATCAATATCCTGAACCTGGGTATTTCTTGCCCAGCAAATGCCATCTTTAGTCCAGTATCTGGTATATGAGTACGTTGCTTAGTACAATGTTACTTCTTTTCTTTTAAAATAATAATAATAATACGTAGTTGACCGACATACCTGTAAACATAATCCATACATTCTTTAATCTCTGGTTCGAAATATCTTGAAATTCCAAGGCGTTGCAACCGATCCACAGCCCAAAGATGTTCGAACATATCAACTGGGTACACGTTTGGAACTAAAAAAAATATGAAGGCAAATTAGAAACCAGACACATGTGGAAAGTGAAAATGATAGTCTCCAGTCAATGAATGACAGAAGTAAATAACTTTATACCTCCACCATGGAATTTTTGGACAGCTTTTGTTAAATATTTCAAGCAATTTTCGTCTTTAGTTTGCATAAGTGCATATGCGGTGGAGGATGGAGAGAACAGGAATGAGCCATCTTGGCACTGCAATTTTAGAAGCTTTTCCCAGTTGAGGTCAGGCATTCCTTCCAAGCTATGGAGTAGTGTTGTGGGCACATTGTGCATTATTTCCTTTGGTATCCTATCTCTCACACACAATGATTACATTACATACATTTAAAGATAACTATGCACCGATATAGCAAACATAATTATGATGGAAGATTGAGTTTTGAATCGACCTTGTGAGCTTTAAATCTCTCTTGGCATAGATCTTTTGCAAGACAGGAGAGTTATCAGGTATTTCAATGTCTAAACTGCGAGCAATTTCTAGAAGAGAAGGGAAAGCAACTTCAAAGCCGATTGGCATGTGCTCATCATTCTCATTTTCAAGCTTCGATAAGTTTTCTTTAAAAAACGACAATCCTGGTATAATGACAAAAGACAATATACATGCATGTTAGGGTATTAGTAGATCATTAAACATATAATTATACGTTAATTGTTTTGTTTTTCTTCCTAATTTTAATTACCTTTTACGCACTTATCCTGATGGACATTCCATGATTTTAGTGCTAAAACACAGGCTAAAGTATTAATCAACCGATCGTGGGCTGAAAAGATGTGATGATCGCCCCAAGAGCCATCAGAGAGTTGATTGTTGGCAATCCATTGAAGTGCAGAAGGAAATTGAGGAGCACCACTGCCATCAATAGCTTCAACAAGAGCAACCCATGCTGTGTCATAGGCCGATACGCTTATCTCTCCATCCTCCATGGAGCCCAACATAGATTTAATGGTATGGACACGTTCCTTAATCTCATTTGATTTACAAACCTTTTTCACAAAACAAATCACATCATTAACCATAATTTCAGTTGGCGTTTATTGCATATAATTATATCAAAATTAAAAAGAGAAAAGTTGTTTGTTCAAAATTAATTACCTCAAGAGCTTCTTCCTCTTCCATGTCATCCTCAACGTTCTCATGCCACTTTATCACTGGCGGACCATTTTGAAACATGTCTGCATATTCTGCGCAACACATTAACAATAATTAATACTTGTACTTATAATACAAGTATGTATAAGTACTGTATAATTCTAATAATTATACAAATTAAGTAATTGACCATGTATCATCGTACCTTGAATGCGAGGTCTCGATATAGCACTGCATCTTCGTTGAATATCAAAGTTAATTCCTTTGTCTTTAGCCACGAACGGCCAAACACCTATAAAATAGGATAGAAATTAATTTAATTAATCCAACTAATTTCTTTTAATTTCCTTGTTGGGAAAGAGTATTCTCCACACATATATATATATATATATATATTGCCTTCGTAAAATTATCAAAGTACGAAGAAAACATATATGGCCTTCTTGAAAAGGAAGTATACGATGCTGTCATCAAGTAAATACCAGTTCTGGTAAATCCTCTGCAGTTGTAAGGCAAGAAAAAACTAAAGGGTCGAGAAAAGGACTTACAGAAATAGATAAATAAATACATTAGTAAACAGAGTTACCATATATTTCTACTAAACAATATTAAAATATTAATTGCATTCTGTCCATCTGAATTATCTGGATTCCAAGCTTTAGTTTAGTTGTCTTAAAAGGAAGCGTTAAGGATCTGGTTAACGGAAATGACAAACTCGACAAAACATGGACAGAAAGCAATAAATTCGTATTATTAATTATGATCACGCGTGAATTATGAAATATAATGAATATCCCACATGTGCAAGCAAAAAAGTGGTAATTATTTTGTTGCTGTACTTGATATGGTTTCTTAATATCAAGCAAAATTTGAAAGAAAAAGTAAGACGAATAAAAAGAAGAATACTTACTGGGGAAAAGGAGAAGTTTAGAAGGATGAAGAAGACGTTGATTGTTGAAGAAAGAAGGTGATCGTGGTTTTCCGGGAATCAGAGGAGGAGAGAGGCCGTGGCCGAGGCCATGGAAGAAATTGGTGGAATGAGAAGAAGACATGATGTTTTTTTGTTTTGCTGTGGAGAAGAAGATAGCCAAGCGGGCCAAGTATTTAAAAGTGAAGAGAGGGAGGCAATCGGACAGAATCGACTTCCCAAGAGATTCCCGCTATTTGGTGCATGGGATCATCCAAACTATGGAATTGAGTTCCTGACCCTGTCCTTTTCCTACTTCTTTTACTTCATCAATATTCTTTTATAAGTGGGATTGTTGGCTGTATATTTTCTTATAGTAACAAAGTAAAAAGTGAGGTGATTCACTGTAA
Organism: Cedrela odorata; assembly: GCA_035584115.1. Lineage (NCBI taxonomy): Eukaryota > Viridiplantae > Streptophyta > Magnoliopsida > Sapindales > Meliaceae > Cedrela > Cedrela odorata. Next base: position 22,168,405 of record JAXCLQ010000001.1, on the reverse strand, counting down.
TTATCCGAAAATACCCAAAAACATTTTCTTACCAAAAATACTCATTATAAAATTACATATATGGTTACTCAAGTTGTATTGTTAATTTGTGCAATCTTGGAGTGATTAATAGATATTATATGGGTTGCTGTTTTCTAATTATACCATATATTTTAAATTGAAATATATATATATATATACACACTATTTATGCAATCTTGGAGTGATTAGTAGATATTATATGGGTTGTTGTTTTCTAATTATGCCATATTTTTTAAATTGAAATATATATATATATATATAACATTACATAATTTTTTATATTAATATTTTTAATGATCAAAATTAAATATAATATATATGTAAAAATCTAATATTAATTATTGGTTAACATTATATAATTTTTTATATTAATTTTTTAATTATTAAATCAATATTTTTAATGATCGAAATTAAGTATAATAGATATAATTAATGCGTGTGTGTGAAATGTAATATTAACTATTGGATTGAATCCAAAAGATACATTAAAAAAAACAAAGTTACTTGTAATGGTAAAGTTTACCAATTAAGTGGGTAAATAAGCAGTAAGCCCAAACGATTTTTTGCCAACATCGATTAAATGATATTATCGACAATTACTTAATTTGAGAATATAATGTCTGACATTGGATACTCTTAGGTGAACAACTGCCATTTGATTGAACATTTGAGAGTTCACCACTTATTCGATTTCTTTACTAGTCTGTTCTCTTTATGTTTTCTTCAGTGATTTGTACGAAATCTAACAAAATCATTCATAATTATTAGCTCGTTTGGGAACTTGGTGCTGGTGTCTGTTGGCGGTGGCAGTTGTGGATGGCGGTGGATGGTTGTGGCGGTAGAAACTTCTAGTGTGCATCTGTGTCGATTTCAGTCATATTAAAATCTCACTGTGTTTATTTTCTTTAGTGATTTTGGTGTAGGGTATATTCTTAGTAGAAATTGCTATGCAATTTTGTGATCGTTATGCAATTCTCTTTGGATTTTTTCAGCATAGTTTGAGAAAGAGAGAGAATGAAAGGCGTGGCCCATCACAAAAACGTTGTGCATTAATTCTGATTTTTTTGTGACAAGAAATGGAATTATCACCGGATATTGAGATATGACCTTTGTTGATTGACGATGTGGGGCGGTTTGTTACCAACATTTTTCTCTATTATTGGAAAATTAAAGCAAGGAATTCGTAAGCTATGTATCCCCTGCATTATTAGTACTCTATTGCAGAAAATTTATTTTTATTGACTTTGATTGCAATGGGTGTGGCTGTAAGTTCTCTAATTCTCTCTCAACTTGTAATATAGAACCATAAATAGATTAGTGGATGCCCGCCCCCACCGATTACAAGTCTCTACAACATGACCTGGGAACTCAGATGTTACAACTCTTAGTGGTTGGCCAATAATCAACTAAGCAGCTCGCCTTGGTACTTTCATGGTACTATTTTCTGAAGGAAATGACGATAAAATCAATGCTTGCTCCATGTTGCTGAAAGGGTACTGGAAATTCAATGGAAAGAATCCAGCAGGGGATGCTCTGCTCAGAACAATAGATGCTATTTGTTACAGCAAGCATATTAAGAATCAAATAAATCTACTGCTTCTTGTCTTTACGCTATTGCAATGTCCTAATCTGTTTAATTTAAGACCCGCAAATAAACAAGCAATGACTTGTTTAATCAGAGAGTTATCAAGGTGGTAGGTAAAAGGTCCTTCGCGATTGTGCTTGTTTTGTTCGTATTGTCAATGGGATATTTAAATTCTGGACTGGATTTGCCCAAAACTCTGCTTTTATAGCCAAGCTTCGATCTTAAGCCTGTGCTTGTCTGTGTTTGCAAACTCATTTCTCTGGAATGAGAATTCAATTGCAGCGTTCTGAACTGGCATAAAAATACTACTTAAAATACTGCACACTAATCACTATGGCTGCAAAATAATATGCTAGCTGCACACTAATAGCAGAATCCCAGGAAATAGGATAATCAGGGAAAACAATGTATCAGAAAGCAGCCAAAACCCGGAGGATCGATTTCAAAGCTAAGAAACCTGCTTGATTTTGTGATGAAATGCTATATCAGTTAGGCTATGTACGTACGTAGAAATGTATGGTTACAACAAATTAAACAATCAAGTTCAAACTATTTAGAAATTCAATCACCCACCCCAGTAGAATTAGGATAAGATTATACTATGTACCAGTAGAGCTTACAATATTAGAATCAACGGCAGTGTTCTGTTGTGAGTGTTTGTTTCCAAAATGGAATCTCACAATCTCCATAACCATTATGCTTTTTCTGCTAGTTGTTTTTTAGTCAAGGCAAGGATGCACTACTAAAGATGAAGAACAGGGTCAGGAATAACAACACTTGTATATTGATTTGTTGGCTTGAGAACAAATACACAGTGAGTATATATATACACTTTCTGAACAATGATGAGCACTAAAGGACAACTAATATTGTTATGCAACGTGTACAAAGAAACAAAAAGGCAGTAGCTATTATGGTGGTTCTAAGGCATCTTTTAATAACAACACAAGGACACAATGGCTGCTGCAGAGGTAGGTGCCGAAGGCTGCCAGTGCAGTAGCAGCTGATGGTCAGATGAGGATTTCAGCTATCTGTCGATTCTGTTATTCTCAACTCCCCCTCTCAAACTCAACTATCTTGGATAATGTTGAGTTTGTTTCTAAAAACTTTAAATCTTTCACTTGGTAATGCCTTTGTAAGCACATCTGCAAGCTGCTCCTTTATAGGTTAGATATATCTGATCTAACTTCTCCATTCGACAACTTTTCTCTGATGAAGCGTAAATCAATTTCAACATGTTTAATTTGTCCATGTTGAATGGGATTGGCTGCTAATGATAGTGTACCAGTGTTGTCACACCATAGAATTGGAACTCTGATCTGTTTGATTTTCAGTTTTAATAGCAAGGAGCATATCCACATTACTTCAGTTGTTGCAAGGGCCAAAGATCGATATTCAGATTCTGTACTTGACCTTGCCACAACTTTTTGTTTTCTAGAGCTCCATGACACCAAGTTTCTAGCAAGAAAAATTCCGAAACCACTGGTTGATCTCCTGTCATTAAGATCTGCTGCCCAGTCTGCATCAGCAAAGCCTTCAATTTCGATTCTTCTTCCTGCTATGTAATGAAGTCCATGCTTTAGTGATCCTTTTAAGTACCTTAGGATTCTTTTACACCCGAGCCAGTGTGCTTGTTTTGGTACTTGCATAAACTGACTCAATTTATTAACTGAGTATGTAATCTCTGGTCTTGTTAAAGTTATGTACTGTAATGCACTAATTATACTTTTGTAAAGAGTTCCATCCTTGAAATCAGCACCATCTTCTTTTGTAAACTTGTCACTTGTGCTAATTGGTGTCATACATTCATTACAATTCTTCATACCTATTCTTATGAGTATGTCTTGTATATATTTAGCTTGATTCAGGTACATTCCAGATTCATTTCTTCTCACTTCTATACCAAGGAAATAACTGAGAGATCCGAGAACCTTAAGAGAGAATGCATTATCAAGTTTCTGAATTATTTCCTGGATTAAAGACTCTTGATTGCCAGTGATCAGGATATCATCTACATACACCAGCACTATCACTATCCCCTGGTCATTTGACAAAGAGAAGAGTGAAGTGTCTGACTTCAGATTTTCGAATCCCCAAAGGTTGAGTGCATTCTTGAGCTTTTCACACCATGTTCTAGGTGCTTGTTTTAGGCCATACAATGCTTTTCTTAGTTTGCATACATGACTTGGTTTCATTCTGTCTTCAAAGCCTTGTGGTTGTGGCTTGAACACTGCCTCATTTAAGTCACTATGCAAGAATGCATTATTTACATCAACTTGTTTCACATCTCATCCTTGATTCACAGCCAAACTAAGCACAATTATCACAGTTGAGGGCTTCACAACTAGGCTAAATGTCTCGTTAAAGTCCACACCTGCTGTTTAATGATAGCCCTTCACAACAAGTCTTGCTTTGTGCCTTGCAATGGTGCCATCTGGATTATATTTAACTTTGAA
>JAXCLQ010000001.1:22145197-22157946 GCA_035584115.1 Cedrela odorata | reverse complement strand
TAGGTAACGAAGAAAACTAAAATAGTTTGATACGCTGTCGCTATACACAATGGTTTCACTGCGCTTCCCATTCTCGTTTTCTCAGCCCACTAATCACCCTCGCACAACCATACATGCAACCTCCCGTCCATTCTCAGTCGCTGTCGCCGCCGCCGCTGTAGCGACTGCCGCAGTGGCTGGCGTTGCTGCCTACCAAAACCAAAAACACCCACTTGTCCAGAATGCGATGAATTTTCTCTTCTCCAATCAGTCCTCCTCACATTTCTGGGCTTCACTCTCTCTAGCTGACAATTCTTCAGCCACAGTAGTTGACTCGAAAACCGGCGTAACGTTTCCTTCCGTTCTTGGTGGTTATCGGAAACTGCTTGGAATCGGGTTTAGGAAGAAAAGCATTTTGGGGTTGAAGAATATTGATGTCTATGCATTTGGTAAAAACTTCTTTTTAATTCTTATGAAATCATGAATTCCTCTGTCTTGATGTCTAATTAAGCTGTACTAAAGGGTTAATGCACGTGGTAGACATAAATTATGCATGGATTGAAAATGGATTGAAACAACTGTTATAAAAATCTGTATTTGGAAGTAAAAGAATAGAGATATGAGGCGTGTACTATTGTTGTCTCAATTTACTGCAGAGGAGGTGACTGAAGAGATGCACCTTTTGAATTTATCATTTCATTAAGACATAGTTTAAATATCAAAACTATACTTTTCTTCAGGTTTATTTATTTATGAACTCCTTTTCTCACACAATCAATGTGGAACAATGTTGCAAGCTACAATAATAACTTTAAATTTTACTAGCTAGGATGGAAAGGAAACTTAATATAATTGCGATATTATGATATGCATGTGTGATTCTGAAATTGCAATTTCTGACAGACTTGTACGATACAACAGTGATTTTACTAATCATTGGCAGTTGCTTTTGTGCATCATCCCATTATTTAACATAATGTGGTTCACTGTCATTACAAAATAACGTCTCTTTCCAGGTGTGTATGCTGATCATGATGATGTAAAGAAATTGTTGAGTGAGAAATATGGAAATCTCTCTCTTTCTGAGCTTAAGGAAAACAAGGATTTCAATGAAGATCTCATGGAAGCTGATATAAACATGACTGTCAGACTTCAAATTATATATGGTAAATTAAGCATACGATCTGTACGGAGTGCTTTTGAAGAGTCTGTTGGAAGCAGACTCCAAAAGTTCGGGGGATCTGATAATAAAGAATTGCTTCAAAAGTGAGTAATAGTCCTTACCTTATGGCTAGTAATATTATTGATGTTTATGTCTTTTAATGAATTAACTATTTGAATCATTTAGAAATCCATATTTTGATATTCTGTTATTATTATTGTACTGTTTGGACTTTATGGTTACAAATTATTTTTTCCCATTTTAGTTATAGAAATGTTCTTCCATTGTAGTTGCCTGTCAATAATTCTTTTTTCCAGCTTAGTCATGTTCTACTATTGTAGTTACCCGTCCTTTCTTTGGTATTTTTTACTTCCATCAAACATTTTTTTTTTTTATTAATCTAATAGCCATTCTGATTGCAGGTTCACTTCTCAATTTAAAGATGAATATAAAATACCAAGGGGATCTGTGATTGAGCTCGCAAAGGAACAGGGCCACGTACTTCGAACAACAAGTAAAGTATTTGTATCTTTCATAATTGAATTGAGAATAACTAAGTTAACAGACTGTTTGTACTTTCATTCCACATGGACTGTTCATCTCTTCTTTATTTTGCTAGAGTCATGAATTTAATGTCAGCCATAGCCTCAATCGTTTCTCTCCCGGAACAAAATTCTGCACACCATTATGATAAAGTGTCTTTCAGTATCATGCTGCATTGGCTCATTTTGAAACATTAAGTGTTAGAATTGTAGGAATTTCAATAGGGGTCAAATCATTTTTGGAATTCTACAGAATGAACTTGGATATCAATTAAAATTGTTCATATATCTGAGATTATGTCTTAATCTCTAGTTTGACTTTGTGGAGGATAAGAAATAGGTTGTTATTTTCATGTGCATTGGATAATCTAATTATTAAGAGCTTATTCACACTTAATGGATGAAAGATTTTGTCATATGCTTGACACTTTTCTATCTACACTATCATTTCAACAGTTTGATGTAATTCTGTAATTTTTGTTTATTTGAATTCTGCAGTTGATGGAAAGGAGGTGGGAAGTATTCAGAGCAAACTCCTCTGTCGGTCATTATTGGATCTATATATCGGTGATGACCCATTTGATAGAAAAGCTAAAGAAGACATTGACCTCAGTTTGGCATCTCTCCTTCAAAATTAGATAAGTTGTATCCTCAATGTCAAAGAATGTTTGAAAATTATCCTCATTGTATAACTGCATGTGTTAAAAAGTTATTGCTTTTGAGTCATTGCTTTTCAAGCATGCGATTGCATTCCCTAAAATATGCAAGATACTAGCAAAGATACTTTGTTGTTGATGAGCACCTTCTTCTTGAAGTACTTTTTGTATGAATCCTTCATGATTCGTGGCCTATCAAAAGTATATTCTGAAGTCAAAATTTGTTAGATTGATCAAAATAAACATAAAGTGCTCGCAGTCCAACTCCAGTAGTATTTTCCTTGAAACAAAGGTCTAGATAATATTCATAAGAATGAAAACTGTTTATCAGTGACATGTCAATTTCATATTGATGATGATGCAGTTTAGACAGTCCAACTAGAGGAGACTGTTGTTCTGCTGGAAGCAAAGCTTTGCTTTTGCTTGCAAATATTTCAAGAAATTATGCCATGTAAGAGTTACTTCGATCTCTCATGAGTTCCGGAGCTTTAGGCCAAATCTTTTGGTGGTGGAATCTTCACCGACTAAAATTGGTTCTCTGTGTGACCCACTGGCCACGGATAAGTTTTTTTTTTCGTGGGTATCAGTTAGTTCAGTAAAACATCTTGAAATGATACAAGAGATCTAAGGTTTGAATTTTGTTTACACTAGGGAGAGATTTGGTTTGCATTTATGTGATATTAACATAATTTAAAGCAATTGTTTGCATTTTTCCTGACCATTCTACAAATTATAAGATATCAATGAAGCGTGCCGTATATGCTAAGCATCATGTTACTGTTATGCTGTGTTCTTATCCTTGGTAGCTTTGACCATCCCTAGCAAAAATATCAGCAGCAACGACTTCAACTGGTGTGATATGATAAATCTGTGGCATAGCTCAAGTACTTTAAACAAAGGGGCCCATTGCTTGGTTGCGTTTCGTACAATATCACTCTTTGATTCTTAGAGAAAGAATCGAGCCCCCACCAATCACCATGTGCTTTCTACTGTAGTAGAATCCAAAAAGCAAGGCATATACTCATAGGGACCAAACACAACGAATTTCACATCTTGTAAAGATATGCACCAAATTTGGGCAGTTTAGTATTATTAGTTTGGTTTGTTCGGACTATGATAATGAACCCCAAAAGGGATAGTAAGAAATGGAGAATTTTTACACGCTCTTATGGGGTTTGAGCTAATTGCATTTAGATGAAGGTATGTTTCGATTAATTTACAAGTTTTTATATTTATTTTTGAAATTTTGGTATGGAAGCACTAAGTAGCGGGCCCATGGAAATTGAACCTAATGTAAGTCGGTCCAAATTCATCCATAAATAAATATAATTGAAACTAGAGAAAGGTAGTGCACAAACCAAAAGTGAGGAGAAATCAAAGAGAAATAAGGCCAATAGCGTAAGTCGCTTCCAGCTCCATTGTTTCTTTTGTGACTTATATAGTGTGTACGAACCATTAAAATTCAATAACCCAAATGAAGAGAAATCTGCAGCTTGGATTACTATTAAGATAATGAATTAGGAAGACTGCATTCTATGCAAAAAAAGATTAAATTATTTACAAGTCAGCTTGACATTTGATCAATCATACTGGCTTCCATGAACATCCAATTGCCATAAACTAACCCAACCAAACCCAACTAACCATTCTCCCTCGAAATATGGTAATTCCCCACTTCCATTTCTGCTTCAAATTTAAGAAAGCAGTGCACTGCTTCCTTGTCAGAAGATGACCGACTCTCACTGAATCTTTTATCCTACACCAACTGCATTTCATTTTCACTGTTTTCTCTTTACAACACTGCTCTTGCTGCCAGCTACATATCAACAAAGAAATTCACGTGCCTCTCGTATACATTTATATTCCCCTTAAAGCCAAAAGGCATCAATTATCTGCTTCAGAGGCATTTGGGGCAAAATTTTGAATCCACAGTATTAGTTGCCCTGGATTTTAGTACTTGAGTTCAGAGAGGTGGCTGGGGCATGTGCTCAAGATTGATGGCACATTCCTTCCACAAACTGGGGAAGATTTCTGGCCAGTGCTAGCTGAAGAATTCTCAGTCTGTTGTGATTGTAATGTAGGAATTGATGAGCCAGCTTTGCTGCCTATGGAACTTGTTCTCATGTTGCCACCACTAGGTGGAGATCCAACAACTAGAGCAGATGAAGATTGGTTGCTAGTGGGTATTTGTTGCACTTGGGGTGCTAAGCCTGACTTGGAATGTCTTTCAAAAGATATCTGAGTATGGCTTTGTGGGGATCTTACTTGTTGCTGGGAAACATTCTTGAGGGTTGATGTGGTGGATGATGTAAGAGGGACTTGACCAGTAGTGTTTCTTGTTGAGTTCTTCCATTGGGGTGATTGACTAGAACTGTTGCTTTGGACTAGAGTTTGCGGGAAAATAGAGGCATTGTTTGAGAGCTTGCCAACAATGGAAGATGAAGGCAGGCCGTTAGTTGTTGGTGCTTTGCTTCGAGCTGCTGCTGCAGATTGCTGCTGTTGCTGCAACATTTGCTGCTTCTGGAGCTGAATCAGTTGCTGTTGCTGAAAATTTTGAGAATTAGCAGCTAGGGGGGAATTTGTTGTCATTGCAGTTGAGGAGATGGAGCGAGAAGGCCAATTTCCAGTGATGGGGGATGAAACGAAATTAAGAGTTCTGACTGAATCATCAAAAACAAGTGTCTGCACATTTGTTGCGGGTGACTTCCCCGAACCTGGCTTTTTACCCTCATCATGACTTGAGGAACCTCCTCCAATCTTCACCTCAGCTATCTGGTGATTTTTCTGCAGTGCAGCCTGAGCTGCAGGTGCAATTTGGTACCCTTGCCTGGCTGTATCCTGAAGGCTCTGAAAGATTGCAGGATTTAGTGGCATAGATGAAAAATTAAGGTTTGAAGCTGAATTGCTTCCACCAAAGGAGGCAAATGACATGGCAAATGCTTGAGGGATGAACTCAGCTCCACCCTTGAAATTCTTCTGCTGTGAATGTTGCTGCTTCTCACTATGATTTCCACCAGAACCGCCAACACCAATTGTCGGAGATGGCATCAATGCAAAGTTCAGTGGCTGGAGAGGAACTGAGAAGTTTTGGCCATACACACTTGTTTGGTTGTGAGAGGGTCGGCTAGCAGCAACTGATGGCATATTCTCCTCACTCATCTCAGCCTCAAGCTTGCAGTTTTGATTGGATGATGACACATGCTGCTTTTTTGGTTGTTGAGATTGCATACTCGTCGAGCTCAGAAAATTATTACCACTAACTGGTGTGCCTTTTGGCAGCTGAGAATGCAATTGCTTGTGGGATGATGAAGAGGCACTTGATGAAGTTGTATTCTGATGAGCAGCTTTTATTACAGGTTGAGGGTGAATCTGCTGTTGCTGAAGTTGGGAAGGATGGAATATTTGAGGTGAAAAGAAAGAACCATTCAAGAATGGCAATGGTTGAGCATGGGTTCCTCCTCTAATTGCAGGTGCAGTTCCAACAGGAGTAGGGACAGGGAATGGATACCCATTATTCTGCAGTATAGTCAAGTATGGAGCTTCATTGGCTGCCAAATTTGGGTAGTTATAGCTCACAGCACCTGCTACTGTTGGCAATGCAGTAGAGCTTGCAGGAAGATCAGCTGTTGAATTACCGGATGATGATGCATTTTTAGTCGAGGATGCAGCAGATTTCAAAGGCCCAGGTTGATTTGCTGCTTGTTGCTGGCTGACAGGGAAGATGAAAGCAGGGGCATGCTACACGTCAAAATAAAGAGTATCAATAACTTTCCAGAATCATACCAATAGAAAAAATTTATATGAAAAAAAATACAAGGAAATGACCTTCAGAACCAAATCAACTTTTGACCATAGAACAAAGAACATACCGAAAGATTACCAGCAGGAGCTGGTTGTGGAGCTTGCTGAAACACAAGTTGCTTCTTTTGTGATGGGTCCATGAAGTTAACACCGTCAGAGATTTTTTCTTTCCGAGCAAGATGCGGAAAATTCACCAGAGTCTGTCCTTTGTCCTGCCCAGTGTTCAAGTTCAAGACTGGAAAGCTTCCTTGCAGAGGGTTTCCAACAATAAAGTTTTCTGCTGAGGGCACAGTATTGTGATTGTTGGATTTGGCCTCACATAACAAAGAAGAACGACCCCCTGCTGGCCAAAAGGGATTCATCTTTGCCAATTTTTTATTCAAGTATATGTTGCGAGCAATGTAACAGTGGGTAGCGCACCGCTTTGGCCTTGGTTGAGAAAACATAAATGAGGTAGGCTGGATGTTCCAATTATTCAAACGCAAATTCAAAATCAACTCAGTTATAAAATGAATTAAAAAAAAAAAGAAGCAGCATAACTAATGCATGATATCTACCTCTTGACCTGTGGATGATCTGCTACTCCCATCCAAGGGCACAATTGTTTGAAATGGAGCCACGTATCTGCCCATAAAAAATAAGTTATCTGCATGGATATTTAACAAACACAGAGGCAGAAACATGGTAAGGTATAGATATACCCCAGTGGCGGGAGACCATTTGGCCAGCCAGCTACAGCAATTTGCAGAGGCATGGAGCTAGATTCTGCTCAAGAAAAAGAAAACATCAATAGAGAATCACAATTGAAGCCACAACTCAAATTTAAAGTCTAAAATCATTTAATTACCAATTTTTTCCACTTTAGGAAAGGTAAATTTAGGTTGCAGCAGTTGCTGCTTCTCATTCTGCTGTTGTAATTTGACAAAACTATCTCTTCCAATATCTTGATTTGGCTTTTCCAAATCAATCTTCAATTGGCGCTTCTCCCCAATTGGCTCTATCTTCTTCTCTTCAACTTCCTCCACTGTTGGTTCCTTCTTCACAAATCTCTCAGCCTTTACTCCATCCTTGACCAGAGATTTCTACACAGTATAAAAACCAAAACATTAATATTCAGAGTTGAAAAGTAAAAAACAGAAATCACTAGAGGACTTCAGGTATTAGTAGCTGATTGTACTCACCATTTTGACATCACTGGCTTCAAAAGAAGGATCCGATGCAAAATCATTGAAGCTGTCTCTTTCAGGAGATGATACCATAGGAGGAGGAGCCTGTTGAAAAAGTAATATTCTTCGTGAGTAATTTGACAGCAAAATAGCTACATAAATCTTATCCAGATGCGACAAGAAGGTACCTCACCATCAGATCAATCTTGAACTTCTCTTCTTTCCGACTCTCATTCTCCAATACAGTTGAAGTCCTGAGAATTCCCACCGGAAAGAAGGTTTAGAGAGAATATGAAAATATCAGACACGGAACGGAAAGAAGATTAAAAGAGAATATGAAAAAATATCAGATATCCCAAATGAAAAAGAGATAAAGCAAAGATTCATTGATGCTCACGCTTTTGTCACTGCCGAATCCTGAAAATCAACATCCTTTTTAAGGCACGAAGTTGATTCCTCCTCAGCTGAACTAGATTTTTTCTCAGTAACAGGACCATCTGGGCTACCTGATCCTCCAATAGATGACTTCGAATCACCTTGCTTGTTTACCTCTTCTTGCGGTGCAGCTTTAGCAGCATCCACATCCATTTCATGTGCAATCTTACAAGGTTCCACTTTAAATTGTGATGTTTTATCCGATTTTGACGTAGAAATTTCCATTTTTTCATTTTTCTCCCTCTCAACCTTAACTGCAGACATGATTGAGCCATTCTGAACCAGATTTAAAAAATTTTCAGCCTCGAGTTCCGTCTTCTTTGGGTCTGCATATTGAAGTAAATGAAAAAAACATAAATCATCAACCTAAGAGGAGGAGACAAAAATATTCACAATAGGGATTTAATTCTAAAAATAGTACCCACCAGCGCCATCAGTCAACAGATCTGATGCAGGGGTATTGTTTTGGGGCAAAACTGAAACAGATGGTTTTGTATCCTGACTGTGACTGATGCCCTTGGATTCTTTTGATTCAAGTTTTCCGATGTCATAATCATCCTCCTTCGGGTTATTGGATTGCTTATTATCATCCTCCTTCTTCGGGTTATTGGATTGCTTCTTTAGTCCGGACAAAACCTCAGCAATTTCAATCTCGATATCCTCTTGTTGACCTGATGAGCTAGAAGAATTGGCCACCTTTGGAAGCCGAGTCTTGGGTCCATTTGGTTTCTGTAGCATCACAAACCAAAAAATGTAAAAATAAAAATCAATCTTTTGATTCTTCCACAAAAGTTTGTAGAAAGTAAACCAGAGTAAGACTAACCATCTTTTCCCTAACTGAAACGTTTGAAGACAAAGGTGAATTAGCTTCAGCGCTCCGACTAGCTGGCGAAGTGGAAGCTTTACGGTCTTCCCAAAATCCACTATTTCCGGAGAACCAATTCTCATGTGACCTTTTCACAGAAGCTGTGAACCCAAAACAAACAGACATCAGACCAAATCCCCAATTAAAAATAACAGAGAGAACAAATGAAATTAAAACAAATACCCGAGCGAGCCTTTCTTGGCACTGAGACTCCAATCATCTCATCTGTGGCCTTGAAAGCTGGCGCTTGCCTCACGAGTTTGGTTGGAGGTAATGATTTTCTGCTATTTTGGTTCGATAAAGACGAAGAAAATGACGTGGTGCTGTGAGAAATTGCATGAGCAGCTCTTCTTTCCTCCATTCCATAATCTTCTTCATCAGATAGACTCTCTTCTGTACTTTCTTCATCTCCCTCTTCTTTGTTGTTACCTGCCGTTAAACTATCTCTTCTCCTGCGCTTGTTCTGACTCGAAAATTCTCGATCTCGATATCTATCTCTGTCTCTGTCTCGGTCCCGGTCTCTTTTGTTAGCTCGATCTCGTGACCTCACCGTATCTTGCAACTCCATCTGTCCATCTTCTTCTACAACTAAATCAGAAAACAAAATTTCCTCATAAGAACACATATCATATAATAAGCCTCTAAAAAAAAAAATCATAAAGAACAGAAACATAGAGACAGAGATAGTTATAAACCATGAGAATCTCGAAGACTGGCGCTTCTTTGTCGGCGTCTTGACAATCCATTTGCGGCCGCCATGTTTGATCTTCTTGCTTCTCTGCTTCTTTCCATAAGCATCAATCTGCTTTCATCAATTCAAACTCACTCGCCGATCAATTAACCATAATCACAACCGAAAACAACCACTTCGTTCCCGATTCACTGTTGTTCACAGCCAAAAATATTCGCTTATCAGAGACAGAAATCGAGAAACACCACAGGCGTCAACCGTAGGTGTGTCTTCACCTGGAATTGGTATTCGTTTATGCTCAAATCCCATCTCTTTCCTTTTGTAAGCTCCTTCACTCACGCGAAACCTACTCCAGCAACACCGGACGGCTCAGATATCTCGATGACACCTTGTACTTAATGATATCCGTTGGATCAAATATTGATCTGACGGCAGGTGACAAACATGGCAGAAACGTCATTGACTGATGGAATATAGCCACGGCGCACTTAATGGCAACGTGGCACAATATTTATATCTTGTTTATCCGCATTCCCTTCCACGCGCTTTAGGCTCGTGAATTCATCTCATTCACGGAATGAGATCCCATCAACGAACCACAACTGTCGATATGTCATTGGTTGTAACGATAAAAGCAAATATCTTTCTCTACTCGTACACAAGCTGGTGCATGTAAGCCGGTTAACCGGTTCCCTTGTCCAATTAAAAGATGGAAGGTAAAGTCCACAAAAAGCCTAGAATAATCACGTGACGTGAGACTTGAGGATCGAAATCACCCGCTCCAACCGGTCAAATGTGGGTATTTTTTTAATTGCCAGAAAGGGCCCACAAGTGAAACAGACAGATGAAAAACCCACTTTACAGATGGAAACTTTTTGCGATCTAATCCAACGTGGACACATACCTTTACTTTGACGAAAAAGCGAGTCCGACCTGGCAGCCCCATCTACCTACCGTTCTGTATAATTCAATTGAATCGGACGGTCCATATTATTTGGGAGCGATGTGTACAAAGAGATCTAGTCACCATCACATAAATTGCGCGAGAACCAAGTGGACCCAAAATTCATATTCCAATCACAATACGCCACTATCCTCCGTTAAAATCGATGACGTCAACTCATTTGGAATTTCACGGTTAAGGGGAGAAGTGATAAGTTGCATGCGGTTCCACGATTACATATAGTGTGACCATTTCTTACGCACTAATTAAGAAAAAGAATACAATAAAATATAATATAAACAGAGAAAAGGGTCCATGGGCAAAGGATTGTTGTTGGCATGTGGAGGGGGGCATAAATAAACAAGAAAAAGCCACGTGGAGAGTAGGCCACGATCCAAGGCAGCAATAGCTGACAGTGGGGGCTGTGATTGCGTTATTTGTTTTTGTTTATTAACTGCTCGTGGCCTTGGGATCTCGTTGTTGCCACCCGGGCTCCACTTTTTCATGTCTTTTTACTTTTGTCTCGTAGATTAGAATCAAATTAAAGTTGTAAGGCATCATGAGAAGATAGAAAAATGAGATCACAACCGTCTAAAGTTATGTGAACGGTGTGATTTTTTTTCTTTTTCTTCAATAAAAATACTCTAATATTAATAACTTGGAAGATGAATATGATTTGATTCCTTTATTAAAATAAAAATACTTTAATATCGAAACCCACTCGAACATTTGAGCTACCCATAATTTTTTTTTTTAATTAGAAGAGATAAAGAATAATTAAATTATGAGATTGGGGCACTTAAATATACTAGAGGTCATAACTTATTAAGTGATTTCTTCACGATTTATGCTTTCCATAAGGCAAAATTTGACCTAGTTTTTAGAATTACAAATAAGAACCATTTGAGTTGGGTTTTATAATATACCAAGAAAGAAAACTCTTTGTGATGAGGACATTATTTTATGGATATCAAAGCAAGCATTAATTTAATCAAAAGAAATTAAACCCATATTTAAAGGTTGTTAAATAATCAATTTTCAATCATAAAGTGACAAAAGCATGCTTCTTTGGCAAAGCTTTTAGTATTCAAGTAAAGAAAGGAGAGGAATCCACCACATTCACTTTAATTTTTGTTTATATATTTAATAAATAATAATAATATTATTATTATTATAATATTGCCCTTAAAATAAAAACAAGGCGTATCTTGATGTAATTTGACTTTAAGCTTTACTCTTATAATATTACATTATTCAGTACGTCCACATTTAAAACTATATTATAAGATAGTGGGTTAAGACAACCTCATCCCATCCCATCCCATCCCATCCCATCCCAATGCTAAATAATTAAATTAAATAAAATCATTAGATGCTAGTTGGGTTGGGTTTTAATTTAATTTAATTTAATTAATTAAATTTAATATTAGACAAAACAAAAAGTTGAAAACATATTTTTGTCTCGATGGATTTATCAATGCGACAAGCTATTGTTGTTCTACGTTGAAGAGAGTGGCATTAAAGAGAGCCTTCGGGAAAGTGCAAGGAGGAGACTATCGATGATCGGTCAAGCGGCATGAATATTTTATTATTTTTTCCAGCTGTCATCCAATCGAAGTATATGAAAATCAGTGGTACAAATTTGATTTTTAGTATTTTAATAATACATTAATAGTAATTTAATTTCTACTAAAAAAAAATGAAAACTCAAATCACTCACTTTTTAATTAAAATTAAAATAAAATATTATCACCTTTTAATATTTCACAACTAATTTTTTTTTTTAAATTATAAAAATTAAGGCACGGGTCATGCATGAGCTACGAGGCATGAGAGACTCCTGATACAAAATTTATGAATACAAATTAATATAAAATAATACGATTATTAAACGAATGATATATGATATGATTAATAATTGTATCATGTTTAAATTTAGAGTTATTGATGTATGAAGTAGTTTATATTTATGACATAATTAATTATTTGAGTAATTATATCGTATTTAGGAATTATAATTTTGTCCGCAAACTCGTTCCTACCTGATCTTTATAGTATGGGTTTAGTATACTTTTTAGTGGGTTTGAGAAAGATTTAATAAATAAATTTAAAATCCGCAACGAATTTAGGACATATATCTATAACTAAATATGCGAATATATTTGTGAATATTTTTTTAAAAAAAATATCAAAACGACATCGTTTTGATATTAATATCCTTATTTTTTTTGTCCACGTCTATTTATATCTATTTATATATTATACTATCTCATTGTCAATTACTTTTTAAATATTTTTATTTTACAACAATTATTATATACAATACATATTTATTTATTTTATCTAATTATTAAATTATATATATATATAAACTTTTAAATTAATTTATTTAATTTAAATTAGAGATATTAATTTTGAGCAATTGATACATGTTATTAAATGATAGATAAAAAATAATAAGTTGATAACATTAAATATTATTTATTAACTTTGAATTTCAAATTTACAT
>JAXCLQ010000001.1:22121996-22145097 GCA_035584115.1 Cedrela odorata | reverse complement strand
TAGTGCTCCTTCACTTATGGTCGAGAGAAGCCAGCTTAAGAGGAGCTGGTCTTGCTTCTGCCACATGAAGTAAGCTTAATTATCTGTGGTAACAGTGCTTAAATCTTCTCCTGTTGTGGTGATGTGTCCATCTGGTATTTACTTTGTGCCATTGATATATCCTTTAAGATCATTTCCTCTTATTGTGGGCAGGATTTGTGTTTTCCATACCAAATAATTGTTTCTGTCAAGCTTCACTGGTGCACTAAAGGAGAGATGATTGTGTTGTTGAGCTGAGGCTAAAAATTGCGTTTGGCTATTTCCTTGATCAAGGGAAAGCCTGTATTTGCTGGATGGTTAGCAATAGCTCTGATACCAAGTTGTTTTTTAGGCGAGGATGCACTACTAAAGATGAAGAACAAGGTCAGGAATAACAACACTTGTATATTGATTTGTTGGCTTGAGAACAAATACACAGTGAGAGTATATATATACACTTTCTGAACAATGATGAGCACTAAAGGACAACTAATATTGTTATGCAACGCGTACAAAGAAACAAAAAGGCAGTAGCTATTATGGTGGTCCTAAGGCATCTTTTAATAACAACCCGAGGACACAATGGCTGCTGCAGAGGTGGGTGCCGAAGGCTGCCAGTGCAGTAGCAGATGATGGTCAGATGTGGATTTCACCTGTCTGCCGATTCTGTTTTTCTCAACTCTGCTAACTGCCATCTTTAATTTCTTACAAATTCATTCTAAGAACTTGCAAAATGGTTGGCGGTGGGTTCCAGGCTTTTCTGGTGCTGAATTTGTCTTCCAAATTTACTAATATATAAATAAATTAACGAACTTAAATAGGTTCCATCAGCTTCCATGCATTGAGCTTGTAAACATATCACTTACTTTTATCTGGTTAATATAGTATATGTGCACGAGTTATCAAAATCATCGTACCCATTTCAAACATCGACTGTTAATTTCTAAATATAAAAGCAGTTGACTCTTTTTGTATCCATGCTTAATGAAACTTGTACACGCAGTGCAAATTCTTACAATCCACTCATTACTCCGTTAATTAATTGATTAGTTTTCTAATTAATTAAATGATATTGTTCTTCTCTAAACTGCTGTACTGACCTGCCTTAAGTTGTTTTAATTTTAGTGCCCATTGACAGTACTAATTAACACTACATAAATACTAAATTAAAAATATAAATGTTTATGTATGTGTTTCGTTATTAACTTATTATATACTAATTAAAATAGTATTTAAAGTATTTTTCAGGTAACAATAAGTATTTTAATAATTTTTTTTAGAAAATGCTAAAAAGAAACGGTTAAAAAATATAAGTACTTATGTATTTTAGCAGGTTTTATTTAGCACTCTCAAACAAATTCCAAGAATATGTTCGAAAGTCACTATTGGTTTGATGTATCTCATTGTCCTTAAATCACATATTTTAAACATATTATTAGATAATGATAGGGCAAAATTTTGTCCCAACACAAAAACATTGTGCATTAATTCTGTTTTTTTTTTTTTTTTTTTTTTTTTGTGATTGAGATATGAATTTAGTTGATTGACCCTGTGGAGCGGTTTTTTACCCACATTTTTCTCTATTATTGGAAAATTAGAGCAAGCAATTCGCGAGCTAAGTATGTATCCCCTCCATTATTAGTAACTATGTATCCCCTCCATTATTAGTAACTATGTATCCCCTCCATTATTAGTAACTATCTGTTGCAGAAAGCTTATTGTTAGTTACTCTAATTGAAATATGAGTGTGGCTGTAAGGCCTCTAATTCTCTCTCAACTTGTAATTTAGAACCATAAATAGATTGGTGGATGACTGCCCAAACTGATTACAAGTCTCACCAATATGACCTTGGAACTCAGATGTTACTACTAAGCAGCTTGCCTTGGTACTTTCACAGTACTATTTTGTAAACAAAATGACAATAAAATCAATGCTGGTTCCATGTTGCTGAAAGGGTACTGGAAATTCAATGGAAAGAATCCAGCAGGGAATGCTCTGCTCAGAAAAATAGATGCTATTTGTTACAGTAAGCATATTAAGAATCAAATAAATCTACTGCTTCTTGTCTTTACGCTATTGCAATGTCCTAATCTGTCTAATGCAAATAATCAAACAATGACTTGTTTAATCACAGAGCTATAGAAGGTGGTAGGTAAAAGGTCCTTTGAAATTTTGCTTGTCTTGTTCGTATTGTCAATTAAATATAGAAATTCTGGACTAGATTTTCACACACCTCTGCCTTAATAGCTAAGCTTCAATTCTACAGCCTGTGCTTCTTTGTGTTTGCATACTTTTTTTCCTGGGATCAGAATTCTAACTGCAGCGTTCAGAACTGGCTTCAAAATAGTACGTTAGCTGCTATGTTGCATAGCAGAATCTCCGAAAATGAGATAACCAGGGAAAATAATATATCAGAAAGGAGCCAATAAATCACCCACAGAATCAATTTCAAAGCAAAGAAAATTGCTTGATTTATGATGAAATGCTAACAGATTTAACAATCTAGTTACCCATTACAAACTCCACTCCAATAGAATTTGCATAGATTATTATAGTATGTACCAGTAGGGCTTACAATATTAGAGTCAGTAACAGTGTGGTGAGTACTTGTTTCCAATATGGAATCCCACAATCATCATCAACATTATGCTGTATCTGTTAATCGCCATCTTTTCTTACAATTTGATTATAAGAATCTGCAAAATTGTGGGGGGTTCCATCCTTCCAGGTGCCGGATTAGTCTTCCAAATTTACTAAAATATAAATTAACTAATAAACTTGAATAGGTTCATGCACCAACTTTTTCTGTATAATTAATTTTAAGCCTTCTTATTGAGCACGTCAAGCTATCGCTTGTTTTATCAAAATAGTTTAATTAATTAAAAATTTTATAAATAAATTATTGTATACAAGGCAGCCCTTAATTTCTCTAAGTTTTTTAGGCAAATTCTTGAAGTATGACTTACTATCAAATCTAATTTTAAATTAATTTTAAACTAAAATTTTAAAATTTTAACTAATCTTTTGTGTTGTTTGTAACAGGGCTGAATGTTTATATAATAAATTTAGTAGGAGTACCCTGTCTATGTCCATGCTTAATAAGACTTGTACATTCTATGCTAACTCTTACTATCCACATATTATCGCTTAATTAATTAACAATTATTTTTTTCTAAGTTGCCCGACTCACCACGCAAAAGCGTCAATTTGTTTTAATTAATAATGTATTTGGAAATCACCTTTTGTCAAATAACCCACCTATTCTTCTGATCGCACCCCATGTGGAAACCATCCCCAAAAATTCAGAAATCACCCACTAGACCTACTCAAGAATACTAAAAGGGCCACTTATTATTCTAAACACACAATACACTCTAATCCAAATCTAAATACACCCACTTTACCCCACACACAACAATTAAAGTGACCACTTACTAGTTTTAACATTATGCAACAATACACTCTAATCCAAATCTAAATACACCCACTTTACCCCACACACAACAATTAAAGTGACCACTTACTAGTTTTAACATTATGCTGAAAGCACTTGCATAAAATTATGCACACAGTTTCTGCAATCCACTTAAGATAATGAAAAAGGCCTATTAATTAACTCCTCTTGATGCAACAAAAAATCATTCTATGAATTTAGTGTACCAGTAAAAGTCTTCTTCTCCTTTATTGCTCAATTGTTTAACTTGCAACTACAACAGAACTTGTAGAGATAAAAGTCAATTGTCCAACAAAAATCCTCTGCTGCTTAAGTCAGAATTTTTCTTTTTAACGAAAAACAAGGGAGGCAAAATATAGAGTTTTTAATATCAGAATTTCATTATTCACACTTGGCTAGCATTAACTTCTTTTTATAGATGCTTGTGTCTCTAAAATTTAATAGAATTCTATAAAATCTGGAAACAGATATCTTGTTATGTGAGAATCACGGAGATTTCATTAAATAAGCATCGACTTTCAAATTTTATGGGATCTCATGCCCTTTTTGCGTAAAGTGCGTCTACTAGGCTTAAGATTCTTATTATGTAAAGAGTTTTATTTGTTAAGAATCAATGTTGTAGAATAATCCATGAAGAACTTAGGAAGAAAACAAATCCTCCATAAATACGTAACTATAGTAAGGTCTCAGAAACCACTATGTGAGACTTCTTTACATACTTGAGATGAGCCCAAAAGCTTCATGTCTGAAACATTTATCAGTCGTACCCAAGACCTTCATGAAATGGTCTCTGAATGAGGTTCCGAGCCAAGGTCTTCTAGGTGACCTAAAAGGTCTTGGGTTTCTTTACTCTTAAAGTCCTTGTCATCCTCTGGATTTATCTTAGGTCTCAGGATATTATTTACCTCTTTATGAAATTCTAATCTGCACCTGCGTCTTATTGGGCTTTATGTATATTTTGGACTATATATCCAACATCAAACCCCTTAATTTTAGTAAAAAATAATTATTTTTGACAAAAAACTAAAAGCTATCATTTGAAGAGACGCATCCCCCCGTTAGAATTAAATGTCTAACTTAAAATTTGTTAGTTTCTTATATGTGGCATAATGTGGATAGTTCTCAGGATCACGACACTTCGGTCCCCAAAAGATCATACTGACCCTAATGATGGCTGACTCTTTTCTTATTAATAAGACACATTCTCTCAGCTGCTTTTTCTACATGGTGTCATCTTATCCCTTGATCCATAACATATATCAATGGTTGGGGTCTTCTACTTCTTTAAATACTCATTTCTTTCATTTTTCCACCATTTTTTGTCTTCATTTTACACCGTCATTTTCTTAGCATTTTTAGCAGTTTCAACAACCACAAGTAATTCTTTTTTTTTTTTGTTTATTATTAGTTGAATTTATGAAATTATTGTTTAGTTGCGGTAATTGGTAAATAATCCTCTAAGATTATCTACCTTAGGGGTAAATTTTGTAAGTTGTTGATAATCTTAGAGTGGCTTATGATTGCCTTATTTTTTCATATAAACAGAGATAGATTCTATTGACAATGTCGCTGCTTCCAAGGGAGGTAACTCCGAATGAGAGATGACTATTGCCCTTGTTCCTACTCCCATCTCGGCTAGGTAGAACTCAACACCCTATAAACCTGACTGGTATCCTTCGAGTACCAAGGAGTTAGACTTAGAGGTCTATTATAGGATGTATAATATCCTTGAGAGTATTTACCTTAGAATTCCAAAAACAAACGAGCTTCCTAGTTGCCTCTCTGAAGGTGAAATTGCCTTCAATGAGAAATTATTTCATCTAAGGGTTAGGCTTCTTATCCAACCTTATTTCATCTAAATCCTTGCCTCTTTTAGGGTCCTTCCTTACTAATTAAATCTGAATAGTTGGAGAATCTTAACTGGTCTGTTTGTGACCTTAACTCTTCTCTTGAGGAGATTGAATACATGTACATATTAAAGAGAAACCCCATAAAGAGCCTAGGTTGGTATTACCTTCAAGATCGTCCCAAAAAACAAAACTGAGTCACTGGTAACCCCTCCAGTAATAAAAACTAGAAAAAGAAGTGATTCTTCGTAGGTGAGGATTGGAACTTCTATGCCCAAGTTCAAGTGCTGAGACTTTTTGGAGAGGCAATTACTTAAAGTGATTTGCTAAGGTTAGACCTTTATAGCCAAAAGAGAGTGAGGATGGCTAGGTCATCAGCCTCTGACCAGAGTATTTTGCACTCAAACGATAATCTGATCTCTTCGGGTCTCGTGGGTTTCTGTGTATCTAAGGATTAATTGGCCTTGGAAAAGAAGGCTCAAAAGGGTAAACACCGTATTATTTCTTGTCTATTCATTCAAACTTCAAATTTCATTATTTAACCTTAAAGTGGTTTGTTTTGTAGAAGAAATGACCCTCAAAGAATCCATACCCGACCCCTTTGAGGTTTTAAAAAGGCTAGTAAAAGGGAAAAGAACTGAGAAGACCCATCAGCCTTGAAAGGTTGCCCCCAAGGGTCAAACTAAAATCTTGAGGTCCTTCAAAGCCATTAGTCCCTCTAGCTCAACTCGTTTCCCAACTCCCAGCAAAGAGGTGGTGATCCGAGACCCAGTGTCGCCTCCTCCTACTCTTCCAGTGGATAAGGGGGAGGGAAAAGGAAAGCGAAAGGCACAAATACTGCAGGTAAAGAGAGGCCTCAATGAAAGAAGCAAATGTTCAGTCAGTTTGACAAGAAGCTAGTCAAAACTCCGAAGCTTCTTCATGAGGATCTTCCTATAGAAAAGAAGAATTTTTTACGCATTTTCTCCCTTGTATTAACCAGTAGGCCTAGAGTATCAGCACCAAGCACTCTGAGGATCTAGCTGGAATTTCAAGTGAGACACTACTAAACTTTCAATTGAAGTGGTTGGGTCGGGTGAATTAATTTTCTCTTAGCCTTGTAAAAAAAAAGTTTCATTTAATTTTGCTTCTAACAATTTCGTGTTGGTGATTTCAGCCTCAATGTATGACAGTGCTGTAAACGATGCCCTAGTAGTGGATCTTTCTCATGCATTAAAGGCTGAGAAGAGAGTTGAAAACGAGGAATAAAGCTTGGTCTTGGAGAGGACTAAATTCGAATCTGACCTGAACAAGTGGGCACAGAAGCAAGAGGAACTCCAACTCAAGGTGGCTACAATGAAGTCCTTCCTCGCTAAGGCTAATAAAAGGTTAGGCATTCTAAAGTCAGAACTCAATGGCTTGAGGGAGAAGGGTCAAAAGTGCCTTCAAAATTTTGATAAGACATTGAAAAGCTGCGGCAGAACCTAAATGCGAAAAGGCAACGAAACTCTCTTCTGTGTAGGCAGATCGAGGAGGATGACAAAATGATGCATGCAGGGCTTCGGGAAAAGGTCAATGATAGCATTAACCTAACTTGTGAAACACTGCAAGGCAAATATCCCCACCTCAATTTAAGTTGATTATATTAAGCCTTGGGGAGGGAGCCTTTTCGCCGAGAATGAGAGTCTTTAGAAAGTGTTCTTCCTGAAGGGGAGAAACACCTTAACTTGAAGACTAAATACATTCTTCTTGTAGAGTTTGTCACCGGTTCTTTTGCCGATCTGCCTAATGCAACTATGGTGGAGCTGATGGAGGTCTCTTCTGTCGAAGTGGTGAATGTTTCTCTTGCCCCCAAAGCTCCTCTCATTGTTGACGTTGCCCATGCTCTTGAGACCACTCTTGATCTCGAGGCCTCTCCTACATACCCAGCCAACCCAACAGATTGAAGACTTAATTTTTCTTCTTCTTTTTTGTGTAATGAACTTGTATATTAATGGAACATTTTTGGCTTGTAAATCTTTGGGTTATCTTATTTCTTTTCTTTTTTCTTTAATACTTAACACTTAATTCAATCCACAGGATTCAACTATATCAAACTCAAAACATTACTAAGGGGTATCCGACCTGAATTGAGTTGAATGAATAACACAAGGCTTGTTAAAATTAATCCTCTAAGTTTCTTATCTCAAATTAAACATCTTCAAGTGGAAACTACATTAGTCTTAACTTAACTTTTTAAACTTAATGAATTTAGGATATTATCACCCCATCTTGAAGTTATTGATAATAATCTGAGAATTACCTACTTCTTAACCTCTTTTTCAAACTTCAATGAGATCTGAGATGATCTTGCTTCTGGATGAGAGTTGAGTACAGTTGTTAAGTAATAATTGTTATTGATGACTCTCAATTATTTGGGAATCAATAAGCTTTCATCTGGTTTGAGTGTTTTGAAATCTTATCCGTCTGGAAATCGCTCTTGTCCATATACGTTCTGAAGTCGTGCCCAAGTTTTACTTAAGTTGTTGATAATATTACTCCAAAAGTGAATAAGAAACGAATATGTGGGAACCAAGTTGCCCTTTCATGTGTGCTTAAGGATAAGATTACCCAAGACGTTTTTAAAAGATAATCGTTAGGGAACCAGGTTACCCATCTCTATGGGCTTTGGGATGAGATTACCCTAAAACGTTTTTAAGAGATAATTATCTGAGAACCAGGTCATCCATCTGTATAGGCTTTAGGATGAAATTATCTCGAGACGTTTTTAAGATATAATTGTCTAGGAACCAGGTCACCCATCTGTATGGGATTTTTGATGAGATTACCTCGATACGTTTTTTAAGAGATAATCATCTGGGAACCAGGTTATCCATCTGTATGGGCTTTGGGATGAGATTACCCCGAGACATTTTTTAAGAGATAATCGTCTAGGAACCAATTCACCCATCTGTATGGGTTTTAGGATAATATTACACCGACACGTTTTTAAAAGATAATCGTCTGAGAACCAGATCACCCATTTGTATAGGCTTTGGGATGAGATTACCCCGAGACAAATATAAAATATAACCATCTGAAAATCACTTTTACTCGTGTATGTTCTGCATCGTGCTTAGGGCTTATTCGAATTGTGTATAATATTATTCTAGAAGTGAATGAAAAGTGAACATCTGAGAACCGTGTCACCCATACTTGGGCTTCAGGAGGAGATTACCCTGAGATATTTTTATTTCTTTTATTTCCTTACCTTGGATTTATTTGGGGATCAATAATTTCCCTGAAAAGTTGTTTGGTAAAAAATAACTTTATTTATTTCTAGGTCAAAAATTGTTACAAATTTTTGATGATTCTAAGGGTAATACAACTTCAAGCGTTCAGCATTCCACAACTTCTAAACCCCATTTCCTATCGGAGACTCTAGCTTGTAGACTTCAGGTCTAAGAATTTGAATGACTTTATACGGTTCTTCCCAGTTTGCTTTGAGAACGCCTTCTCCTAATACTTTAGTATTCAGAGTCACTTGTCTCAAGACCCAGTCTCCTACGTGAAAGGAACGATACTGAACGTGTTTATTGTAATATCTAACCATTCTTTGCTGGTAGGCCGCTGGCCTTATCATCACCTGATTCCTTTTTTCTTCCACCAGGTTCAGCTTCAAGCATAAGTTTCGGTCATTAGATGTTTCGTTATAACTGATAACTTGGAAAGTTGGTATGTCGATCTCAATGGGAATCATTGCCTCACACCCAAAAGCTGTATTATAGGGAGTTTCCCCAGTGGCTACCTTCGGAGTGATCCAGTAGGCCCAAAGGACCTCGGAAAGTTTATCAATTCATACATATTTATGCTCTTTGAGCTTCTTTTTAAATGCCTTTTTTATGATATTGTTGGTAGTTTCCACTTACCCATTGGCTTTTGGATTAGCAGGTGATGCAAATCTGAGGTCGATAGAATAGTCTGAATAGAATTTCCTGAAACTCGAGTTGTCAAATTACTTTCCATTATCTGTGATCAGCACCTATGGTATCCTAAAGCGATAAATGATGTAAAGTTTGACAAATGTCGTGACTCTTTTCTCGGTGATGGCGGTCAATGGCTCGACTTCTACTCGCTTAGTGAAGTAATCAATAGTTACTACTACATATTTGGTATTGGCTCAGGCTGGGGGCAAGGGATCAATATAGTCAAGTCTCCACTGAGAGAATGGTTAAGGATTCGATAAAGGTGTCAAGTTCTCAGAGGGTTGCTTTGGAATGTCATCATACACCTGACATTCATGGCCGATTTTACTACTCGCATCGCATTTAGTGAAAGTGTCAGCCAATAGTGGACCTTGTGAGTCATGGATCGAGCTCCTCCATGTTCACCACATACTCCACGATGAATTTCTTCTAAAATCTGAGTCGCTTCTTCAAGTCTAACACATTTAAGGTATGAGGTGTTATAACCTCGTTTATATAAATCTTTGTCAATTATAGTGTACCTTATCGACCTGTTTTTGATCTTTCTTACTTCTTCCTTATTATCTTGGAGTTTTTCATCTTGGATGTAAGATCTTATTTCATCAATCCAACAATGGTAGGGATCTAGCTGAGCTATACAAGGTTGGTCATTGTTTATTTCTGTGCTCTTTTGTTCCAGTACTTCAATAGGGACTGAGGCTGTGATACTTCCTTTGAAAGTAGAAGCCAACTTAGCTAACATGTTTACCCACGAGCTTTCTGCTCTTAGGATCTGCTTTATTGTGACAACCTTCAACTTGCTCAAGAGTTGCCTAGTTTTCTCCAAATAGCCATTGCATGTTGTTTTCTCCAATCTGAAACTATCCATCTATTTGGCTGGCTATTAGTTGGCAGTCATAGTGAATATATAAGTCTGTGATTCCTAGCGCCCGAGCCAACTTAATCCCTGCAATTAGTGCCTATTACTTCGCCTCATTATTAATAACCTTAAAACTGAATTTTATGGAATACATTACCTCAGTTCTGTCTAAGCTTACAATGACCACCCTAGCTCATCCTCCTTGTGCATTCAAAACTCCATCAATGAAGAGACTCCAAATTGGCTCGGCTTTGTATGAGATGGTTGGATCTTCTAACTTTTGATCGAAATGCTTTTCCAAAATCTGATGGATAAGGAGATGCTCCGCTATCGATCTTTCTGCTACGAAATCTGTTAGGAATTGCCATTTTATCACCTTTCTAGGTTTTTAGCTGATATCGTACTAGCTAAGCTCAACTGACCTAATCTCCTTGGCTGTGAGCTACTCTTTTCGCCTCATCTCTTCTTGGTAAGCGGTATCCTCTCAGAGAAAATTCATCTTTTCCACCCAAATTTCTATTTCACTTCTAGACCTATCTTTCTTTTCTTTCGAAACCTTAAAGGTCCCTTCTATCCCCACGTCTTCTTTTCTGATATATTCTGAGATTTTATGTTTCACCGTGGGATCATGGTTCGAAAGCCTTTTCTTCCCTTAGTTTGAGG
This sequence comes from Cedrela odorata, assembly GCA_035584115.1. Lineage (NCBI taxonomy): Eukaryota > Viridiplantae > Streptophyta > Magnoliopsida > Sapindales > Meliaceae > Cedrela > Cedrela odorata. Next base: position 22,134,311 of record JAXCLQ010000001.1, on the reverse strand, counting down.
GCGATTTGATCTTTGATCTCAATCTCATTTAACAACTCCCTCTAAGTTGTTTCATAGGTAGTAACAGATGGCTTTCACATAAAATACCACCCTCTATCCACTCGCAAGCCTTTTCTAACACCTTCCAAATCCAAGGAGTGATGATAAGCTCCCAACTCTATCACCTCATCATGGTATCTTTTGACGAAATTCCTGAAGCTTTCACTCTCCCCTTGGATCAATATAATCTCCCTGAAAAGATCCATATATAAGGATGGGTCAGTTTTTCTTGTAAAAGGGTTGATTTATGGCATCTAGAACTTCTTAGGAAGAACAAGATTCAAGATTTTTTGTGAAAAAAGGGATTTGGAATATAATCTCATTCTTGACGCAGACTTATGATCATTTCTTCGCCCTCTTTTCTTCTGGTTCTCCAACTCTTTGACCAACTTCCTGACACAGGCCTCAAGATTGTCAACCCTTTCGTTATTTTTCTTGGACTTCCTTTTTTGAGGCGGGCTTCATTGAGAGCTCTCTCTTCTCCATTTCTGATTGAGAAACGTCCTTGTGTCTTTCAGATCAGAACTGTTATCTAATCCCTGCTTTTGAATAATCAATGAGTCATTCGGCGATTATTCAAATGCTGGCTCCGGTTCATTAACAAGCTTAAAGGCAGCACCTCCATCTCGTAGTTCCTCTGGTAGATAATTTGCAATTTTTCCTTTCCCTTTTCTCTGTGACGATGTATTTTTTCTTAGTCGTGTTTCATCAAAACTCGTTTTCATGGTTCACCGTGGGTAGAGCGTTTAGAATATTGCTCTCCAAGACTTCCATCGACATAGGTGTCTCCACCCTTTGAGGACCGGCTTAAAGCATCTTCTTTATCCCAGCCTCTTGGCCAACCAGGCAGTTTCTGTGATCCCTTGGTTGGAGAGAATTTGGCGTAGTGATAAAGCTTTCGAATCACAGTTTATGCCCTTCATTAGTGGTAATTGATTACCGGTGTTCTGATTAATCGTTAGAGTCTCCTTAAAGGTATTATCGTGCAGATTTTCCCTTGCTGGTGCTCGATTCCTAGTTACATATATTATCGAAGTGGCTATATTGTTTTTCTTTATTGGTGGTTTCTAACTTTTTGTTCAAAATTTTCATAAACAACGCCAAATGTTGATCCAGCAAAAAATCTTTCTGTGAACTTAATGCACTAGCAACGATCTTCTTCTCCTTACTTGTTCAATTGTTTAACTTGCAACCACAATAGAACCTATAGGTAAAAGTCGGTTGTCCGACAAAAACTTTCCAATACTTAAATCAGGGTTTTTCTTGTTAATGAAAAAGATGGGAGACAAAATATAGAGTTTTTAATATCAGAGTTTCATAATTTCTGCCATTGACCTCTTTTTATAAATGTTTGTGTCTTTAAAATTTAGTATAATTCTATGAAATTTGGAAACAGATATTTCGTTATGCGATAATCATAGAGATTCCATTAAATGAGAATCGGCTTCCGGATTTTGTGGGATCTCTTGCCCTTTTTACGTAGAGTGTATCTACTAGGCTTAGAATTCTTATTATATAAAAAGTTTTACTTATTAAGAATCATTGTTAAAGAATAATCCAAGAAAAACTTGATAAAAAAACGAATCCTTCATAGATACGTGAGGCTTCTTTGTATACTTGAGATGAGTCTAAAAGTTGCATGTCTCAAACTTTTATAAATTGTATCTAAAACCGGCTCCTAAACGAGGTTTCGAACCAAGGCCTTCTAAGCGACCTAAAATGTCTCAACTTTCTCTACTCCTAAAGTCTTGTCATCCTGAGGTCTTAGTCATCCTGCGTTTATCTTAGTTCTTGGGATATCATTTACCTCTTTATAAAATTTTATTCTACGCGTGCGTTCCATTGGACTTTACGTATATTATGTTCCATATATCCAACTACTCTTATTATCCAATTGATAAAAATATATATATTACTTAGAATACTACAAGCCCAGGTACCCATATTTTAAGCTTGCTAAAACAATACAAGTCAACTTCACACAGAAGATTCTGACCACGCTCAGTTCCATGTTTCAATAAAATCAATGCCTGTTCCATGTTGCAGCTAGTTGTCATTTGTCCGAATCAGCAGGGAATGCTTCCTTTTCCTTGCATGCAATCCTTCCCTTCCATTAATTTTCTCAGCCTTGAGGTTTGACAGCCTTTTTCAGTCTTATGAGCTGAAATTCAAATCACAAGGCCATTTCACTCGCAAGATCCAAGTCCATCAACTAACAAGATTACCACCCACGTGCATCTCAGGCGCAACTTCCAAATTATATAAGGTTCTTCTCACACTTCTGCGCTTCACTCTCTCTACCTGACAATTCATCAGCCACAGTAGTTGAATGGAAAACTGGCGTGACGTTTCCATCCGTCCTTGGTGGTGCTCAGGAATTGCTTGGAATCGGGTTGAGGAAGAAAAGCATTTTGGGGTTGAAGAACATTGATGTCTATTCATTTGGTAAAAAGTTCTTTTTACTGTTGTGATGAAATCTTGAATTCTTCTGATTTGATGTCTAATTGAGTTGTGCTAATGGGATAATGCACGTTGTAGACTTAAATTATGCATGGTTTGAAAATGGATTGAAACAACTTTAAATTTTAATGGCTAGGATGGAAATGAAACTTGATATAATTGCAATATTATGATATACATGTGTGATTCTACTTCTTATTTTTGCTTTTGTGCATCTTCTCAGTATTTAACATAATGTGGTTCTGTATCATTACAAAATAGCATCTCTTTCCAGGTGTGTATGTTGATCATGATGATGTAAAGAAATTGCTGAGTGAGAAATATGGAAATCTCTCTCTTTCTGAGCTCAAGGAAAACAAGAATTTCAATGAAGATCTCATGGAAGCTGATATAAACATGAGTGTCAGACTTTGAACTATATATGGTAAATTAAGCATACGATCTGTACGGAGTGCTTTTGAAGAGTCTGTTGGAAGCAGACTCCAAAAGTTCGGGGGATCAGATAATAAAGAATTGCTTCAAAAGTGAGTAATATTCCTTACCTTATGGCTGGTAATATTAATGAAGTTTATGTATTTGAAAGAATTAACTATTTTGAATCATTTAGAAATCCACATTTTGATTATTTGTTATTAGTATTGTTCGGTTTGTACTTTGTGGTTACAAATCATTTTTTCCCCTTTTAGTTATAGAAATGTTATTTCATTGTAGTTGACTGTCAATAATTCTTTTTTCAGTTTAGTCATGTTCTATCATTGTAGTTCCCCGTCCTTTCTTCTCCCATCAAATTTTTTTTTTTTTTTTTGTTTCGGTTAATCTAATGGCCAATTTGATTGCAGGTTCACTTCTCAATTTAAAGATGAATATAAAATACCAAAGGGATCTGTGATCGGGTTTGCAAAGGAACAGAGCCACGTACTTTGAACAAGTAAAGTATTTGTATCTTTAGTAATTGAACTGAAAATAACAAAGTTAACAGACTCTTTATGCTTTCATTCCACATGGATTGTTCATCTCTTCTTTCTTTTGTTAGTGCCATTCATTTTAATGTCAGTCATAGCCTCAATGGTTTCTTTCTCAGAACTAAATTCTGCACACCATTATGATAAACTATCTGTCAGTATCATGTTGCAGTTTTGAAACAATAAGAGGAAGAATTTGTAGGAAGTCCGATAGGGGGCAAAACATTTTTCGATATTCTACAAACAAACTTGGATATCAATTAAAACTGTTCATATTTCTGAGATTATGTCTTAATCTCTAGTTTTACTTTGTGGAGGATAAGAAGTGGTGTTATTCTCTTGTGCACTGGATAATCTACTTATTAAGAGCTTATTCACACTTAAATGGATGAAAGATTTTGTCATATGCTTGACGCTTTTCTATCCTTGTTATCATTTCAATATTTGGATGTAATTCTGTACTTATTATTATTTGAATTCTGCAGTTGATGGAAAGGAGGTGGGCAGTATTCGGAGCAAACTCCTCTGTCGATCATTATTGGATCTATATATCGGTGAGGACCCATTTGTAGAAAAGCCAAAGAAGACATTGAGCTCAATTTGGCATCTCTCCTTCAAAAGTAGATAAGTTGGATTCTCAATGTGAAAGGATGTTTGAAAATTTTCCTCATTGTATAACTGCTTGTGTTAGAAGTTATTGCTTTTGAGTCATTCCTTTTCTAGGATGCGATTGCAACCCTACAACATACAAGATACGAGAGCAAAGACACTTTGTTGTTGATGAGCACCTTCTTCTCAAGTACCTTTTTGTGTGGATCCTTCATGATTTGTGGCCTATCAAAGGTATACTCTGAAGTCAAAATTCCTTAGATTGATCAAATTAAACATAAAGTGCTCACCAGTCCAACTCCAGTAGTATTTTCCTTGAAAGAAAGGTATAGATAATCTTATTAAGTATGAAAACTGTTTTAGAATTTTAGGCCAAATCTTTATGTGGTGGAATCGTCGAAGGGTAAAATTGGTTGTTTGTGTGTCCCACTGGCCACTGTAAGCATTTCTTGTGCGTGTCTGGTTAGTTCAATAAAAACACCTTGAAATGATATAAGAGATATAGGGTTTGAATTTTGTTTGCATTACGAGAGATTTGGTTTACATTTATGAAATATTAACAACATTTAAAAAAAATTGTTAGCATTTTTCCTTATCCTTTCTACAAATTATAAGATGGCAATGAAGCGTGCAGCATATTTTAAGCATCACGTTACTGTTATGCGCTTGTCTTATCGTTAGACCTTAGTAGCTTTGACCATACCTAGCAAAATAATCAGCAGCAACGACTTTTAACTGGTGGGATAATAAATCAGTGGCATTGCTTTTAAGTACTTTCAATACAAGGGGGGCCAGTTGCTTGTTGGTTGATTGACTCTTAGAGAGAACCAACCCCACCATGTGCTTAGCTAGGCATATACTCTGGGGACCAAACACACTGAATTTCACATCTTACAAGAGATGCCATTACACCAAACTTAGGCAGTTTAGTTATTATTTGCTTGGTCATAGGATAGTAACAAAACAAGATGTGAATTTTAGTCGTACAAAGTCTTAATTTATTTGAAAACTTGAAAATTGGTCTGAAAGCATTAAGCATGTACCGGGCCCATGGATTGAATGGAATACAAGTCGGTCCAAATTCAGCCATAAGTTTTATTGAAACGAGAGAACCCCAGTGCACAAGGCAAGGCAAGAGAGGAGAAATCGAAGTGAAATAAGGCCAATGGAATAAGTTGCTTCCAGCTCCATCATTTCTTTTCTGAGTTTTATAATGTATACGTACCATTAAAATTCAAGAACCCCAATGAAGAGAATTAGGCAAAACATCAATTACTAATAAAATAATGAATTAGGAAGATTACATTCTATGCAAAAAGATTAAATTATTTACACGTCATCTTCACATTATATCAATCATATTAGCTTTTGACCCCATGAAAATCCAATTGCCATAAACTAACCCAACCAAACCCTACCAACCATTCTTCACCAAAATATAGTCCTGTCATCTTAGCCCACTCGCTGCCATCTCATCTGGCAGATGCTGTGCTTGGTGGTGACAATTCCACGAGATATTTCAATCTAAGCAGGGGCCAGTCCAGAATCTTTTATCATACACCAAATGCATTTCATTTCCACTGTTTTCTCTTACAACTCTGCTCTTGCTGCCAGGTACATCTCAACAAAGAAATCCACGTGCCTCGGATCCATATTTAAATTCCCCTTAAAGCCAGAAGGCATCACAATTATCTGCTTCAGAGGCTACAAGATGGTGGGGGGATTTGGGGCAAAATTTTGCGCTCGCAATTTTAGTTGCCCTGCATTTTAGTACTTGAGTTCAGAGAGGTGGCTGGGGCATGTGCTCAAGATTGATGGCACATTCCTTCCACAAACTGGGGAAGATTTCTGGCCAGTGCTAGCTGAAGAATTCTCAGTCTGTTGTGATTGTAATGTAGGAATTGATGAGCCAGCTTTGCTGCCTGTGGAACTTGTTCTCATGTTGCCACCACTAGGTGGAGATCCAACAACTAGGGCAGATGAAGATTGGTTACCAGTAGGTATTTGTTGCACTTGGGGTACTAAACCGGACTTGGAATGTCTTTCAAAAGATATCTGAGTATGGCTTGGCGGGGATCTTACTTGTTGCTGCGAAACATTCTTGAGCGTTGATGTGCTGGATGATGTAGGAGGGACTTGACCAGTAGTGTTTCTCGTTGAGTTCTTCCATTGGGGTGATTGACTAGAACTGTTGCTTTGGACTAGAGTTTGCGGGAAAATAGAGGCATTGTTTGAGAGCTTGCCAACAAGGGAAGATGAAGGCAGGCCGTTAGTTGTTGGTGCTTTGCTTCGAGCCGATGCTGTAGATTGCTGCTGTTGCTGCAACATTTGCAGCTTCTGCTGCTGAAGCAGTTGCTGTTGCTGAAAATTCTGGGAATTAGCAGCGAGGGGGGTATTTGTTGTCATTGCAGATGAGGAGACAGAGCGAGAAGGCCAATTTCCAGTGACAGGGGATGAAACGAAATTAAGAGTTCTGGCTGAATCATCAAAAACAAGTGTCTGCACATTTGTTGCGGGCGACTTCCTCGTACCTGGCTTTTTACCCTCATCGTGATTTGAGGAACCTCCTCCAGTCTTCACCTCGGCTATCTGGTGATTCTTCTGCAGTGCCGCCTGAGGTGCAGGTGCAACTTGGTACCCTTGCCTAGCCGCATCCTGAAGGCTCTGAAAGATTGCAGGATTTAGTGGCATAGATGAAAAGTTAAGGTTCGAAGCTGAATTGCTTCCACCAAAGGAGGCAAATGACATGGCAAATGCCTGAGGGATGAACTCAACCCCACCCTTTAAATTCTTCAGCTGTGATTGGTGCTGCTTCTCACTATGATTTCCACCAGAACTGCCAACACCAACTGTCGGAGATGGCATCAATGCAAAGTTCAGTGGCTGGTGAGGAACTGAGAAGTTTTGGCCATACACACTTGTTTGGTTGTGAGATGCTCGGCTAGCAGCAACTGATGGCACATTCTCCCCACTCATGTCAGCCTCAAGCTTGCGATTTTGATTGGATGACGACACGTGCTGCTTTTGCGGTTGTTGAGATTGCATACTCGTTGAGCTAATAAAATTATTACCACTAACTGGTGTGCCTCTTGGCAGCTGAGAATGCAATTGCTTGTGAGATGATGCAGAGGCACTTGATGTGGTTGTATTCTGATTAGCACCTTGTATTACAGGTTGAGAGTGAGGCTGTTGTTGATGCTGAAGTTGAGAAGGATGGAAAATTTGAGATGTATAGAAAGAACCATTAAAGAATGGCAATGGTTGTCCATGGGTTCCTCCTCTAATTGCAGGTGCAGTTCCAACAGGAGTAGGGACAGGGAATGGATACCCATTGTTCTGTAGTATAGTCAAGTATGGACCTTCATTGGCTGCCAAATTTGGGTAGTTATAGCTCACAGCTGCTGCTACTGCTGGCAATGTTGCAGAGCTTGCAGGAAGAGCACCTGTTGAATTACCCGATGATGATGCACTTTTGGTTGAGGTGGCAGCGGATTTTGAAGGCCCAGGTTGATTTGCTGCAGTTACAACTGCTTGTTGCTGGCTTACCGGGAAGATGATAGCAGGAGCATGCTACACATCAAAATAAAGAGTATCAATAACTTTACAGAATCATACCAATAGAGAAAAAAAATTAATACGAATAAGATACAAGGAAATAATGTTCAGAACCAAATCAACTTTTGACCATAGAGCAAAGAAAATACCAAAAGGTTTCCAGCTGGAGCTGGCTGTGGAGCTTGTTGGAGCACAAGTTGCTTCTTTTGTGATGGATCCACGAAGTTAACAGCCTCAGTGCTTTTATCTTTCTGAGCAAGACGCGGAAAGTTCACCACAGTCTGTCCTTTGTCCTGCCCAGAGTTCAAGTTCAAAATCGGAAAGCTTCCTTGCAGAGGGTTTCCGTGAATTGAGTTTTCTGCTGAGGGCACGACATTGTGATTGTTGGATTTGGCCACACATAATGAAGCAGAACCACCTCCTGCTGACCAGAAGGGATTCATCTTTGCCAATTGTTGATTCAAGTATATGCTGCGAGCAACATAACACTGGGTAGCGCACCGCTTTGGCCTTGGTTGAGAAAACATAAATGGGGGAGGCTGGATGTTCCAATTATTCAAAAGCAAATTCAAAATCAACTCAGTTACAAAATGAATAAGAAAAAAAAAAAAGAAGCATGATCAATGCATGATATATACCAGTTGACCTGTGGATGATCTAGTACTCCCATCCGAGGGCATAATTGTTTGAAATGGAGCCATATATCTGCCCGTAAAAAAATAAGTTACTTATTAGTAATGGAGCAACATTTGCTGCATCGATATTTTACAAAAACAGAGGCAGAAACACGGTAAGGTATAGGTATAGCACCCCAGAGGCGGGAGACCATTTGGCCAGCCAGCTGCAGCGATTTGCAGAGGCACGGAGCTAGATTCTGCTCAAGAAAAAGCAAAAGAAAAACATCAAGAGAGAACCACAATTGAAGCCAAAACTCAAGTTTAAAGTCTAAAATCATTTAATTACCAGTTTTTTCCACTTTAGGACAGGTAGATTTTGGTTGCAGCTGTTGCTGCTTCTCATTCTGCTGTTGTAATTTGACAAAATTATCTCTTCCATTATCTCGATTTGGCTTTTCCAAATCATTCTTCAATTGGCGCTTCCCTCCAATCGGCTCTATCTTCTTCTCTTCAACTTCCTCCACTATCTTTTCCTTCTTCACAAATCTCTCAGCCTTTACTTCATCCTTGACCAGAGATTTCTATACAATACAAGAACTAAAACATTAATAATCAGAGTTGAAAAGTAAAAAAAAAAAAAAAAAAAAAAAACGAAATCAGTAGAAGTCTTCAGGTTTAGTAGCTGATTGTACTCACCATTTTGCCATCACTGGCTTCAAGAGAAGGATCCGATGCAATATCATTGAAGTCGTCTCTTTCAGGAGATGATACCATAGGAGGAGCCTGTCGAAAAAATAATATTCTTTTTGAGTAATTTGACAGCAAAAAAGTAACAGAGATCTAATCCGGATGCGACAAGAAGGTACCTCACCATCAGATCAATCTTGAACTTCTCCTCTTTCCGACTCTCATTCTCCAATACAGTTGAAGTCCTGAGAATTCCCACCGGATGAAGATTAAGAGAGAACATGAAAATATGAGACATACCAAATGTAAAAGAGATAAAGCAAAGCAAAGATTCTTTGATGCTCACGCTTTTGTCACCGTCGAATCCTGAAAATCAACATCAATTTTAAGGCACGCAGCCGATTCCTCCTCAGCTGAAATAGATTTTTTCTCAGTACCAGGACCATCTGGGCCACCTGATCCTCCAATAGATGACTTAGAATCACCTTGCTTGTTTACCTCTTCCTGCGGTGCAACTTTAGCAGCGTCCACATCCATTTCATGTGCAGCCTTAGAAGATTCTACATTATATTGTGATGTTTTCCCCGATTTTGACGTAGAAATTTCCATTTTTTCAATTCTCTCCCTATCAACCTTAACTGCAGAGGTGATTGAACCATTCTGAACCGGATTTATAGAATTTTCAGCCTCCAGTTTCTTCTTCTTCTTTGGGGCTGCTGCATATTAAAGTAAATGACAACATAAATCATCAAGATAAGAAGAGGAGACAAAAATATTCACAATATGGATTTAATTCTATATATAATACCCACCAGCGCCATCAGTCAAGAGATCCGATGCAGGGCTACTGTTCTGGGGTAAAACTGAAACAGATGGTTTGGTATCCTGACTGTGACTGATGCCCTTGGATTCTTTTGATTCAAGTTTTCCGATGTTATCATCCTCCTTCGGGTTATGGGATTGCTTCTTTAGTCCGTACAAAACCTCAGCAATTTCAATCTCGATATCCTCTTGTTGACCTGATGAGCTAGAAGATTTAGCCACCTCTGGAAGCCGAGTCTTGGGTCCATTTGTCTTCTGTAGCATCAAAAACCAAAAATAAAAAAAATAAAAAATAAATCTTACAATTATTCCACTATAGTTTGCAGGAAGAAAACCCGAGCAAAACTAACCATCTTTTTCCTAACTGAAACATTTGATGATGAAGGTGAATTAGCTTCAGCGCTCCGACTTGCCGACGAAGTGGAAGCTTTACGGTCTTCCCAAAATCCGCCATTTCCAGACAACCAATTCTCATGTGACCTTTTCACAGAGGCTGTGAAACCAAAAAAACACACACATCAGACCAAATCTCCGATTAAAAAAACAACCAAAAAAAAATTTCAAAACAAATACCCGAGCGAGCCTTTCTTGGCACTAAGACTCCAATCTTCAAAGATGGCGCTTGTCTCACGAGTTTGGATGGAGGTACTAATTTTCTGCTATTTTGGTTCGATAAAGACGAAGAAAATGATGTGGTGTTGTGAGAAATTGTATAAGAAGCTCTTCTTTCCTCTATTTCATAGTCTTCTTCATCAGCTAGACTCTCTTCTGTACTTTCTTCATCTCCTACTTCTTTGTTGTTACCTACCATTAAACTATCTCCTCTCCTGCGCTTGTTCTTAATCTTATGACTCAAAAACTCTCGATCTCCATATCTATCTCTGTCTCTGTCCCGCTCTCGGTCTCTTTTGTTTGCTCGATCTCGTAACCTCGCAGTATCTTGCAACTCCATATGTCCATCTTCTTCTATAAATAAATCAGAAAACAGAATATTATCATAAGAACACAAATCATATAATAAGCTTATTAAAAAAGAACATCATAAAGAACAGCAACATAGAGATAGAGACAGTTATGAACCATGAGAATCTCGAAGACTGGTGCTTCTTTGCTGGCGTCTAGATAATCCATTTGCGGCCGCCATGTTTGATCTTCTTGCTTCTCTGCTTCTTTCCATAAGCATCAATCTGCTTTCATCAACTCAAACTCACTCACCGATCAATTAACCATAATATCAACCCCAAATAACCGCTTGGCTCCTGATTCACTGTCCTTCACAGCCAAAAATATTCGCTTATCGGAGACAGAAATCGAGAAATACCACAAGCATCAACCTTTTCTGCGTCTCTCTCTTCTCTGTGGCGTCCCTTCCTTTCACCTGGTATTGGTGTTCTTTTATGTCATTCAAATCTCATCTCTTTCTTTTTGTACGCTGCTTCACTCACGCGAAACCTACTCCAGCAACACCGGACGGCTCAGATATCTCGATGAGGCCCTAGACTTAATCTTATCCGCTGGATCAAATATTGATCAGACGGTTGCGGTAGCAGGTGCCAACATGGCAGAAACGTCCTTGTCTGATGGAATATAGCCATGGCGCACTTAAATGGCAACGTGGCACAATATTTATATCCTGTTTATCCGTATTCCCTTCCACGCGTTTTAGGCGCGTGAAATTCATCTCATTCCTGGGACGTTACGATAATTCAGGTTCATTCACTATCAGTACATCCCACCTACAACCACATCTGTCGATATCTCATTGGCTGTAACGACAATAGAAAATATCTTTCTCTACTCGTACACCAGCGGGTGCACGAAAGCCGGTTGCCTGTCTCCAATTAAAAGAAGGGAGGTGAAGTCCGCAAAAAGCATAGAATAATCACGTGAGACTCGAGGACCGAAATCACCCGCTCTAGCCGTTAGTGCTAGAGGGGCCCACAAGTGAAACAGACGGATGAAAATGCTCCTTCACAGATAGGAAACTTTCTTCCGTCGGATATTAATCCGACGTGGACATACATCTTTGTTTTGACGAAAAAGGGATTGAACTGAATCGGACGGTCCACCATTGTTTGGCAGCGAAGAGTATAGAGATGTAGTCACAATCACAGAAATTGCGCGCGAACAAGTGGGCCCAAACCAATTTGGTTTCTAATCACAAATACGTCCACTATCCTCTATTAAATTCGGTGACGTCAACTCAAGCTCAATTTACAATTTTACAATTTCACGGTTAAGGGGAGAAGTGATAAGTTGCATGCGGTTCCACGATGATGTACGGTGTGCCTGTTTCTTGCGCTCTAATCAATAAAAATGATATAATATAATATATTGGGTTTGAAGAAAACAGGGAATGGATCATGGGGATGGGCATGAGGTTAGTTGGTGGCATGTGGGGTATAAATAAACAAGGAAAAGCCACGTGGAGATTATGCCACGATCCAAGGCAGCAATCACTGACAGTAGGGGTTTTTGTTTATTAACTGCTCTGCTCGTAGCAGTCACCCACAATTTTTTTATTGGAAGAGATAAACTATATGAATATTGAATGGACCTCGTAA
>JAXCLQ010000001.1:22111604-22121896 GCA_035584115.1 Cedrela odorata | reverse complement strand
TAGCAATGTCAGTGTTGTAAGTAATGAGGACATTATTTTATGCAAAAGAAATTAAAGTACCTAAAATCGTTTTATATTATAAGAGGAATGTACCTGTAAACAGTCCATATTTAAAAAGTTTTTAAAATCTTTTTCAATCATAAAAAGTGACAAAAGCATGCTTCGCTTCTTTCTTTGGCTCTCTTTTTTTTTTTAAATAATTTTTTTATTTTGGTATTAAAACAAAGAAGATAGTGAGTAATATTATATTGCGCTTAAAATCAAACAAGGCGTAGCCTTGACTTTAAGCTTTACTTTTATAATATTATATTATTAAGTACGTGCACAATTAAAACAATATTATACAATAGTGGGTTAAGACAACCTCATCCTCTCATACTAAATAAAATAATTAATAACAATTAAATTAAATTGTTGATTAATAAATTAAAACATTAGGGATGCAAGTTGAGTTGGGTTTTAATTTAATTAATTAAATAATAGAGAAAAAGTTGAAAACATATTTTTGTCTTGACGAACTTATCAACGCAGCCACATTGGAGTGGCGCTCAAGGAAGAAAGGATCGATGATCAGTCAAGAAGCATAAATATTTGAAAATATTATATTAAATCTTTTTATTATTATTATTATTCTAGTTAAGCAACAATATTTTATTTGAAAATATTATATTAAATCTTTTTATTATTATTATTCTAGTTAAGCAACAATATTTTATTCTTTTGCCAGCTGTGATCGAGGTATGTGGAAACCAACTTTATAGTATTTAATAATATATATGAGCACGTGCCTGGCACGTGAGATTCAAATATGTAAATAAAATCAAGTTTTTTTTTTTTTTGTTTTTTAAAAAAAAGAGTTTTAAGTAAAAAAATTAGAACTTATAAAATTATTTAATAAATTTAAAATTAATAATAAAAAAATAAATTATTTATTATTTATTATTAATTTAAAATTTATAAATTTTTTCATTAATGAAATAATTCTGTCAAATTAATATAATAAGAATTATTATATTAATTCTCAAACTCTTTTATTTTTTCTTTTTACGTTTCTTATTTACCGTCAACTCAACCTCTAAATTTATTTTTAAAGGATTCATCACCACGTCTGAATAATGACAGGATGAAATTATACACCAACGCCCTCTGTTGTATATTATCCATAATAAATAAATAGGACGAAGAGTAAGTTGAACGGACAAAGCGGGCCTTTCTTGACCGTATGACCTTGTTGTAATAACATTGGCTGGCCTTTCTATATCCAATCGGGACCCACGGCCCAAGAATCAAATACTAATTTCATAAATAATATTATGGGAGCCAATCAACCATAATAATAAGTTATAAATATATATTATTATTATCTTCATTTCATTCATTGTGATAAGTCAATCATAGTTGTGTTTTTATTTTCATGCAAACATTTAATTATTGAAGGTTTAACGAAATCAATACATACATTCATATTAAATTACATTTTCTCTAAGCAAAGGGCAATAAAAAAAAAATAGTAGACAAAAACCATAGTTATGAATGGGCCCAACCCAGCCCAGCCCATACAATACAATGTTGTTAATTAGAGAGGAGAGTCAATTAACAAATTTCAATTAGGTAACCGGCTTTCTATGGATAAAATATTTTTTTCCAAGGCAACTTTTTTGCCTTTTAGGTTGTGGAAACAATGAGATTTTCATCATTTAGCTTTGTAGGGTAGGTATAAATTATTGAAACAGGGCCGCAAGAACAATGTTGAACACATCTACACATGGGGTCTCCCCCCATATCTTGTTCACAATGATAAGATATGATTAGATGACTTGCATATAACATAACTTAAAAGCAATGATTTTGATGATGGAATCAATACATTTTTTCTTTGGGTCTAGCTATGTAAAAGAATGGTTTATGATAATCCAACTTTTAAAAATAAACAAAAGCAGATTTTCTAATTCTTCAAATAAATTCAAAAATAAAAACACTGACTTGACTTCTAAGGAACATATGCTAGGCCCATTTGTCCACACCACGGCTGCTTTTGATTTTTCACAAGATAATATGCTATATATATCTTGTTCCTGGAAGTTTCTCAAATTTTTTACACAGGACTCTGAATGAGACATGACATCTTAACAGCCTGGACAAAGAGAGATGCCTAAGGGCACTTCTTCCGTGGAATGGGACTCGTTCTAAAGAAAAATAATGAGAACAACTCTTGGAGGTACTACAATTTTTATCAGGCTCACATTTGGATACGCCTATCAGTCACTTTTTGCCAACTGCTGAAAACCACCCTTAGAAATTATTTCTTGCTCCTACATGCATACACAAATAACATATCCAAAGGATTTGTCCTTGTGGAGCAGGCTATAATCAACTTACAGCTAGCATTTTTGAACTACACTCGAGTCAGTTTCTGCAGAAAGACATTTTTGCAATGTATACCAATTTGTCAAGGATCAACAAAGGCTTGTAGACCATGCCCTGATTCCTTTTGATGTGCAATAAGGTCTGATCCATAGTTCTCATGCACTTTGTACGTCGAACTATAAGCAAATGAATATGCTATCATAAGGAATCCAAATCCAGATAGAGGCATAGGCCACATTAAATGAATCATACTTTTAAACATTGAATGGGGACCGGCATTTCTCGTCTTTGAACAGTAAACATCACAGTGCTTTAGTGTGACATTGCAGTTTTTAAGGTCCTACACATAACTTGGTCACACTTTGATGTTCCCAGGAAATAAATTAACAGTCGCTATACAAACAATTTTTACCGAGAGTTTATAAGAATCGATTTCCATCCTTCGTTTCAAAATACCATTTGTGTCCCATCAATATCAAAAATGTCATTCTAGAGGCATGGATAATATGCAACATAAACTAAACCAAAAAAGAAAGAACAAGTTTTGAGATTCATTAGCGAGGGCTCACCCATTTACATTTGTGTGTAAACAATCTTTAAACCTTCCGCAACTCCTGAAAAATAATCAAAACAGAAATAGATGATATGTCAAATCACCAATATGCTACACAAATTTATCCAATGCCATCGGTTTTATCAAAATTAAGCATACATTCTCTTTCTGTTTGTAGATGCTCTCAATCTTCTTCATATACTCATCTGTTAGTTTCTGCATGAAGAAAAGATATGTTAACTTGATATTAGGAGGAGCAATATTGATAAAAAGGAATAGTTACAGAAAGAAAATATATTGAAAGAAGTAAAATAAAATGTTTTTGACAGTAGCTATTTGAACAACTTCAATGATGAACTTTCGATGCCTACGAGAACAACAAATGTTGGCAAGCTGTAGGACAATCCAAGTTTCACTAATTTCTCGCATGTGATTGTAACATGCCACATAATTATGAACTCCAAGAGTCAAAACACCCTTCCACATCTGTGACCACCACTCCCCCTGCCTTTTCTTCTTTGACTGTCTGTAGGATTGGAAAACGAAGAGAGGAGATTTATATTTAAATTCTCGGTTCAAAACAGCAAGTTTTTCAATCCTCTCCAGAAATGACAAATTAGCTAAAATGTCCAGAGATCACCCAAGAGGCTATTCAGAGCAATTGATTGTCAGCTGTTTTCATAATTGCCAACTAAAATTCAAACCAGCGGTACCCTAATTTTCAGTCCCAGGTCTAAAGCACCCTCGAAAATGAAGTAAAGAAAAGCATCAATTTACCTGCAAATCACTTGACAAGTCCTTCACGTTGTCTTCCGATAGCTTCTTCTCCTGCAGGAAAAAAAAAATTAAAGATAAATAAACAAGCCCCAGAGAGAATGAGATAGAAAGAAAAATTAGAAAAAATAAAGTAAAATAACAAGAGTAGCAAGGAGAGTAAGGAGGATCTAAAGTTCCAGACCTTCTTAAGTTTTTCATAGGCTTTTAATGCATCTCTTCTTATATTCCTCAATGCCACCTGTAAATGATTGAGCAGCGGAGAGCAGTCATGATGACAAAACCGACAAGTATAAATCAGGAAAAAGAAAGATCTATGATATAAATTAACCAACAGATGCAACTTTAAAATCCATATGTTTAGGTTATCACAGAGTACCATAATCAAACCTTGCCATAATACCTCTCCAAGCATTTTAAAGGATTTTAAGGCAATATCTTTTCATTTGTCGACCCAAACATTTTAGACCAATAACTTGTGTAATTTAGAAAACTTTGCCTTTTGAGATCTACTGTGATATCTGCCTACCTTGACACTGTATACATAGGACAGATTATGAAAATCTTACAGAACTTTTATGTTAAAGATTGATTACAAAGAAGAGCAAGCAAGCTCTCAAACCGTGGATAAAAAAAGCATAATTACCTTTCCTTCTTCAGCCTGTTTGGCCACAACTTTTGACAATTCCTGCAGTTTTTATATAAATAAAAACCCATAATCAACATTTTTAGAAGCACAGCAAGTAAATTTACACTGAGCACTTACATTTTCAGAAAGCAATATGCGTCACTATATCATATACAACATCCAACAATAAAATAGGTAATTGGCATGGATTTTGCCACTCATCTTGCCATTATTCTAAGAAACATCGAGCATTATTTTTATTCTTTGTCTAACAATTTTTGCAAATTCTGTAAGAGGTGCTACCAGAAAAAACAGTTAACTTTTCAATGTATGAGCACATACAAGAAACTGCATCATAATTACTAACCCAAAATCGAAACTAAAATATAAGCATGTTTGGAAAACACGCCTTCACTTATAAACAAAGTAACCAAAGATATTTATTTTAGAAAATTACTACAACGATGAGTTGTAATATAACTCTTCAAGCAATGTATTCCACTTCAAGGCATGGGTAATTAACTAGTGAGGAAGCCATACAGGGACGGCAAGAATAATGGGTTCCAAGGAGCAAGATTTTCAAGACAAGGTATGAAAGGGGAAAGGGTAATAATTTTGCATCAAAACTGAGAAAATCAGAACAATGTATACCCTTAAACAACATTTGAACAGCTATACGTAATAAACTGAAAACACACAAAACTCTTGAGATTCAAAACAAAATGGATAGGTCAACGACATTATCCGAATCGAAAACCTCAAAAGGTATTGGGGATGATTGAATGTAAATAATGTGTATTTCCTAATGCTCAAGAAAATATTAAGATACCTTCCTTCTTTCGGATGTCAGTTGAGGAAGTGTTAACCGTATCACGTCACCATCATTGTTTGGAATCATACCAAGATCAGAGCTCACTATAGCCTTCTCAATAGACTTTAAGCTGAAAAACATGACATGTCAAAGGTAAGATGAATTGAGAGGATACAATACACGAACAATACATAAGGTTTTCTTGAAAAATAGGGAGTTTTCTACTCTCAACAGTCCAAACACTACCAATTTTTTTGTCAAGCAAATGAGTTAATAAGTCAAATAAGATTTACTTTGTTTTCTCAGCTTACTGGACAAAGATAAATGGAGAAAACTCTTAATCCATATTCATGGGGTGTCTTTGGTAGAAGATTAAATAGTACAAGCAGGCTGGCGCTTAAATAATTTCAAACTCAATTCATGGCCTCAGATTTGTGGAATACCTGGACTTATCATATGGCTGAATCAAGAGAGAACTTGCATCAGGAGTACTGATTTGAGCTATGCTCTTCAAGCTGACTGGACTTCCATAGTATTCCACCTAAAAAAATCATCCTTATTAGTGTGTTATGATATAGCTTTTATAAGAGAAATGCATCTCAACTGGACTGGTTTTAGGCCCAGCACTATTTCCTCATGCGTATTTGTTCCCAATGTTATTTACTGATTGCCCTCCCTATCTCTTTTGTATACTATTGTTTCTACATCTAGTTCCAAGGTTCAGTTGTCATCCACATGGTAAAAGGTTAAAGATCTTGACTTGATAATTAGGTTGTGCAACCTGATGCACTGACATCAAAATCTGACTCATGCATAGATAGCAGCAGATAACTATTAATCTTGGTTTACATGGAAGTAATGGCTCAAAATTTTTCCCTCAAATGGGCATCACGTGCAGAATCTAAGTCATGCATGGAGTAGCAGCAAATAGCAATGACTGGTCATGTTGCATAACCTCCAAGCTCACAAGCAGTAGAGCAGAAACAATAGGATAAACTATTTTATTTCCACATTTTATAACTAAATCATTCAAGAAATGTGAAAGGTATAAATGAAATAATTTTATATTCAAGATTTTATAAATAATATGATTGCATAAATTGTAGCAAATGAATTAAGGCTCAACAACATTAGGAAATTCATTCTAAAAACAGTTTCCACGGCTTGCATCTTTTTCCAACTTATATGTCAAAAAATAATTCAAAATAAAATAACCACAAGAACTCGCACTAGGAGTCGAACCTCAATCTTATCTAGCATGGCTGGATTTGCTCTCCCTGTCCTTACAGAATTGAAATTGTTTCGAACCATATCAATAGTCCTTTCCATCCTAGCTTTCTGCAAAATATAAAACATAGTCAATAACTACCTTCCACAAAGCGCACTACAATAGTATCTTATTATCCACTAAAAATATTGTAATCAGCCACCGTAGACACACTTACGACATCTTTCTCAATAGAAGATTTCTCCGCTTCAATTTCTTCAATAGTTGCACACCTCACAACTCCTGCTCTGCATAGTTCACACCAACATACACATACATAATAAATGAAATCAGCAAGGCATTTTAACAAACAGTAAATATGCTACGTTTCAACTAAAACCACAAAAACTTGCCTCTTGTGCGCCAATTGTTTTACAACGAAATGTTTGCTGGATAATTTCGCAAGTCTAGCGTAGTTTTCAGCTGAGCTCCACTTGTAAACAATAACGCTGCTATCACCGCACGTGGCACTGCCGACTCTTCTATGGTAACAATCTGTACAAAGAAGAAAAGAAAAAATGTATTACAAGAAAGAAAATGAACATTGTAAACAGCGGTAATTAGAGGGAAATTAATTGAATACCGGGAAGGAAAAGGAGGGATTTGGGAGGATTTGACTTGGGTTGGAAAATGGCCCGCACGGGCCTTCTTGACGAGAAGTGCGTGGCCATAAAAAGTCAGACCAAAGCAAAAAGTCGGTTCGTATGAGTGTTAACCGGAAAGACGGAGTGTGGGAAATTGTGGATTAGAACTTCGTTGCCACTTCAAGGGCAATGTTTGGTTTTGACGATCAACATGCTACGTTAGCGAGCTAGATGTATTCTGCACCGGTAAGATCAAATTCCAGTGCAGGATTATTTCCTTATTTGTTTTTCTTCCAAACGGGCCGGGCTTCAAAAGGACCATCCCACGGGATCCAATACCTCGTGTAATTAAGAGCCGTTGGATATACAATTTAAAAACAATTTTTTTAAAATATTTAATATTTAATATTTAAAAAAAATTTAATTTAATATTTAAAAAAAAAATTAATTTAATATTTAAAAAAAATTTTGAAATTAAAAGAATCAAAATAATTGTTTGATGGAGTATTTAAAAATAAAATTTTATTTATTTATGATATGATTAACTGTAATAAATAAATATTTTTTAATAATTAACTCTAACAAATAAGTAGGATATATAATTTTAATTGAAAATTTTTGAATTTAATATGGAAGGAAAGATTGAATTAAAAATTGAGTTAGAAGAAAAAACAAAATAAATAAAGGTGTATTTATAGATAGAGTCTAGTTTAATTACATAAAAAAAATTATAAAAACAATAATTTATCATTTTCTATAAAAAAAAATTATAAAAACAATAATTTATCATTTTCTATTTTTAAATTAGATTTTAGAATTCTATTTAAAAAAAATTGAAAATAAAATTATCAAATGTATTTTTCCATCATTCTTTCAACACGATTTTAAAAATAAATTGTCAAAAGTATTTTTTAGGTATTTTTATATATTTTTTATTTGAAAAATTAAAAATTATCTTTAAATTATATATATCGAAATTAAATTATATTCATTTATATAATAATGCTTAAATTTTTTTTATAAATAATTCTATAAAATATTATTATTTCTAATATCACAGTGCATTTTTTTCACTGACCATACATGATGCATCGACACAATATTGAACTCTTAGTAACTTAAGCCCAATCGACAATAAACCGAGCCTCAAATCAAGTGAACCATGAACCAACACAACACTTTCATACAGTCAGTTTTAGGGATAGTAATTTTACTCTTAAATTTGATATTACCCGAGCTTCATGAGATCTGTTTGGTATACCTTTTAGCAGGTTTGGGACGAATTTAAAAATTAAATTTAAAATCCGCAGTGAGTTTGGGAATGATATAAAAAAGAATATATATCCGCGGATATCTACAACAAGTATCTATAGATATTTTTTTTCTGAAAATATCAAAACGATGTCCTTTTGATATTAAACATAAATATTTCTAAACATAAAATCTCACTCACACTAAAATCCCCTTCACCTTTTAACTTGCTGGCCAAACCATAAAAGAGGTTTTTTCAAATTGAAGAATGCTCATAACTTCTCTACATGCATAAGCATTTATATTTGGAAGTAAGTGAAATAATCTCATCCATTCTCTTTAAACTCAATTCCTATGGCTACACAGGAAAAAATAGTTTATCATCTACCTTCTTGCAAAGAAAATGTGGTATCCATGACTATATTAACAATTAGTTAATAATGGTTCTCTAAAATAGCACTCTAAGCAAGCCCTTAACATATGACCAAAAGTTTTAATGGGACTTTTCATCAAGCAAATTTACACAACTGCAGTAAGTGTGTATTGATTCATCAAGCGTAGGCGAGTTGAGTCCGACCAAAAAGGATTGAATGATTTCTGAATCACTCATTTGACTCATTGGCTTAATACCGATAACCAAAAGAGTAATAGCTAGCACAATGACTTTGATTTGCAAAATGGATTTTGCAAATATTAGTCTATTTTTTGAAAGATAACAAGCAATAAATTCTTATTGGCTATTATACTAGGTATGTTTTATAAACATCTCCCAATAATCTACCTTTTCAAAATAACATTTGCATGATAACTACAATTTGACTCAGTTATTGAGCAATTCTTATTGTGGATCTGAGGTTTCCTATGTGACTTTTGGGACAGATCTTTCATTTTTGTACTAGTATATTCAAGCTGATTTTACTTATTTTGATTTAGTAAAAATTCATTATAAATTTGAGGATATCCGTAAAGATTTAGTAAATGTTAAGTATTAGTTTAAACGAGTTTAGTAATAAAATATCAAACCCGTTACGAGTTTGATACGGATATGATATTGAATTTTTTTAGTGAATGCGAATAAATGTTTGAAGATATCTATCACAAACCCAGTTTGCGGAAATCAATGGTCTGTATATACCCAAAGTTTAACAAAAGTCTACGTCATTCAATCCAGAGCAGGGTTATCGATATCGTACCATTTCGCTCCTTAAATAGAGAAAACACATCACTGTTTTTGTTCAACCCTGTTTTTTTAAACATAAGGATAATATGGTTAATTAATGATATCTAAGTTTGCTCATGCATATATATGGTTATTTAACACACAATCGAGGCTTAGGCAGGTTAAGCTAACTTATAGTATGTGAATTAAATTAATTAAGTAAGTTGAAATTAACATATACGAGATTTCCGCATAATGCCCTACGCTAAAGTAATCGGTAATCTTGCTAGTCGGTTAGTAAGTACCGATATATAGGACTGAGAGTATCGATACATATCTAAATGTATCGATAATTTAAGGAGCGCAAATCGATACCCACTGAACAAATCGATAACTATGAAGAAAGGTATCGATACCTTGCAAATCAAAGACTTGGAAGAAATTTCTAATTGACCAGATCGATAATTTTCTCAAAAAGTATTGATACATAGCAAAATAGAAAGTTCGAAAATAATTACAAGAGGGACCAGATCAATACCTTATTCCAAAGTATCGATACATTGTAAAACAGAGAGTTTGAAAATATTTACAAGGCGAACAGGATCGATACCTTCATCAAAGGTATCGATACATGAAAAAAAAATGAGGATCGATACATAAGGGAAAATGTATCGATACTCGGGATCCAAGACAATTCCAAAATCAAACTTTCATGAACAAATCAATACCCAAGCTAAAATTATCGATACATGACGCAGATTTAAACAAAATTCGACAAGCAAATTGGTCATTTCACCCACTTTTATAAATACCCGAGAGGGGAAAAATCATTTCAATGTGTTTTCATTTGTTCATTTCCCTCTCTCTCTTTAAAAATACATTCCTCTCTCTTTAAAAA
>JAXCLQ010000001.1:22099816-22111504 GCA_035584115.1 Cedrela odorata | reverse complement strand
ACATTCCTCTCTCTATCTCTCTTTAGTTTTCAAGATCTCTTCAAATCCTTGGGCGTTTCACCCAAATTTCATAGCCAAGTGACTACCCACTCTTCTCACATTAATTTGGTACCATATTTGGCAGAGAAACAATAAGGAGAAGTAGGAAATAAATTAGGGTTCCGAAGAAGAATTTGAGGCTTTGTGTTCAAATGATAATAGGTTTCTATGAACTTCTACGAGTTCTAAGTAAGTACATTAAACCGAATGGTGCATGATTTTGGATATTTGAACGTATTAGAAATCTAGGGTTACTGTTCACCCAAGAATTTATGTTAAACTTGCGTAAGAAATCTAGCTTTATATAATAAATTGCTATAACTGGAAGTAAATAAACATTGTATATGTGTCAAATGATCATTTGAAATGGGCATAATTACCTTCCTCATGCTATAAGCAAATTTATATATGCATAATTATGTAAATAGATTGCTTTTGATATCTATATATACGCATGTGTAGTAAATTATTTTAAACGAAAATAGTTACTGTTATTTTTTATTGATATTGGGTTATGTTATATTATGATTTGCGGTTAAATGTTTTATTTGATCTACATGCATACAATGGCTAGGGAGGTCGAATTTGGTTTATATGTTTTGTGAATAATGTTTGAGAATGTTACAGCCCAGGAAGGCCGAGTTGTGATTTACATGAATATAACTCTTAATTTGAAAATGAAATATTTTTAAATGCATGTATATTGATAATGTGAGATTGTTAAGGTCGGTTATTGATATATGGCCAGTAGGCCAAGTTATTTACTATATATACAGGGTTGTAACCTATAGATGGATTTATGAAATGCTGTGTAGGTTATTGGTGTCATAGTGGGGCTGTACAAAAAAGGATAAGCCATGGTAAACCCACTGTGAGCCGTTACACGAATGCGCGATTATATAGAGACCCTATGAATAATCCTGGCGACTTGATAGGAATCTTCTAAATTTGATGGATACGACGAAAACAGTTACTTTATCACTAAGTGACTGCTCAGGCCAATATTAGTAAGACAGACTTATTTTATAAATGCATGTTTTATATAAGCTAAAAGATTTTACAATGCATTGCATATGGTTTTAAGCAAAACAAGCTCATTGATAGATTTCGACGTTACCTCGATCAAGATAGCGATTAAGATAATATGGTCAGCCTGTTATAGATGTTTTAAATAAAGGCAGGCCACCTTTACATTGTTCACAGTTATTGGTTGTACATGAAAATGAATATATATATATATATATATATATACACACACACTTTGAGCATGTTAATAACGAAATCTCAATATCATGATTTAGAAATGTGTGTGCATGTATATATATCTAGGTATATATGCGTTTACTTACTAAGTATAGTTCTATACTCACTCCTCACAAATTCAACTTTCAAGTTAGGCCCTTTAGCCCTAACTGGAATTGTGATAGCAGTCGAGATCAAACGACGCTCTTGGTAGGTTTTCTTATCTTAACTCACAACTATGGTTTAGGTCTACTAGATATGTATTTTAAATAGAAATGTATTTTCTTGGGAATATGTAGTTATTTTAGATTTGTTTTATTTTGAGTTCAAAGGGAGAAATTGTAAAAATTAGTTTGTTCAACTCTTATGTAATGTTTTAAATTGATAATTTTATAAATTATACATGTTGTGGATGAATTGATCACGGAGATCAATTCTTTGATGTTGATGATCCCATAGATGGGAATTCAAATTATAAACTATTTTTAGGTTTTAAACGTTTATAGAGAAGCCTTACAGGCTCTCTTGATACATTCTAAGTATAGGGTGTATCATGAGGGTCTATAGCGATTGTCACAAGAGGATCTCAGAACCAGGTGTGATAGTTTTGTTTCGTCATTTACTCTACTCGGCACCACTCTAATCCGTCCGTTTCGTCATATTTCGCCTGTACCATTTGAAATTTTGTTTTTCAGTCGGTACACCATTTTCATCCATCATCTTTGGATTTTTCACTTTTCAGTTGTTTTTTTTTCATTATACAATTGTCAGCCAATTATTTGGTCTTTCAATTTTTTCCCTATCTCACGCCCTAATCTGAAGAAATCTTAAAGCTTCTTCATTTTCACAAGATAGAGAGTAGAGACATGGCATTAAGAGAGGGGCGCAAAGAAAACAGCATTGAAAAGAGGTTCGCGACAAGAGAATAGCTGCAATTTGATCTAGAGGTCAGTTTCAGTGATTTTGAATTTTCAGCTTTGAACAATTTTTTAAAAATATTTTTAATTTATGTAAATTTATTGATATTTGTATTTCTTATTATTTCTTTGCACTTTAAGGTTTGTACTTTTTGATTGTTGTAGCATTTATGTAGTAATCCTTTGTTAATGTTTTTGATAATGTGTTCAACTAAATCACTAATAATAGTAGAAAACAAGTAAATCTGGAAAAATCCTGAAGCGAATTGGTTGGATTCGATTATATCTTTTACATGTTTAGCAGTGAATTTCTGTGGTAATTACATGCCATGTTGCATTCAAAACTTTGATTATATTAATTTTGATTGTCATTGATCAGTACTTTGATTCTATTAATTTTGTTTCTAGATATTTTATAGCATCAAATGCATCAAGTGGATCAAATATTAGTTTTGCCCCAGCAAAATCCGATGATCCTGCTTTAGCTCATTGTATAAAGGTGCCGGGGTAAAAGGAATCAAATTATATACCTTTATTGTAATAAGCATATACAAGGTGGAGGTATTACTCATTTGAAGCAACATTTAGCTATAATTTTGGGAGATGTTGGACATTGCTCCAAGGTACCTTTTGATGTGCAATAGCAAATGAAACAATTGGTTGATGATTTGAAAAAACAGCAAGCTAAAAAAAAGAAAGTTTGAAATGAAATTAGAAATCCTTATGGTGACTATGTTCTAAGTGATGAAGATGAAGATGAAGATATTAATGTAACAAGTCATCCTTCTATTGAATCTGAGAGGGCAAAAGGAAAAGAATCGTTGGGTAGTAATGAGTCGAAAAAAATGAAAGTACTTTAAAATTTCATTGCCCCAAGAACCAACTCTAGTGCTCAACCTAATATCAAAAGTGCACTAAAAAGTAAGGAATCTATTCATCAAGCAAAAATGGAAATGGCAAGATGGTGGTTTGATGCTAACATACCATTTAATGTTGCTAGTTCAAAATATTATCAATCGATGATTGATGTTATTGTTGCAATTGAACCTGATTTCAAAGCATCAAACTTTCATGAATTCAGAGAGGTTTTTTTAAAAGATTATATGCCTGAGGTTAATGAATATCTTCTTGATATCAAGAATTCGTGGAAGATTTATAGGTGCTCTATCATGGTTGATGAGTGGATCAATCAAAAACAAGAGCCGATAGTTAATTTTCTTGTCTTAAGTCCACGAGGAAGCATGTTTTTGAAGTCTGTTGATGCATCAGGACTCACAAAGGATGCAGATACATTATTTCAAATGTTTGATAAGATTATTCAACAAGCAAGCCCTGATAACATTTTGCAATTCATTACTGTCAATGATGCTTCTTACAAATGTACTGGGAAAACATTACAGCACAAGTACAACACGTTTTTTTGGATTCTTTATGTAGCTTATTGCATTGATTTGATGTTTGAGAGCTTTGCAATTCCCAGGTACTTTCTTGTCATTAATCAAACTATTCAAAAGGCTAGAAAAGTTACAAATTTCATTTACAATTATGCTTGGGTGCTTGCTCTGATGAGAAAGGAATATACTTATTGTAGAGATTTGTATTGCCCTATAATCATTAGATTTGCTACACACTTTTTAAACATTCAGTGTTTGATGAAATTTAAGAAAGAGCTTAGACAAATGTTTACTAGAGATAAATGGGTGGATTCGCGTTATGCAAAAAGTAATGCAGGGAAAGAAATAGCTTATATTATTC
Organism: Cedrela odorata; assembly: GCA_035584115.1. Lineage (NCBI taxonomy): Eukaryota > Viridiplantae > Streptophyta > Magnoliopsida > Sapindales > Meliaceae > Cedrela > Cedrela odorata. The sequence goes on along the minus strand of JAXCLQ010000001.1, from coordinate 22,107,551 downwards.
TTGAAGATACAGATTTTTGGTATCAATGCCAACATATTGTGAAAGTTAGTAAACCACTTGTGACAGTTTTTCGTCTTGTTAATGGTGAAGAAAAATCAAGTATGGGTTATTTGTATGAAGCTATGAACAAGGCAAAAGAGACTATAAATACGAGGTTCAACAATAGAATTTGAAGAGTACAGAAAATCTATTAGTGATTTTGGAATGTCTCTAGGTATACGTCGAAGGAGAAAACTAAATTTAGGTATAAGGTTACTGATATTTATTACTTGGTCTTAATTATATGATCTTATTTATTATTTAATTTTTTTTTGCATTTTACTTGTAGTATCATGGTAGGAGCAGTTTGGGAGTGGCATACCAAAGTTACAAAAGTTTGCAATTCGACTGCTTAGTCAATGTACTAGTGCAATTGGCTGTGAAAGAAACTGAAGTATATTTGAGTTCATCCATTCCAAATGTAAACACTATTCTTCGAATGTAGGGGTAAAATAGTTATTTAATAACATTCATTATCACACATGCATGAACCAAGATTATTTGACATATTAACGAGGCTTAGGTGAACTTAGGTTAACTCATAATATGAGAAAATTTTAGTTGGTTCAAGAAATATTAGGAATTTCAATAAATAAAAAGAGAAATCGATCAGCTAGATTGAGAACCGATTGACAGGCAGAAAAGGTGAAGAAAATGGCAGAAAAAGGGACTAAAATGCAAAGGTTCCAAGAACCAAATCGCAATATTTTTAAACAGTAAAATCTCGTATTATAATTGGTACTGTAGCAACCAATCAACCGAATGAAGAAAAGGTCAACTAACAGAACGTATGATGAGAAGGTTATTGTAGCACTGTAAAAACCAGTCGACCGATTGGAAGAGCTGATTGATCGACAAAATAGGTGTTTAACGTTATTGTAGTGCATTGTAGCACAATGTAGCACACACAGTAATGGTTACTGTAGTAATCCGGTCAACCAGTTTGCTGCGAATTTAGATTTTTTTCAAGAATTTTCAAGATTTTAAGGGTATTTTGATCTTTTCACCCTTTATCTATATATAAACACAAGTCTCAATAGTTCTTTTCATTCTCATTCTTCAAAAACATTAAAAAAAAAAAAAAAAAAAAAAAAAACTCCCTTCTCTTCCTCCCCAAAACATCTCTCTCTCTTCCCTTTCATTTCTCTTGATTTTCAAATTTTTTCCAATTATCTTCCAAATTTTTATCACCAAATTACTCCCCAACTTCTCCTCTTCACATTGGTACCACATTTGAGATAGCAAATGCATGATTAGGCAAAGAAGAAAAATGGGTTTCGAATCAAATTTGAGATTTTTATTTTTGAACGACAAATTGAGATTACTAAAAGCTTAAACAAATTAAAGGTAAGTTTATTAGCTCAATATAAGTATAATTTTAAGATTTTACAATATTTGAAATGTCAGGCTTTACTGTTTATCCAAAATTTTAATTTAATTCGCATAAAAAACATAGTTTGTGTTGATTTGCGCTAATTGAAAGTATATAATGTTATATATATACGTTGAATAATGTTTGGAATCAGTATATCCATTTAGTCAAAAATGAGAATTTAGGAATTTCCATTTTTATTCGCATAGGAAATTTAGAATTGTGTTAAATTGAGTAAATTGGAGATGTATAAAAATGGTATACTTGTTATATATTGCTAAAACGCGTATATTGATCTTAGACAAAAATGTGAATGTGGAATAATTACGACCATGAGATTTCATTGTCAGGAATCGGATAAATGGTCTCATTAATTAATTATCGTAATATAAAAATGTGTCAAACCAATAAATTATGAACATACTATTTACGAACATTGCATGTAGTACATCATTGTTAATTAAATATTAAGATTTATCATATTAAGCATGTGTGATATTTGGCATAGAAAATTAGCGAGTAAAACCTAGTAGACACAGTGATTAATCGTGCGAGTGGTGACCCTCCCTTTTTTGTGAATAAATTTTTTTTTACTTGTTTTCATGTTTTTAAAACATTTTATAAAACTTACTATTTTATAAAATAAGAAATAAACTTATCATTATTGTTGTTTAAAATAAATGCAAATGACCTGTGAGATTGAAATTATATGTGAATGGCCATGAGGCCAAGTTTGATATTAAAAATGCATATTTTATATTGTTGTTGAAAATAAAAGAATTATAAATGTTTATGTACATAGATTTAATTGTGACTTTGTATTAATGATATGGTTGGGAGGGCCAAGATTGTATATGACTGTAAGTATAGGGTAATAGCCTAGGGACGAACCTACGAAAGGCCGCCTAAATAAATGCGTCGCAGGTGAGGCAGTTATATGGGTGGATGTTATGGGTTGCCTACCTGTGAGATTGTCGAGAACAGTCATGAGTATCACCACATAACTACTCGAGACTAACATCAGTAGTAGACTAGTTTAAAAAATTAGCATGCATTATTTTATTCTTAAAAGAATTATTTTTTATATAATGAGTATTGTTTTCTGTGTATAAAGCTCATTGACAGTCTCAAGGTTACCACAGCCAAGGTAACCACCAAGAAAATGAGTCAGCCCATTGATTTGAATAACAAGCCGTAGTTTTGTTAAAATAAAATTTTTTACGTGCATTTATAAATATATTTTTATCCACTCACAAAGTATATCTCCATATACTTACCCCTTCACCTTCCAATTTCAGAAAATCAAGTGTAGCCAAGAAAGATAATTGGTGATGATGATCGACTAAGGGTTTAAAACTCTCAGGTATCATTGTCATCCTTGACTCACAGACTTTCTAGATTAGTTAACTGAGTTTGACTTTGAAAAACTTTATATGTATATAATTATGAGTTTGAAATAATGTAATTTAATTTGTACCCTGTATGTATTTTAAATTAAATATACTTTTCTTTGTGAAATAATTAAAATATGTCTCGGAGAGACAAATTATGTGAATGATTTATACATGGGACAGGTACATAAATAGCTTTACAGGCTTGAGAGACATGTTCAAAGATTAAGAATGAGTCTTAAAAATTTGTGGCGGTTATCAAGTGTGAACCCAACGGGCAGGGACGTGACACAAAAAGGTGAAATAGACTAAAGTATAAACGATTGAATGACCTTGTCTTTGTTCATTACAATTTAAAACTTTGAGAAAGATATATTTGTTTATACTTTTAACTTCGAATTATTTTTATTTATAATCTTCAACATGTTTCATATCGATCTTATTTAAATTTTACTTTGTTTTAATTGTTAGAAATTTTATTAAGGGAAAAGAATTCTTAGATTCTATTAGTATTGACAACATTGACATTATGCAAGATTGGATAGTTGAGAAAAAAAACCTTCTTGATAAAGATAATTTTGATATGGATTGGAAAACTATTGAAGAAACCTTTGATTACTTTTTTGAAAATTGTTGATGATGAAGAAGTTGTTTTTGATGAAGAAGACGAAATTATTATTCCACTAAATCAAAGTCAGTGAGAATGAGCTAGTATTTTTTAGGAACTTGGAAATTTTAATGAATGATTTGGTTGTTTAATGTATTAAACTTAATCTTGTTAGTAGTTTGTGTATGCTTGACAATAATTTGGATTAAATATTTGGTTGCTTAATGTATTGAACTTAATCTTATTTATTTTATATTTGAAAATTTTATATAGTTTATGAATATTTGATATTTTAATCTAAATAAATTACATTTAATTTTATTTGAATATTTTTCATATATATGTATGTAAATTAAAAATATTTCGAAAATGACGATAAATTCGAAACGGTATACTGAAATCTACTGGTACTGGTACATATTAATATTGGAAGGAAAACGGAATGTCTTCCAATACAGTACTAATAACCTTGATCCAAAGTCCGACAATGATATGAAAAGAGAAAGGAAAAATTTCTAAATAATCATTTTTTATTTTTTATTTATCATTCTAACCAACTCTAATTCAATCTTACCAAATGGTCTAATTTCATGTCATTTGAATAATTTTGCCCTCATAACCACGTAAACCCTAAAAGTACTCATGCTACAATATTTTTTATCTTTTAGTTTTTTATTTTAATTTATTTTTTAAAATTTTACATAAGAAATAATAATTGATAAAATTAAATATATGTACAATAAATTTTACTACAATAAGATTTACATAAAATTATAAATTTTAAAAAAATAATTTCATCAATAATTTATTATGTAAATTAAAAAAATAAAGAAGTTAAAAAATTATATTTTTATATAACTATTAATAAAAAAATTAAAATATATATTTTTAAATTATAATTAAAAAATATATATTTTAATTATAATTAAAAAATATTAAATTTTTTTAGCACAATTTCCAAAATTTTTAATTTTATAATGCAATTAATCTAACATAATTGAAAAAAAAAACTTTTATTTCAATAAAAATTAAAAAAAAAAGTTTATTTTTTTACATTAAAAAATTAAAAGATTATATAAAATTGTAAAATTTAAAACTAAAAATAAAAAAAAATAATTTTATCACTTATTATCTATTATTTATATTTAAAAAAATAAAGATATTAATTTATTATGTAAAATTTTAAAAATAAAGAACTTAAAAATTAAAAAAAATGAAATTTATATTAAAAAGAAATTAAAAACTTGATTATATAAATTTTATTAAATAAAAAACTGAAATTATATTAATAGAAATTTATTTAAAAAAAGCCACAAAAATTTGCTACAGTTACACAGTAGCAAATTTTTTTTTTGCATTTTAAAATTTTTAATTTTTCATTTATTTATTTTTATTTTCAAAAAAATCATTAAAAAAATTTAAAAAGTAAAAATTAATTAAATAACAACAACTTATTATGTATTTTTTAGAACAAAAAAAATTCATTATTTAGTTAATTGAGAACAATAAAAAATTAAAAATTAAAAATTAAAAGTTAAAAATATTTATTAAAAATATAAAGTTTTTTTATTTAAACGGTTATTTTTTAATATATATATATATATATTTACTAATAAATTTTGTAAATTTACAAAAAAGATAACAAGTATAAAAACAAATAAATTTTTATTTAAACAGTTATTTTTAAAAAAAATTAATATTTTTACTCGTAATTGAAAAAACTAATATAAAACCTCTTTTTTTTTGCGGTGAGACCTTTTTTTAAAATTCTTTTATTTTTTATAATTAACTAGTTTATTCATTTCATTAATTTTTTTTATTTTTCTTCATTTATTTATAATTTAAAATTTTCTTTTTTAATTAAATAATTAAGTTTTATTTTTAAAATATATATATAATATAAAGTAGAATATGAAATTCATTTTTTTTGTTAATTAATTGTTTTTCACTTTTTTCTTTTTAAAATTTTTTTAATTTTCAAAAAAAATTAATTAAAATAAAATAAAATAAAATATGACATGCCTGCATGTGCTTGGGTCCAGCACCCGAGCATGAGCCAATTTTTATTTTTTTATTTTTTCTAATTTCGTAAATGCGAAAAAAAATTAAAAACATCACAACTTTTTAAATTACACATAACTTTTTATTTGTATTTTAAAAAAAAAGACTTTTTTTTTAAACAATTAAATTTTTGTTGCGATCGGCCCTTTTTTTAATCTTTAAAATTTGTTTATAATTAACTAGTTTATTCATTTCATTAATTTTTTATTTTGATATATCATATCATTAACTAAATAATGAAGTTAATTATTTTTGTAAAAGTAGATAATGAATAAAAAGTTATACAATTCATTTTTATTGTTTAAATTATTTTTGGTCTTTTACTATACTTTTAAATTCTTTATTTTTAGATTTTTTAATTTTTTTATTTTTACATAATAAATAATAATTAATTAAAATAATTTTTATTTTTTAAAATTTACATTTTTATATAAATTTATTTATAATAAATAAATTTAAATTTATGAATTAATATTTATTATGTAAATTTTAAAAATAAAGAAATCAAAATTTAAAATTTTAAAAAATTAAAATATATAAAAACTGAAATGCGAGTACTGTAATTTTAAGATTTACGAGCACTATCGATTTTATTTAAGTGCTTGTTTTTTAAAATAAATAAATATTTTTATTTATAACAATTAACTTTTTATATTTATTTTTATATTTATTTATTTATAAAAAAAATAAACAATTAAAATTTTAAAAATTTTAAATTTTCTAACATTTCTTTGCTCTCTATTAGTTATATACGAAACAAATAATATAAGTTTTTTTCACTTTTTTTTAATTTTTTTATTACACAAATTAAAAACAAAAAAAAATAAGGGAAAAAATCGAACCATGCTCGGGTACTCGACCTTAACATGATCTGATTTTTTTTCTTTTTATTTTAATTCTACTAATTTTCAAAATTTTACAAAAAACATAACAAATATTAAAAATAAATAAATTGTTATTTAAACGGTTGTTTTTTTTAAACTATATATTTTTACTCATAAATTTTGTAAATTTACAAAAAAAAAAAAAAAAAAAAAGATAACAAGTATAAAAACAAATAAACTTTTATTTAAACAGTTATTTTTTAAAAAAAAAATTAATATTTTTACTTGTAATTAAAAAAATAATATAAAAACAAATTAATTTTTTTGTGGTGGGGCCCTTTTTTAAAATTTTTTATTTTTACAATTAACTAGTTTATTCATTTCGTTAATTTTTTTTATTTTTCGTAGTTTATTTATAATTTAAATTTTTTTTATTAATTTTTAATTTTCTTTATTAACTAAATAATTAAGTTGTTTTCTTTAAAAAAACATAATATAAAGTAGAATATGAAGTTATTTTTTTTAGTTAATTATTTGTTTTTCACTTTTTGCTTTTTAAAAAAAATTTTAACTAAAAAAAAAATTAAAATAAATAAATAAAATAAAACATTTTTTTTTGCTAATTTTGTAAATGTGAAAAAAAATTAAAAACATCTCAATTTTTTAAATTACACATAATTTTTTATTTGTAAGTTAAAAAATTTTGAAAAATGATTAAATTTTTGTTGCGATTGGCCCTTTTTTAATTTTTAAATTTTGTTTATAATTAACTAGTTTATTTATTTCATTAATTTTTTATTTTGATATACCATGTCGTTAACTAAATAATGAAGTTAATTATTATTGTAAAAATAGATAATGAATAAAAAGTTATGCAATTAATTTTTATTGTTTAAATTATTTTTGATCTTTTACTATACTTTTAAATTATTTGTTTTTAGATTTTTTTATTTTTACATAATAAATAATAATTTTTAAAAATAATTTTTTAAATTTATATTTTATGTAAATTTAATTAAAATAAATAAATTTAAATTTATGAATTAATATTTATTATGTAAATTTTAAAAATAAAAAATGTAAAATTAAAAAATTAAAATATACAAATACTAAGCACATGTATTGTAATTTTAGGATTTATGATTTTAGGGTTTAAAATTTTAAAATGCATTGTAACATGCATACTGTAGCAAAACTGTAATTTGTGATTGATTACGAGGGTAAAAGTATCTAAATCATATGAAACTGGATAAAATTGAATTAGAATTTATCGTAAATTTAAATAGGGATTAAAAAAAATCATTTTCGAAATTTTTTCACAGAAAAATAAATTTTACAATTTCCTTCGTTTGTGCATTCAACGAAATTCTCCACTCCTCAGAAAATCATATAACGGTAGAATACGAAATACAAAAATCTTATATATATATATATATATATA
>JAXCLQ010000001.1:22074596-22099716 GCA_035584115.1 Cedrela odorata | reverse complement strand
AATTCTCCACTCCTCAGAAAATCATATAACGGTAGAATACGAAATACAAAAATCTTATATATATATATATATATATACACACACACACACAAACGACCAACACTCAAGTCTATTCCCCACAACAAATTCATAGTCTGATCTCTTTCACCTCTCTCTCTCGATCGATCGATCGATTTCTTGCTCATCAGTTTACTTGTCTTTTCCCGTTTTGAACTTTTGGTTGATCAGCGATGGCCGTAGCAGATAAAATAATAACTATCTTGCTGGTGGCAGCACTTTTACAAGTTTATCTGGGTTCTGTTTACAAGGTTTGTGTGTCTACCAAGAACTTCCATGTTGGTTTGGCGATGTTGTTGGCACGCTACTGATTTCTATCATTCTTGTACGTTTAGTTGAATTTCTCTTTAAGGGTTTCGCTATTTTATTTTTGCTCTGTACGTGTTCATACATTGTTCTTAAACTACTCAACACATAACATAATAATGGGCAATTTTATGCTGTCAGACAAAATTAGTGCTTAATCTGTTTTTGAAAATAGATTTAATGTTATAATTATGATTGCTATTTTATTTGTTTTCATGTAAAGATTGATGTTTAATCATCTTTTGATCAATAAAAATCAAACTTCGGTTTCGCCTATTTTTATTGGACGTTTTTGTTTGGTCATTTTCAGTCATGCAATAAAACTAGGCTACTAGCTATCTCCGATCGTCACTTATATATATATATATATATATATATACACCGCCGGCTCAGACTCTGTCGCTCTCAGGCCACCACTATTTCCTGTAGTCGGACAGAAGGTTGACATCCTGGTCAGTCCAGCTTCTAACCAGACCAATTAACATTGATGCAATGATGCTTCAATCTCGTCAACCTCACCAATTTCATTGATGGCTCCTTGTCCGGGGAACAAGAAGACAAATATTAAATTGTATAAAAATTCCTTCGCCAAGGTAAATCGATTAATGAATATTCTTAAAATTATTGCTGAAGTCAATGGCGGGTTAAATTCGAGGGAAAGAGAAAGAGAAAATTGCATCACATCACACTGTTTTATATGATTATACAAGTTATACAAAGAGAACAAATACCGTATAAAGAAAAAGTTTAGGGAAATCTGCCATCACTGATTGTGATTAACTACTAAACTTGCTCTAGCTCATTGCTTAATTACTTAACGCTTATCACCCAACTCAATTCATACTTTAAATTTAGCCTGAAGGATTAGAAAGCTAGCTAGTAAGTAGTAAAACAAATTGCAACAATAAACCCTTAGGCTTATATTAGAGACATCCAGTTGCAATGAACTTCTGGTCTGAATTGTACACAGAACCTTAGCTATTTTTTCAAGCCATGTCTTTCAAAGCAGCCATATACAAAGAGTGACCAAATTAAACAGCAGCCACGTCGGAACTATAACTATTTGAAAAAACAAAGTGTGAAGACATCCCAGAATCAATTAGACCGTAGAGGAAGAGCGCGATAAATTACAACTGTTCTGAGAAGCAATCGCGGAGCTTGATTTTGATAACTGGGTAGTCGTAATCGTCGGAGACGAGGATGGAGTAACCCTGAAGTTAAAACTTATGTCCAGCTTGGCAGTGACCAGGAAAACCACACAAATAATATTAATGGCCAGGCTTTTTTATAGTGATCTTGTCAGAACCAGAACTATAGACTACAATTGCAGATGTAGCATCGCATGACCTGTAATCTTGGTGTGTCACTCGCTCCACGTTGTGATATGTGCTATTATACACGAATACTGCATGTATACTCATCAAAAATCACCAGGGTTAGCATGAAAAATGGGTTAACTTCTTTACAATTTCATAAGAGTTGGTGAAAATAATCTGTTGAAAATTAACTAGGCTCGAGGAAGAAGAGCTTAATTATAATTATTGCCGATAGTGTCTCCAACGTTAAATTTCTTTGCCGGCAGCTCACTTCTCGTAATCGAAGTTAACAGTCCAACCAGCAGAATCACCAACCTTATATTCAGCTGCCATGGAGACGGACCAGACAGTCAATATCATTAGCAAAATGATCGTTGTGCTCTATACTAAAGCCATGACTTAACCACAATGCAATAATGAAAGAATTTTGAGAAGTGAATTTGTGAAATAATACTCTATTAATTATAGTAATTAATTTATAGGATATGAAACAGAAACTTTTAAGTACTTTGCTAATAATGAATATGGGAAACACCTTAACGTAACTATATATATATATATATATAAACTATAAAGTACGACAAGGGTATATATATATATATATATATATAGCAAGTTTATATTGATTTCGATCTCTCACTAATTGGTGTTAATTAATCAATATCATCACCATCTCCCTAACCTTAAATACACATATGAGTTTGATTAATTAACATATATAGTTGTACAAGTAATTCCTTTTAGAGTTTACACTGATGTATACAGTATTAGCCCAGTTGCATACTTAGAAGGAGTTAAGTAATTTAATTAGCTCTCTTTAATTACCAAACTCGTGCATTGTTGTCATTATTAATCATATTATATTAAGTATGAAAGTTTAAATGCTTCGTGATAGTGGTGACTGGTGATCAATTAGAACATTATTTATAATGGGAATTCTCAAGATAATGCCAAAGTTACGTATTCTTATATATGTAAAAGGGACATGCAAATCCTCCAACAAGAAGAGAAATTGATCAGGAAAGTTATTGATTTCCCTTTTATGATTATCTTCACCATCGAACGGCATGTATTGATTCGTTAAAAAATGTGGAAAGCCGAAGGGGCATTACTAAATGTATTGTAATGAGTTTAAACTACACCCGCCGGTAATAACTGGGCTGCTCTGTAAGCTTGTTGGATTGAAGGCCTACACTGGGTCCAAAAATCAAAAATTGACCATCTCCATCTCTTCTAAAAGGCAAATAATGTTAACTAGACTAAATAAACACAAGCACATGTTAACTCATAACTGAGAAATCTCTCTGAGTGATTGTTGAGTGATTGTAATATGGCCACCAGGAAACTTGTCATTGATTATGAGGATGGTAAAATTCAGAATTTTTATGAGGTTCAGAGACATATAGCTAGGTGAAGCAGAAAACCATTAAAATCTACTGAATGTATTGACCAGAAATCTTGTATCTCATTTATGCTTTAACTCGGTTGTACAGTTGAGCTTTTTAACATAAGAATTTTATTTGTTATACCTTAGTCTTGGATGCTCTGCTATGAGACAGGGTGTGTCTAGTAGGTAGAAAGTTGACAGAAATTGATAACTTTTAGGTAGTGAAATTCAGGGCCAAAAACCTTGTTGTTTGCTTCTCGAATTCTATAAACGACAATACAAAATAAACATAATCAAAATGTCATTCCTGTAGTTGTATCACACAGCAACACCTCAGGAGCTCGGCAGAACCATTGCTGCCATCTTATAATGGGAATTCTTCGACTTCCATTCTTTCTATCGTTTGAAAAATTGTGACACCTACGAGTAAATGTATATATGCTTGCCACCATGTAGAGCACCGAGTTATCCTCGTATTTGCATAAACATAATACTAACCAGATTAGCTACAATTACTCGTCGGAAAAATTATTGGAGAATGAAAACTTCAGGTTTTGCACGTTGGTTTAATTCATATGTTAATACGCTGGAGAACAAATAACTGTCGTTCCGTATGCTACAGCCAGTATAATGACATTCCTTTGTGCTTTTGTTCACAACTCTGCTTTCAGAAAATATTGTACCCACATCCTACCGACATTTTACCCCAAGTCTTTCCAATCATGTTTCAAGCTACATGATTGAATAGTAAAGGTCATGCCCGATAATTGAATTAAATAAGAAAACATTAGTGATTCCAACAATCATGCTATATTGATAATAAAAATACAAAACAAACCGTGCAGTAAAATTTAAGACATTCACCTAACTATGTACTATATTGATAATATTGATTAACTGCTTTCACTGTCAGGCATATCATTTTTAAGATACAAATCCTGGGATGTCTGATGAATTTTCTTTGGGAAGTTGTTGATAATTAAAATTTAAATCCTTATAGATTTCACCATCATGGATCATTATTCATCACTGCTTCCGTATAACAATTAATTGTTAATATGAGACCAGACATTAACCATGCTGCTAATCTGGCTCTTCAAAGTAAGGAATTGATTCTGATCGCTGCTGCTTCCACCATTGTTTCATGGCCATGCCAGCCAACATTAAGAAATAACAGACAAAGAACAAAATTAAGAAGCAACAAAACAAAGTACTGGGGGAGGATGACTAGTTAAAAAGAGCAGTGATCGCATAGTAGTGAGTGAGTAACCAAGCGGACCAAAGCATCAGCTGAGCCGAGTAAGAAGCCGAGGATTGCGCTTCCCATTAACCGATAAGAACACGCACAGTTGCACGTGCAAGGACAGTCAAGCCACGTAAGACTCTCACTACAGAAAAGTAAACCACCACCAACCAGTATAATAATTAAATTATAAAATAAAGACAAAAAAAAAAAAACACAGCAGCAATGAACTTGTGTATATAATAACTACATCCAAGGCTCAAGCATGGCCCTTCACTTCACTCCCGGTTTTAACTCTTCAACAACTCAGAGACACTAAAAAGAGAGAGAACAACACCAACACCAACACAAAACTCTCCCTCTCCCTCTCCACTCCACAGCCCACAGAGAGTTGGAAAGAGAGAGTTATAGATTGAGATCATAGAGAGCGGCCGTTGTTCAGCTTCAGCCAATTAGTGCATTTCATCTACAAACCGTGAAGCCTTGGCTCTCTTTTCGTTCACAGAGTCGTCAAAAAACCATCACTCTCCTGCAAACAAACAATAAATCGGTTAAAAATTCTTCACACACTCTTCGTTTTCTCTAAACTTACACAGTTACAGAGAGTGGGTGAGGTAGAGAGATGGACCTGAGTAAGGTTACGCTAGAGATCTTCACAAAACTGGAGCAAAAATGGCTGTCACACTGTGAAACCACTAAGAAGACTCGAGTTCTCAGTATCGATGGCGGAGGAACCACGTGCATTGTCGCCGGCTCTGCATTAATCCACCTCGAGGACCAGATCCGCCTCAAAACTGGCGATCGTCACGCTCGAATCGCTGATTTCTTCGACATTGTCGCTGGCACTGGCATTGGTGGTCTTCTCGCTTCCATGCTCGTAGCTGATGACGGCTCCGGCCGTCCTCTTTTCAGTGCCAGAGACGCCGTAGATTTCATCGCGCGTAGAAACTCCGAACTCTTTAAGGTCAGGTTCTCCGGATTTCTTCGCCGGAAAAGGAGATTCTCTGGCAAGAGCATAGATAAGGTTTTGATGGAAATTTTCAGGAGAGAAGATGGTAAGGCCCTGACTTTGAAAGACACGTGTAAACCACTACTTGTTCCTTGCTTTGACTTGAAGAGTTCTGCTCCGTTTGTCTTCTCCCGGGCTGACGCATCCGAGTCACCCAGCTTCAACTTCGAGCTTTGGAAAGTATGTCGCGCTACTTCAGCTACGCCCAGCTTGTTCAAGCCATTTGCTTCAATGTCCGTGGACGGAAAGACCAGTTGTTCGGCCGTTGACGGCGGTCTAGTAATGAACAATCCCACATCAGCAGCGGTTACTCATGTGCTGCATAACAAGCGCGACTTTCCGTCGGTTAACGGCGTGGAGGATCTGCTGGTTCTTTCTTTGGGCAACGGTCCGTTAATGAGTGGATCGTATGAGAGAAAACTCCGTCATAACGGTGAGTGCTCCACGTCGTCAGTGGTTGACATTGTGCTTGATGGAGTCTCGGAGACCGTAGACCAGATGTTGGGGAATGCATTTTGCTGGAACCGTACTGACTACGTCAGAATTCAGGTATATTTAATATCTAATACTCTGTTTGGTCGCTCAGAAAATACATGAAAGTGAAAGGAATTTAAACAGTGAACGGCAACTGACTTGTATTTCTGGGCGGCAGTTATCCTAATTGAAGAAAATCTTCTACAGCTCTAATTGCTTTTCAGTAGTCAAACAGAGCAGTTAGTTTTTATTTTTATTTTCATTGCTATTGTTGAGTAACTGATGGAGTGATTAACGGCGCGAAATGTGTAGGCAAACGGTTTGATGAGCAAGGAAATGCTGGGTCCGACAAGAGAGGAAGAGGTATTGAAAGAGAGAGGGGTGGAGTCGTTGCCGTTTGGCGGGAAGCGGTTATTGACGGAGACTAACGGCCAGAGAATTGAGAGCTTCGTGCAACGCCTTGTTGCATCTGGGAAGACCAGTTTGCCACCAAGTCCCTGCAAGGAATCCGCAGTAAGCCACCTTGTTAGCGCCGTTAGCTAGCTTTCCCTTTGTTTTTCTTCTTAACCCTTCTGTAAGTTGTAACAAATGTCGGGTTTTCTTGCTTAACTGTCTCTGTTTTGAGCTAAATAGCAGCTAATAATTACCTGTTTAGTTGTCTTCAGTCTTTTGGCAGAAGTTTAATTAATTAATTAGATAGTGTAAGTGGGTTAATTAGATGACTTTTCATTATTAACCATATCAATTAATTGTCTCTTTAATTATTAACTTGACAGATTACAATACTCTTTTAATGCATTTCCAAGAATGTCATGGCCTCGACATTACACCAAAAAACTCTTGTCTCGATTCATTTAAGTAATATCAAGTAAATGCATAAAATTCAAATGTGTAATTGTGCAAACCAAAAAGTGAAGTGGTGCAACCAAGACATGTAACACAATAATAAATATTGCCCAAACATAAAATTCATTAATATTATTATATGTAAATGCAAATAACAAAGTGTTGCTACGAAATCGAACTACCTTTGCAACACATATCGAATGGTTTAAAATGAGATCGCTTTCAAGATAGCTCCAAAACAAAATACCCATAAACAAAGGTATAATTACAAACCCATTGCTGCCCTTTATTCCTAAATCTAACAACAGTCATTGTCACTCTACCCACCCCAAAGCTAATAGGTCACAAATTCATACTCCACGGTGGGATCCAACTGTGTTAGTGATTAGTGGGGGATTAAATCATATTGCCTTTTGTAAAACTTCTTGCTACGAGTACATGTAATAGCATTGGGAAGGAAAAAGGAATCAAATCCCGTTATGAGTTGAGCAGATATTATATCGCAGGGTAGCAACAAAGTTTTGCATCATCAAGTAAAAGGTAACAAAAGGAACCCACTTCTCTTTTCTTCCTACTCGTTCATTTCACTTTTAGAAGTCTTCATTTACAGCAATGCTAGCTCCTGTCATCTCCTCTCTTTCTGAATTCCTTTGCCTCTCGTTTTGGTAGATAAGTTTGGTGGATTTAAAGATTGATTGCACTTCTCCAATATAAGTGTTGGCATTATACAATACCATTAGTGCTATCTTTGCATTAAAACGGTCCCCTAGCTAGCTTATTTTGTTGCTTTGCGTCTTCTGATATTTAAATCAAAGTTAATTAGGCTTGCTTCAAGGTATAGGATAGGAACGGGTTCTTATTTATTTATTTATTTGTTAGGTAGAATCTTTAATTCGGCCGATAATGACATTAGGCAAGACAATATTTAATTTACAAACACCTTAAACTAAATGTAATTTTCAATTGCTTAGCCAACCTGGTCGATGTTAACTCGGCCTAGGTAGTTAGGCATCACGTTATGAAATAAAATATATAAATTTACAGCAAGATTCGATTCTCATGCATGCTGATGGTGTACTGGAGAAAGGATCTATCATTTAGCCCGTGGCTTTCTTTGAATGTGAACTTTCCCATATGGAACACAGGGGGGAGGATGAAAGGTACCTCAAGTATGTTTAGTTGTGGAAAGTAACTAATAATTTATGGACAATTTTTTCGTTGAGATGGTATACAACTATTAATCACTTATTTTGTTATATACTTTCAACAATTAATAATTTAATTATACATCTAAATTAGAAATTGTAGTACAATAATTTCAAATACAACAATTTCTTCATATTTTCTACCATGCGTCTTCTCTCTAGTCATAGCTGCTTACAATGAATCTAAGGCAAAAAATATTGGGGTAAAAGTTGAAGTTGACAATATGAAATATAAAAAACGAAAATCCTCAAGCTTTGGAGCTCCAAATCGGCTAATGGAGCACGGTTTCAATACTGTAAGTTTTACAGAGACCACCTGAACCAGAGAAGATTGGTAAGTGGGTTAAATCCCAGGGTGATCCATGCCCTCCTTAACATAATAATTTCTGAGATAAAATAAAAACCCCACTTTATTAAAATCACTAGTTACCATATACTTTGTTTTATGGGTACACAAACTTATTGAAAAAGTCATAATACGTGGTTCAATGCTCTTTAAGATTTAGCGTTAGAATCATAGATTAGATTCATTTTATAATAGTTTTTCTTTGTAATGTAGCATCTTACAATAATGTTTCAATGCTTTCTAAGTCAAGCTAGACACTACAGTGATTACCATTCAAGAAAAGTTATAAAAGGAAAATGGTTAGGGTTCTTATTTTGTATATAATTGAGTACCCTTTTAATCATGTAACTGGAAAACTAAACTCAATTATTCTACTGGCACTCAGCTTCTTGCTTGCCCCTATCTTGGCTGACAAAGTTTTGTATTTTCTTTCATCAATTTCAGTGCTATGATATATTCTAAAATTTAAGGATGCCTTGCTCCAAACAAATTCCAAAGGTTAAATTACAATTCTAATGTTAAATAAACCAAACCCATTTGTAAATTATACAAGGCTAGCATTGTCTTTCAATTGTACAAGGACCTTGCATATGCTTTACGAAAGTGGCATTAGCTAGCCATCAGATAACTAGTAAACCGTAAAACATAATTAATTAAAGAAGTAGAAACATTGGAGTAAAGCTAGATTCTGGGCTAGCGAAGCTCCAAAAGTTATTACATGTTAACTTTACCATCTTTTTCCGGACATTAAACAGTAATTAATGTGTTATAGAAAGATTAAAAAGCTTGTGTTGTGGTAGGGTCTTTACTATTGTTAGGCTTTTTAATTTCCCTTAACTTATTGGTTTCTTATCAATGCATATTTTAAGGAGGGTTGTTTCTTCTTTTAATAAAGCAGATTCTAGCGCCGACCTCAATTAATATGGTATAAACATTTTTAAAAGAAAATAATACTTATAGAGTTATGGTGGGTAGTTGGCCCTCCAAATCCATGCATGTTTTATTAGAGGCTTGTTTGGCCAAACTTAGATTTGTGAGTGTGAGCTCAAGTGGTTAGTGGGCAATCGCTCTAATCTTTAGAAATTAGAACCCCATTTGATTAAGACACAAGTTACCATGACAAAGAGAGAAAGAAAGGGAGATCAGGTGTATGGTTCAAGTAATAGTTTTGTGGGGTACTCCAGACCCATTAACTAGATTAAACCCTAAGTTATGCTCTTAAGAATCCTGAACAGTACTCCCCACCAAACCGACCGTTCACTCTCCTTTAATCTCTCTCTCTGTCTCTCTTTTTGTTATTTATTTATTAACCATTGAACAAACAATCTTTCATTTGTGATAATATTCTCTATGCTTTTTGCTACATTAATATTCAGTATATATATTAATTATATTAGCATATACCAAACAAGGTTAGGGTTATACATAGGAAGACAATAAATTAAAACATGATTAAATGGTGCCCATCAATTAATATGATATATATTGATCGTTCTGAACAGATACACTTACTTTTGTTTTTTCAATCAATGCAAAAGAATTTAGCTAGCTCATATATGTCTCATTGATATATAGTATGTATGTCATGTCTTGAGATCCCAACTAACTGAATTCGTTCACCTAAGATACTGATAGCTTTGTTCGGGTAATAGGTAAAAGAATAAGTCACTCAGTACGCATTGCACGGCCAATTATAAATGAATCAGCAACAAATTAGGTACAAGTATGGGCCAGTGACACCTACGACTGGCTGGTTAATACATGCATATGAATATATGTATTTAGTAAGTAATTACTGTGGGAGTAGGAGAGTGAGATTCTTGGAGCCATTCAAGTACGAGAAATTGTCCTTTGCTTTCTGCAAATGTCATTTAAGGTGAGTCATGCGAAGGGCTCCACTTACAATAGTAACCCTTCAGTTGGTAAAATGTCTATGAATTCTTCTGTAATTACTGTGACGTGAAGATCTGAGTCTGACCAATATTGTAAAGAATTGCAATGGCCAAGCCCTGGAGGATGGCTAGATAAATTGCATATTTCTATTACTTGTACGATTCTTGAACTTTTCGGGTAATAATATAAATGCAGATAGAGATCTTACAAGTTCACAATTCTGTTGAGCAATAATTGGTGATCATCCTACCGCGCTAGTTGAAGGACATAAATTTATTACAATTCTATAATTAAACATTCAATTTTGGGTACTGATCTTTGTATCTCTAGTGGTTAATTCCTATCTACAAGTCATACCAACATGTTATTCACGATAAAGAGATGGTCTATCTTCGATCGATCTAGTTATTGCAGATTTTCTGGAATTATACGTAGAATTAATCGTGCCTTAATTTCACAGTTAAAACTCAGTTTATTTTTATTCTTAAGGTACAAGCTTCAACGTTTTATTAGTTGATATTCCAATTCGCATGGCCATAGGTCACTGGTCACATAGACTCTTTAATTCTTTAAGTCAACACCTAGCTAGCAAACAAAATACAAATGTCAACTAGATTTAAGTAATCTGGACTCGTTTGGTAACAACTAAACACCAATCCGCACCACCCATTTCGCCATGTCTCCAGATCTCATGAACACATGTGACACATACTCTCTCTTATATTATGCGAACCTGTGACACGTGTCTGTTTCTATGTGCTAATATAACTATAATATATATATGTATTAGATATATGTGATCTGAATGTGAATATATATATATATATATATAGATTATGATAAGATTCTTGTCTCCTAGATCTTTCTTGATTGATTAACTATCTCGTTTCCAAGTCATTTCTTTTGTCCACTTCTTCGTACACAATATGACCAAGCCTTTCAATCCATCCCTTTACATTTACTTCATGGTCTCTTTTCTCTCCTATATAACCTCAGTTAAGAATCAATGCATGCATGCATGGATCATGCAATCAATCATGACCGTCTGATCCACTTGTAGTACCAGTGGATGAAAACTCTAAATGGGCATTTTACCTTATTTGGAATCTCTCACAGTACAGTGTGGCCGGTCGTGAATAGTTAGGGTTTTGTTTGCTTCTGCCAACTAAGGAGAATCCTGTAATAGAACTAGCTAGATGTGATTTG
The DNA here is from genome assembly GCA_035584115.1 of Cedrela odorata. Taxonomy (NCBI): domain Eukaryota; kingdom Viridiplantae; phylum Streptophyta; class Magnoliopsida; order Sapindales; family Meliaceae; genus Cedrela; species Cedrela odorata. The sequence goes on along the minus strand of JAXCLQ010000001.1, from coordinate 22,088,428 downwards.
CAGTACTACAGACCAGCTGGTGGTAGTGTCAGGTGATTCCCACTAACTAATATATCAAACAAAATAAAACATGACCACTGAAAGCCATATTTTGATTTCTTGAATTGTTCAATCGGTCGATAATGGGGTTAATTTCTTTGTCCAAGTCCTCCATTGTACTTGCATAAAATTAACTGCACCCTTTATCATACACTCGTCCCAAGCTCTCTCATGTCTCCTTAATTAAGGTTTCAACTTTCAACCCACAAAAAGTCATAGCTATAGCTAGTCAGCCATATATCGGTATCGAAAATGAAATAATCATGTTATTCCGTTCATGGGACCTTGAAGTTGCTGAAATGTTCGAAAGTGAAAACTTTTAGGAAGAAAATGGCCCGGTCCAGTCTGGTCTGGTGTGTTGAATAACATATTTGGATTTTAGGTTAATTATGTTATTCAAGTTCATCATGTGAAACACTTGGCACACATGCGGGGGCGGCGGGCCGTCCTTCGATAAACCTCGTGTGGAACATGCACACGATTCTTCTCATTTAATGCTTTGACAATATCACCATTCTTTAATCTTTATACCTGGGTCCTGCTAAGAGTGCCATAAAAATGCTGTTAATTAAACAATATGGCTTATTATATTTAATTATAATTAAATTGATGTCCAAGTAAGAGAACGAATGCTCATTTAATGTAATTTCGTGAATGGCATCAAATCCTTGCTTAACTATGTAAAGATCTTACGGATTACAAGAGATTTGCATCCTAACAGTCATCAAGTCAAACCCTTTTGCAATAGAATCTGATGTGACCTAAGACATAGATAATGCATACAATGCAAGTTAATTAACACAAATCTCTTTCAAAAAAAACTTCCCGTCACGGGTCACATATTAAATTATTGCTAGTTTGTAATAGCTGTAGCTAGGAAGGACACTAATGTTACTGATGCCGCTGATACAGTAATTGTCACGTGGCAACTTGACGAAATTCGTATTATCTTATACGTGCATGGAGAGGAGCCCGTGAAGGTTCGATACAGTACAAGTATGGCGAGATGCTTTGATTATTTCAAGACAAACACCTGGCGTTCGCTATAGTGATTGACTTTTTTGTCGTCTGCGGTTTATCTGTGCGTGTGAGTGATTGTGACTGTGACTGTATGAATGGAAAGAGAAAACGAATCTAGTTAAAGGACAGTACTGAACTGATCACAATTCACAAGAAGAGAGGAGTCCTTGAGCAGTTAAAAATGGCTGCAAATGCGCTAGTTTGAATCTCTGGCCACGTCCCTAGGAAACACAAGAGGAAGGTTCTTACGCTCATTTTAGTCAATAGTAAACTCCGCCGACAACTTAATTCATTGCAGAAAAAACTACCATCGCAACTGTATATCTTGATTTTGACATGTTACCCGAATGACAAGATTTTGCTTATTTGTTTGCTTGCGCAAATTGCCTAATGGGCCTTGGTTCTTTTATCTTATACTTGGTCGTTTCGTCAAGAACTAGTGCTTATAGCCTTAACTTCAAGCCATTTATCAGGCAATACAGTAGCAGTTGCCACAAGGCCCACAACTACCTATACGGTATTAAAATGCCATGCTCGATTATATAATATATGCTAGGCTAAACTATGACCAAGAACAGTTAATTCGGGATTCAGGATGTTGCTAAAGCTCTTTAAAGAAGCGCAGGAGGAGAAAAATTAAACTACAGTACCTTGAAATTGTGTGAACAGGAAAATCTGCAGTGAACAGAGGAACCGAAAGTTAACATGTGCAGCCTTTGACTTGTTCTTCAGTAAAATCAGTGAGATACGAAGAGTAGAAATTGGGTAAAAGCTTCGAGATCAATTAACAGTCTGGCATTAGTACAGTACAATAGCTGTTACTGAGGAAAACAGGCAAAAAAAATTAAAATTGTTTGGATTTTGTATCCTATTGACTCTTCCCATATCTCAATCCGACATTGGTCTCGCTACAGCGCAGGTCAATTCGAGTTGGTATCTGGTACGGTCCAAAAATTCTAGCTATAGGTCGTACACGTAATGGGCTCTGGGCCAGGCCATGATGTACTGATACGATGAGTGGATTGTACCAGAGAGCTGCTGAGATCATCAAAGCTGTATCCGGATTTTGATCGGGTTTAAAAACAAAAGTCTGTCACGGGTCTGGACCGAGCCCGAGCTCATCACGGACTTCATCTGCAAACCCATTTAGCCTATATATATATATATATATCATAATTTATAAATAAATATTAAATAAATTGTGCTATAATTTATTTGACTAATTTATATATCAAATAGTTTTGGACATTATGTATTAAATTATTATTATTATTTTTATTCTGAGTGGGTCAATTTAGGGCATGTGGGCTGCTCAAGCACAAGTTTGCGTAGGTCAAACTTTATAAACTATATCGAATATGATAAGATAAAATAAAATAAATATTTTATAATATAATATAATAAGATTATATATAATATTATATTGTGTTTGACAAATTAAATAAAAAAATAATTAATTAAAATAAAATAAAAAATAAATATTTTAAAAATATTAATTTAAATTATTTTTTGACTTTAAATACTTAGTTTATCTAATATATTGTTGCCATTGTATAATTTTTTTTATTATTAAACATGTGGACATTATATAATTTATTTCATTACGTAAGATTGCTCCCAAACATGAGATTGTATTATTTTAGTCAAATCACATTCTTATACCATGCATCAAAGGGATCCTTAAGGGTGTTATAGCGCCCTCCCTATATTATTATATTTTATAATTTCAAAATACTCTTAAATATATATAATTTTAATTATTAAATAAATTAATATTTCGAATAACTTTAATTAAAATTAAGAATAAAGATATACTAATAGTTAATATACATATTAATCATAATTATGTTATATAAAATAAAAATATATATAATTATTTTATCAATTTTTTTTTTTTTGCAACTAAAACTAAAAATTTGGTTTAAGCAATCAACTCTTCTTTTGTTGCTTTAATTTCATTTGATTAAGAAAAATATCTTTAACTAGGTCTCTCATTTTGTGACTCTAATTTTATTTTATTAAGAAAAATTATCTAAACTAAAATTGCAGATCTTCTATTATCAAAACTATTTTCATTAACATACACAAAATTCAGAAGTTAATAAATTAAAAAGGCATCGTTATCTTACTTAAATTAAAAATAACGATATCTTTAGTATTATTTACAATGCATTAATTAGTAGTGTGCCACCATATGAAATGTGTCACCGCCCATCCTTTTATTGCATGAAACTAGTGCGTATAACAATTCAGTGGGCTGCAGTCGGCTTCACTATTGTATTAATTAAACACGGGACATTAGGATTTAGGCCGGGTGCGTATTGTATTGCCAGTGTGCTAGTGAGAGAGAGTTTTGCGCGGTTTATAAGCATCGACTGCCACTGGGCGCACAAGTTTAAATGAATGTTTCTGAGGGCGGGAGCGGACTTTAAAATCGCATCCGAAAACAAAATGGCGGGCACCGAGCACCGCACCATAAATTTACTTCGTCAAATTAAAACCAAATCACCCACGTTTCACCTCGCAGCTCAAACACTTCACCTTCTTTTCCCAAATTACGACAACCTGCATCTTCGCGTTTCCAATTCGTTATGGATCGTCAAGAGCGCCAAACGGTTCCTGCTCGAAGAAGCTTGAAGCGAAAGCTGGAGCAAGAATTCGGAGAAGAGAGAGCCGATCGCAAGGTTTCGATAGTCGAATCCAACGCCACTGAACAAGATCTGGTTCAAGATATTCGCGTCCAGGTTGATATTCTGAACTCCACCTACACTTCTAACGAAGCCGATCGCGCCGCCGCCAAACGTGCCGTACATGCACTGGTTGAATGCGCCAAAAATGGTACCGTTTTAGTTTTCACCACTTTTCTCCGATTGTGTATATTTATATATAAGTGCGTGTTTTTAGTGCATGCGACTGTATTCTATCAGAGTTCTTCAAGAAACACGGAATTTGGATTGCTAAATTTTAATCATTTTAACTGAAATTACTTCCAGTTAGTCGGATTTATGTTAAATAGTTTACTATTATTGTCATCTTGAGATTATATTTTGTGTAATTTTATTTAATTTATGGGATTTTAATTTACTTGAGTGTAGTTTAGGGTTTGCGAAGAGGACATTTCGGCAATTTAATTCACTTATTGGAGTCTCTTAACATTTGTCGATCGAACGATTTATTTGTGTGAATTCCAGTATTTGTAGTTGTTTTTGGAATTTGCGGTTTTAATAATACGCGATGTGCAGAAGAAATTGTAAATTTAATTGTGGACAATGGAGCCGTGCCTGCGCTTGTGAGGCATCTTCAGTCGCCACCACCGTTGACGGATGTTCAGATCCCGTATGAGCACGAGGTGGAGAAAGGAAGTGCTTTCGCGCTCGGACTTCTTGCTGTCAAAGTAATAAATCCGATACCTTTAGAATTTTTTACGTTTAGAGGCATGGGTTTTTCTTTTGGTATATATCTTTTTCTAGTTTCTTGATGGTGTTTAAATGCAGTATGTAACTGCTAAGCTATTGATTTTTGGTTTTGTTGCATCTTCTTGTAAAATTAATAGAGCCCAATAGTTTATCAGACTTTATCTCTTCTGATGGTGTTCTATCAAATTAATTGTTGCCTTTTCAATTGTTTTTGGTTTTAATCATTCATTTGATAAGTTAACTACTGTATGATATCAGAGGATTATTAAATGGTCAAATTTAACAACTAATTGACCTTGCGTATGGTTGATTACACGTGCATTATTTCAGATATTATTGTGGTTCTACCAGTTGGCTTAAGTGAATTTAGGAATCTGGGAATTCTTATCTGGACAACTTTAATTGAGCTGATAAAGATTGAAGCATTTTCTATTGGGTTGACACATACACAAACATCAAAATTTGACACTGATTTTTGGCATTAAGTTGGATTTGTAGGTTTTCTATTACTTGAAGTGTTTTATTACTATGTGCACATACATGGGCTAAACATACAGGGAAAGTTCTGTGATTTTCACTTTCCTTAGATTGCCATATGATTTCCTGCAAAGGAAATATTATGGGATCATAGCGTCCTTTTTGTCTACAACTGTGCCATGTAACTCTGTTCCTTGGGCTGCAGTTGGATAAATTGGTTGTTTCACAGGCAGATTGAAGTTAATTCAAGAAAATAAAAAGGCTTTCCTACCGAACAAACCCACTCAACCTGACCTTAAACTTCATATATTTGCAGGTTGAGTTTCCTTAGGTTTTGTTGGTAGGATTTCTTTAAGATTTTAGTTACTGTAAGGTTTCATATCACAGCGGAAGCAACTGCAACTGCAATAAATTAGACATGATCTAATATCTATCTGGTTTTGGAGTAATAACTGAACTGCTGCTCTACATGTGCTCTTATTTACTAATAGATTATGAGTCAGGTCTTTGGGTTTGGGCAACTAGATTAGATTAGCTAACTATGCTGTGGTTTTCATAATTTACTTCTGACCATTCTTCCATGGTTTGGCGAATATTTTCTACTGGTCATAATATTGCGATGCAAGCATTACTTTTACTTTATATGTAGCTATTTCTGGGATGATGTTTCATGTTTGAATTGTTTGTTTACTGTCTAGTATTTACCTTGTTTGCTGCTTTGTTAAACAGCCAGAGCATCAACAACTCATAGTTGATGTTGGAGCTCTATCTCATCTTGTGGACTTGTTAAAGCAGTATAAAAATGGTAGCAACTCTCGGGCACTCTGTGGTGTTATCAGGAGAGCAGCTGATGCAATCACTAACCTTGCACATGAGAATGCCAACATCAAAACCCGTGTCAGGTTTACTTGTTTGCATATTTGCTTTAATTAAGGCTTATGTGAATTGTTACATCTTCTTTCTAATATTGTTGTTGTATATTCAGGATTGAAGGTGGCATCCCACCTCTTGTTGAATTGCTTAAGTTTGTAGATGCAAAGGTACAGAGGGCAGCTGCAGGTGCCCTGCGGACGCTTGCATTTAAAAATGATGAGAACAAAAAACAGGTACAATTCTCTTGCTACATGATACTCTAGAGGTTCTTGTGCATTTTTTTTAAAAAAATTTAACTGTGTACTTGCAGATTGTGGAATGTAATGCTCTACCCACCCTTATACTAATGCTTCGATCAGAGGATGCTACTATACATTATGAAGCGGTGGGCTCTCATCCAAATTTTTATGTGTTTGGAGTTTCATTTCTGAACTTCATATAGCTTTTACCATTATCTGACTTCACCTGAGGTTTTCAGGTTGGTGTGATTGGGAATCTGGTTCACTCATCCCCAAACATAAAGAAAGATGTTCTTTTTTCTGGAGCTTTGCAACCTGTTATTGGATTGCTGAGGTAAATGTTGAATTTTACAAAGGAGTTCACCTTTTCTGAGCAGAATGATAGTTTTTGTTATTTAAGTCTTATTCAAGAGTTGTGGGTTATTGTTTTCTATTTATTTTTAAATTTATTAGTGGTACTAAATGTTTGAAGGGATTGATGAATTTGGTGGCAGTTCCTCCTGTTCAGAAAGCAAAAGAGAAGCAGCTTTATTACTTGGTCAATTTGCCACATCTGATTCAAATTGCAAGGTAGACTGGATAATATTTTCTTTTCTCCAGCTTGAACTTTGAAACTTTTCTACCTGTAATCAAGGATTTACATCATAAATTTTGGATTATTAGCTCCATTGTTTGAATCATCTTCTAATGTCATGCGTCTATTCATCTTTAACCTCAATAAATATGAGTTTTATGCAGGTGCAAATTGTTCAGAGAGGAGCTGTACGACCATTAATCGAGATGCTTCAGTCCCCAGATTCACAGCTTAAGGAAATGTCAGCTTTTGCACTGGGGAGATTGGCACAGGTTATTGCTTCTTTGATCCTGTTATGCCTTGTTCAAATCAGACATAAATGTAAATGACATTAGAAGGCTGCTAAATGATCTTATTATTGGATAAACTTGAATGGTTTTAGTTGTCAACTCTTCTTTCATTCTAAGAGGGAGGTTGTTTAATATATATACATCTCTTAAAATCTGAATACTGCTATAACAAGGCTAAATGATTTGGGGTGTTAGGTTTTTGTTTTTTGATATTTGTTATTTTCTTTGAATAAGGGAAACAATTCAATTGCCATGTTGAGGTATCTTGCACGGATGATTATTAGGTTTGTGCAGAGATATTTCTGTGATCTTGTTGTATAATTACAGAAATAAGCATATATTGATTTTGGTCCTCTACTGATCTTTTCATCTGGTTGCATTTCACCTGAAGCTTTTTTGTGCTGGAAACAATCTTTGATTTCCGTTGTCTTTCCTCATTAAATTTTTCTGATAACTTGTAGCAACAAATTTATTTTGTTTCTTTTGTTATAAGTTCCCTTTGCAGTATGTTATTATTTGGAATGATATGTGTAAGCTGGGCAAGTTATGTGCGAGTGTTCTTTCCCTGAGTATGCTAAACTGTTTTATCTCCAGGATATGCATAACCAAGCTGGCATTGCTCAGGACGGTGGTATAGTGCCATTGCTAAAGCTTATTGATTCTAAAAATGGTTCTCTGCAACATAATGCTGCATTTGCTCTATATGGCCTTGCAGATAATGAGGTACAGTTAAGGTTGTTCAGTCATTGTCATTGGCAGTAAATTGCCTAATCTAGTGGCACTTATATGAAGTTGCTTCTGCAGGATAATGTAGCAGATCTTATCAAGATTGGCGGTGTTCAGAAACTTCAAGATGGACAGTTCACTGTGCAAGTATGCTTTCCTTTCCTTTTCAATGTTTTGATGCCTAGGTACCAGATTATTGGTCCTTCTTCCCATTCTTTTTCATGGTTGTTGCCTCCTACAATATTTATGTGATACTTGCAGCCAACTAAGGACTGCGTAGCTAGGACATTGAAAAGATTAGAGGAGAAAATTCAAGGACGAGTGAGTTCTTTCATTCTACTTTATAGGCTGTCTACTTAATTTGAATTTTCTTTTTAATCTTCAGGCTAACTGTTTGCATTAACTTATGATGCCAATGCGTTAAATTGAGAAAAATCTCCCAGGAAAGAAATTAATTGTATAAGCATAATTTGGTATGACTCGCTGGACCAATTTTGTTCATGTTTTTTCTTGACAGGTGTTGAACCATCTGTTGTATCTGATGCGGGTTGCAGACAGGACTGTTAAAAGGCGAGTTGCTTTGGCTCTTGCTCACCTCTGTGCCCCTGATGATTGTAAAACTATTTTCATTGATAACAATGGTATAAATACTTGATCTGAGCTACCAATCCTCATCACCATTGTTTTTCTTGCATAAAATTACTCTAGCAGTTTCATTTGTGTCTGCTTCACTTCTTGGTTGCTTACTTCAACATATAAATTATTTTTTTTTTCCCCACAGGATTAGAGTTACTGTTGGGGCTTCTTGAGTCTGCAACTGTGAAGCAGCAAGAAGACAGTTCGGTGGCCTTGTATAAGCTGGCTATCAAGGCTACTTCTCTCTCTCCTATGGATGCAGCTCCTCCATCACCCACACCACAGGTTTTTTCCTTTAAATTTCTGTGTGCTTTGTTTCAATCATTGTTTTTTAAATATATTTTTTAATTAACTTAGTTTGGTTCTTAGTTTTATAGGATAATATGGGATGTGGATGTGCACTTGGTCTGATTGTGCTTTTACTTTCTTTGTCACTTGTTCTAATTCTATTTAAGAGAGCAATATGAATATTTGTGAGATACTGGTGTTATGAAAGCAGCACAGGCTTAGCTATTTTTATCACTAAGTGCTGTGGTTGACCTTGGTTTACTTGCTCTTTTGTTGCTGTTTCGTTACAAGATGCCCTTTGCCTTCACATGTTGTGCAATGATCCATGTAGTTGGCACTGCTAGTACTTGTGATCTACTCCAATTATTCTAAAGATTAGTATTATCTTTGAACTGTTATTCTTTGTTCATAAAATGTAAACTCTAGCGTTTTTATTTGTTTATTTTTGTGGGGTCTAATTATGAGGTTATTATTTGCTTCTTTTTCTCTCTCTATAATCCAAAGCACTAAATCTAGATCTTTGTTTCATAGTCAATAGTGTTGATTTGCATATTCATGAAATTGAGAATGAAATATCAATTTCTTGTTCGCATTTTGCATTACTGACAATTACATAATTTTGCTGCAGGTGTACTTGGGTGAGCAGTTTGTAAACAATGCTACATTGTCTGATGTGACGTTCTTGGTTGAAGGTATACATTTTTTTTCATTTGTTTGTTTATTTTAATATTATTGCTTATTTTCTTACATGAGAATGCAATTGTGTCTTTTATGTTATCAGGTAAATGGTTCTATGCTCACAGAATTTGTTTGCTTGCTTCTTCGGATGCTTTCCGTGCAATGTTTGATGGTGGTTACAGGGTGAGTATTGATTTGCCTACAGCTATCTTTTTCCATTGTTTTACTATTTTGCAAGTTGTTCTCAATTCCCTTAACCCTTGAACCTCCTCCCTCACTAGAAGAAAAAGAAACTAAAAAGATAAAACTCAGGAAAACATGACTGGAAATTATGTCAAAGGATTCAATCTTTTGTCAGATATCTTTCTGAAAACTCTTAACACTGCTTCAGCTGATCTGTGCAACATTTTGCTATTTGAAATGATGAATTGTTTTGTGAAAATTTTGATTGATTACTTATATGAGAGCTTTATAAAAATTTATTGCAGGAGAAAAATGCTAAAGATGTAGAAATTCCAAATGTCAGATGGGATGTTTTTGAGTTGATGATGAGGTGTGGTGTGAGCTTCACATTCTCTCATTAAAGATTAATGAAAAAGCAAATGTGCCCTATTTCTGATATTTTGCTGGATTACTGTGTTCTTGTAGATTCATATATACAGGATCTGTAGTTGTTAATGCAGATATTGCTCAAGATCTTCTCAGGGCTGCTGATCAGTATCTTTTAGATGGTCTTAAACGTCTCTGCGAGTATACCATTGCACAGGTTGACCAAAAGAGTAGTTTGATAAGTGCTTTCAATATCAAAATAGTAATATCAAAGTTTAGTCTGATGATTTATTATCTTTCTGTAGGATATTTCTGTTGAAAATGTTCCTCTCATGTACGAGTTATCAGAGGCCTACAATGCTATGACATTAAGGCAATCGTGCATACTGTTTATATTGGAGCAATTTGACAAACTGAGAAGCAAGCCTTGGTATGCAACCTCAATCCACCCTGCTTGTCCAGTTTCCTCTTTTGCTTGAGACATAAATTTTGATAGTTTGGGTAGTGTGTGTGTATTTGTGTCTGGTCAGTTGGAATTTAATATCTTGGATTTTATGTTAGAAAATTGTGCTTTTCACACTGATTCAAGAGTGTTTGGATATACATAGTTGGTCACTAAAGAAATATTTCCTTTACTGTTTAGATATAAATTGTGCTTTGCTGTCACACTGATTCAAGGGTGTTTGGATATACATAGTCTGTTACTAGAGAAATATTTTCTTTACTGTTTGGATATACAGTGTCAGTAGAGGAATATTTTCTTTATCTTACTTCAATATTAAGTGGGATTTTCTAGAATATTTGAACTATTTTGAACTCTGCTTTTGATGTCTTTCAGCTTGTCTGTGTGCCATTTACAATATAGTAGATGACGCTTTCATCTGATCTGAATTTGAAAATTTCCAATTTAAATGGTGATAACTTGCAGGTGTTTTCATTTGATCCAACGTGTATTACCAGAGATACGCAGGTACTTCACACAAGCATTTTCTAAACCTGTCAGAATGAACTCAGGTCAGTTGTGAATGATATACTGGAGTTTGGATCTTTGATTAGCTGTAAGGATGGAGGAACAGAAATGTATAGAGCTAGGTCACGTTGTCATTTTTCAGTTAATGTAGTAAATTTTGCCGATTCCCTTGTATAAGAATACTTCTTGACTTCTCATATAATGCAAATCCCATAATTTTTGTGGTGTTTCTTAAGTTGTGGGAAACTTGAAGACACTGAATAATTGGATGATCAAAATACCTGGACGGATTTTTGGTAAGATTGTTTAGACAAGTAGGATGGATCCAAGGGTAACTCTAGTTCTTTTTTATTTTTTTGGCGTGGCGATGTTTTAAGTACGAGGACATTTCATTATTGTTAGTAGTTGGTAGAGAAAATATTATTCAAGTTTCAAGATTACTTGGATGAATTTAGGTTCGACACAGCGTCCTTGAGACATTCGATCCCTTGGGTCAAAACAATAGAAAAGTTACAGAACTCATAGTTCATATTTACTGTTGAATTCCCACCCTCCAGAAAGACAAAACAATTGTAAAAAGGGCACATTTACAAATATAATATAAATTCCACTGTTACAATTTAAGAGTGGTGTTAATGCAACACCTCTATTATTCTCAATGAAAACCCCATTTTTGGATTTACATTTTATCTTTTAACTAAAATGGACAATCATTACTCGAAATTTCGAATGAGTACACAATTTCTTTTTCCTCAAAAAACTTCCCCACCTTTTGTATCTGTGTCCACTATTTGTGATGATAAATAAGAATTTAAGTGTTGATATTTTTTACTCCACTTTTTGTATAATCACCTTCCACTCTTTCTTAGTTAAGATATTAATTTCAATACATAGGGGGGGTGGGGGAAGCAAATACGTAAAGTAATAATTGATTTTAAAGCATAATAATTGCGGGGGGTTAATAGCATCGGTCCAGTTAAAAATCAACTAGGCTAAGCTTAGTGCTGGGGATGGTGTACGAAATCGGCCCAACTCAATAGACGTCCAATGATGTAGTGTAGACGGGTCGTAACTCGAAACACAGCCGAAAGAAATCCTTTTTCCAAGTCGTTTTTTCATTATCAAGCTCAGACTCAGGATTAAGCTATTCAACCGAATTACTAGCTCCACTCAGACCGAAGACAACAAAGATAGTACTTTGATTTTCTACTTATCTCACCCAGAGAGAAGTTATAATTTTGTACAAAGAGCAGGATATGGCTGTGCAGCTACTTAGTCTATGGTTACCTTCTTCTACAATCTCTGTGCAGTTTGTTCATTGCCGATGCAAAACGAAACCGTCTCCTAGTCCTACAGCTCTCGCCGCTACACCTTCTCTGTCTTCTTCAGCTCCTACCATTCAGGCAATATTTCTAACCCTTAATTCCTACTACGACTTTACGTTAATCATTTGTAGAAACATATCCATAATTGTGGAGAAAGATATTTCAGATTGTTGGTGGGAACAAAATGAGTTGGCATGGGAATTTGAATTTCAATGACAGTATAGAGGGCTACGAAGAAGAAGAGTGTGATTGGATTGATCTTGACGCTGATCTTTGCACAAAGTCCCTGCGACCTGTTCAGGTGCTTAATTTAACTTCTCTTGTCGTAATTAATGAAATATTTGTGCTTTATTTGAGCTATGGCCATTGTACAGTGGTATCCTGGTCATATTGCAACAACTGAAAAAGAACTTAAAGAACAACTAAAGCTTATGGATGTTGTCATAGAAGTACGAGATGCTAGAATTCCCTTGCCACAACCCATCCACGGGTTAGAGTTTTGAATTCAGACATCATAGTTATGCCTCGTGTTTTGTCCAATGTCTAAAATTATTGCTACCATTTCATGAGCAGATGGATTCATGGCTTGGTAATAGGAAAAGAATTTTGGTGTTGAATAGAGAGGACATGATATCTACAGCAGATCGGAATGCTTGGGCTACTTATTTTACAAGGCAGGGAACTAAAATTATCTTCTCCAATGGACAACTTGGAATGGTATATAAATTAGGGACACTTTTGAGCTTTCTATAATTCAAACATTATAGCAGGAAATAAACACTTCCATGCTGTAAATACAGGGCACTATGAAGCGGAACCGGTTAGCGAAGGCATTGGCTGCTAGTGTAAATGTCAAACGCAGAGCCAAAGGACTCCTCCCTCATCAGGTGGGTTTCCTAGGTCAATTAACTCCTTTTGCATTAGAGCTGGACAAATGTGTTCTAGTTTCTTCTTTCTGTAGTAACAGATTAAATTTGTTGTACCTGTTTGCAGTATATTAGTTAATTTTATTTATTAGATTAGAAACATCTGATTGTCTTCCCGTTAAATTGTCCGGATATAAACTTTACTTTGAAAACATTAAGAACTTTCCTCGATCATTGTACAGGTTCGAGCTGAAATTGTCGGATACCCTAATGTTGGGAAATCATCTTTGATCAACCGTTTGCTGAAGCGGCGAATGTGTCCAGCAGCTCCCAGACCAGGTGTTACAAGGGAATTGAAGTTTGTATTATAGTTTTCCTTGCTTAGATATCATAACAATGTTAGGCATGACCAGTAGGGGAAAAATGCATTTTCAATGCAATGTTCAAACTTCTAAGGCCTGCTTTCCTAGGAAACAGCAAGAGATACCAGGCTTAACTTCTTTCAATTACTTTGAAGAATTGGAATTTTGATAAAGTAGAAGGTTTAAATCTGTAGGTATTACATGATGTTTACAGTGTCAAACAATATCAAGTGGCTTGAATTGAAATGAAGGTTTTGAACATTTTGAAAAATGCAAATGGAATTTTGGCAATCTGGTTTTGTAGGTGCATCTTTAATGCAACTGTTCAAAGCTCTAAGCACTGTCTTCATGCAGTTCTTGAAAGTATTGAGAGAAAATAAGTTGACACTTTTTCGACTATTGTACAAATGTTGGAAATAAGATGAGAAAGAAAGTTAACTCATATGATGCTTGCAATATCAAAAACTTTTGGAGTGGTTTGGAAATTCATCAAAGTTCAAAGTT
>JAXCLQ010000001.1:22052307-22074496 GCA_035584115.1 Cedrela odorata | reverse complement strand
GCCCATAGGTATGGGATAATTGCCTACAATCAACCACCCACAAATGTGAAGTAATCGCCTATTACGCCTGACAATTATTGAATTTTCACAACTGTCCTTTATAACCTATCAAATGAATATTTTTTTAACTTAAGCATCAGAGAGTTATTGTCCATCTCATACCGATACCTTTGATACTTCATTTATTTTATAGGTGATCAAATCATCTGAGAACCGAGGACAAAAGAAGGGATACGAGAGATGAAGCTTGAGATATTGAGAATTCATAAGGTTTGCAGTTCAAAAAATATGTTTACCGAGAAATCAGTGTAAACACTAACCTAGTGGTAATTTCATAATGAAACATAAACTGTATTTTGTTACTCCAATGTTGATCGAAAAATCTGTTAACTATTAAAAGTTCGATTGAAAATTATTTTTAGTTATTTGTTTTTGTAATATATGACTTTTTTAAAAATATATGATGTAATTGGTTATTTCATTGTATTAATTTAGTGGTAAAAAATATTTTTTAAAATTTAATGTAACATAGCTTATGAAAGGAGAATGACAAAATTTGATCAAATGATTAATATGAAGTTTACCAAAATATTAGAGACTAAAGTGAGATAAAGAATAAAATGGGAAAGAGTTCTTTTGTAAGAGAATCAAATGAGATGATTAAAGTGATATTTTCTAAAATATTTTCTAAAATAAATGGATCTTGTGTTGGTTATTCACGAGGTCTAGAGTAACAAGAATTACACCTTAACAAAATTAGAATATGATTTATCGTAGATCACTAAGCAAAAATTTAATGAAATATGTTAGATACCTAATTTTTGTGGAGTGTTAGAACTCGAATTTCTTTTAGAGGGGACTAGTTTAATTGATTTAGATATCATCTTTAAATAAGTCTTTATAATCCTCAGTTGGTACTTGGTTGAATATAAAATCACTTTTTCGATGCTTAAATTAAGTTTGAAATTTTTCTTAATAAAATTAAAAATTAATAGAAAATTTTTTGTATTAAAATTTAATTAAAAAATACAAAGTATTTTAAAATATTTTTTTCTCAATTTTATTCAAAGATAATATTTAATAGCTTGTAGAAATTGGTCTCCCTTTGTTTTTTTTTTTCTCTATTATTACTTGTTAGTTTATTTTTATTTTTTTCAAATAAAAATAAAGTGTTGACAACTAAATCTCATATTGAAAAATAATAAGTATTTTATCACCTTATAAGTATTCACACTTTATAGTGTGATAAATATTATAATATATGAAATATATATGTAACTCGTACACTTGCACGCATTGTGGCATGTGACACTTTTAGCTCATTAATTTTTTTTAATTTAATTCAACTTTTATAATATTTTTTTATAAATATTTAAAAATATTATAATATTTAAAAATGAATTCAATTTTTAATTTTTAATTTTTGAAAGAGTCCTCTCTTTCTTATAGGCTTCCAAGTAGTAACGGGGCCAGCCCGTTAGCAGAGTTGAAGGCCCAGGTTGGGTCCAAAACAACAATTCACAAGTACATGTTAACTCATGACTGTGAAATCTCTCTAAGTGATTGTAACATGACCCCAGAAAAAAAAAATGTCGTTCATTATGATCATGGTAAGATTATGAATTTATGAGGTTCAGAGATATATATATATATATATATATAGAGCTAGGTGAAGCAGAAAATCATTAAAATCTACTAAATGTATTGACCAGAAATCTAATATCTGATTTATGCATCAACTCAGTTTTACAGTTGAGCCTTTTAACATAAGAATTTTATTTGTTATACCTTAGTCTTGGATACCCTGCTGCGAGATACTGCATGTCTTGTAGGCTGTAGGTGGAAAGTAGACAGAAATTGATGACTTTTAGGTGGTGAAATTCAGGGCCAGAAACCTTATTATTTGGTACTCGAATGTCATTTCTGTAGTTGTATCACACAGCTACACCTCAGAAGCTCGTCAGAGCCATTGCTGTCATTTTATAAGTGGGAAAACTTCGACTTGCACTTGCTCGTTTAACAGCCAAGCCAAGGTAAGGTAAATTCTTTATTTCAAAAAAATTACTTGCAAGAATTAAAAACAAAATGTGTCACTGACTGTAAATGTATGCCTGCCTGCCTGCCTGCCTGCCAGCATGTAAATTAAACTGAACTAATCAGATATTTCTTGCAGTAATATTTGCTACATCGACCTTGTTTCGCTGCTGCTTCCTTCCACCATTGTTCCAAGCCTGCCAGCACTAAAAAAACAAAGCACGAGGGAGGATGACTAGTCCAAGAGACTGGCTAGTGAGTGAAGTGAGTAACCAAGCGGACAAAAGCATGAGCCGAGCCGAGTAAGAAGCCGAGGATTGCGCTTCTCATTAACCGATAAGAACACGTGCAGTTGCACGTGCAGGGACAGTCGATCCACGTAAGACTCTCTCTCACTATAGAAAAAGTAAACAAAATAGATAAACGAAGCAGCAATGAATTTGTGTATATAATAACTACCTCCAAGACTCGAGCATGGCCATTCACTTTACTCCCGGTTTTAACTCTTCAACAACTCAGAGACACTAGAGATAGAGAGATTAGAGCAACACCAACAGAAAACTCTCACTCTCCACTCCGCTAAGCCCATAGCCCACAGAGATTTAGAAAGAGGGATTTATAGATTGAGATCATAGAGAGCGTGCCTTGTTTAGCTTCAGCCAATTAATGCATTTCACCTGCAAACCGTGAAGCCTTAGCTCTCTTTTCCTTTACGGGCTCATCAAAACACCATCACTCTCCTGCAAACAGACAATCAATCTGTTAAAAAATTCTTCACTCTTTCTAACTAAACTTTCACTGTTACAGAGAGTGAGTGGGGTAGAAAGATGGACCTGAGTAAGGTAACGCTAGAGATCTTCACAAAACTGGAGCAAAAATGGCTGTCACACTGTGAAGCCACTAAGAAGACTCGAGTTCTCAGCATCGATGGCGGAGGAACCACCGGCATTGTAGCCGGCGCAGCACTAATCCACCTTGAGGACCAGATCCGCCTCAAAACTGGCGATCCTCATGCTCGAATTGCCGATTTCTTCGACATTATCGCTGGCACTGGCATTGGTGCTCTTCTCGCTTCCATGCTCGTAGCTGATGACGGCTCCGGCCGTCCTCTCTTCACCGCCAGAGAAACCGTCCATTTAGTCACTCGTAGAAACTCCGAGCTCTTCAAGGGCGGGTTCTCGGGATTTATTCGCCGGAAAAGGAGATTCTCCGGCAAGAGCATGGATAAGGTTTTGAAGGAATTTTTCAGGAGAGATGACGGTAAGGTCCTGACTTTGAAAGACACGTGTAAGCCTCTACTTGTTCCTTGCTTTGACTTGAAGAGTTCTGCTCCGTTTGTCTTCTCTTGGGCTGACGCATCCGAGTCACCCAGCTTCAACTTCGAGCTTTGGAAAGTATGTCGCGCCACGTCAGCTACCCCCAACTTGTTCAAGCCATTTGCTTTAACGTCCGTGGACGGAAAGACCAGTTGTTCGGCCGTTGACGGGGGTCTAGTAATGAACAATCCCACATCAGCAGCGGTTACTCATGTGCTGCATAACAAGCGCGACTTTCCATCGGTTAACGGCGTTGAGGATCTGCTGGTTCTTTCTTTGGGCAACGGACTGTTAATGAGTGGATCGTATGAGAGAAAACTCCGTCATAACGGTGAGTGCTCCACGTCATCAGTGGTTCACATTGTAATAGATGGAGTCTCTGAGACCGTAGACCAGATGTTGGGGAACGCATTTTGCTGGAACCGTACTGACTATGTCAGAATTCAGGTATATTTAATACATAATGCTCTGTTTGGTCACCCAGAAAATGCAAGAAAGTGAAAGGAATTTAAACAGTAAACGGCAACTGCCTTGTATTTCTGTACAGCGGTTGCCGTACAACTTTAATTGCTTTTCAGTAGTCAAACAGAGCAGTTAATTCTTCTTTTTTTTTTTTTTTTTAATTTCGTTGCTATTGTTGAGTAACTGATGGAGTGATTAACGGCGTGAAATGTTAAGGCAAACGCTTTGACGAGCGAGGGAATGGTGGGTCCGAAAATGGAGGAAGAGGTGTTGAAAGAGAAAGGGGTGGAGTCGTTGCCGTTTGGCGGGAAGCGGTTATTGACGGAGACTAACGGGCAGAGAATTGAGAGCTTCGTGCAACGCATTGTTGCATCTGGGAAGACCAGTTTGCCACCAAGTCCCTGCAAGGAATCCACCGTTAGGCCTCTTGTTAACGGCTGTTAGCTAATGTTTTTTTTTTTTGGGGGTCCCTTACTATGTTTTTCTTCTTAACCCTTTTGTAAGTTGTAACAAATGTCGGGTTTTCTTGCTTAACTGTCTCTACTTTGCGTTAATTAGCAACTAATAATTACCTGTTTAGTTGCCTTCTGTCTTTTGGCAGAAGTTTAATTAATTAACTGGCTAGAGTAATTGGGTTAATTAGATGACTTGTCGTTATTAACCGCATCAATTAATTGTCTCTTTAATTATTAACTTAGACAGATGAGAATACATGGAATCAGAAAGCAACACTCCTTTAATGCATTTGCAAGAATTTCATGGTCCAGGCATCATACTGGAAAATTCTTGTCGTTTAGCAAATAACAAAGTGTTGCTAAGACGACAAGTCATATGGGTATGCAAAAGTCTCAAAAAACATTTCACGAAATCGAGCTGCCTTCACAACTCGTATCGTATGGTTTTAAATGAGATCGCTTTCAAGACAGCTCCAAAACAAAGATACATATAAAAAAAAGTATAATTACAAACCCGTTGCTGCCCATTATTCCCAAATCTAACAACAGTCGTTGTCAAAATTAAAACCCAAAACCAATACAATTCTCTACCCACCTCAAAGCCAAGAGCTTACTAATTCATACACCACTGCATAAAACGGTGGGATCCAACTGTGATATTGATTAGCGGGGGATTGAATCATATTACCTTTTGCAAAATTTCTTTATGCGTGTACGTGTAATAGCGTTGGGAAGGAAAAGGAACCAAATCCCGTCATCAGTTGAGCACGTACATCGCAGAGTAACAACCAACTTTTGCATCATCGAGTAAAAAGTAACGAAAGGAACGGACTTCTCTTTTTTCCTACTCATTGATTTCACTTTTAAAAGTCTTCATAGCCATGTTTGCTCCTTTCATCTCCTCTTCTCTGAATTTGTTTTGCTCGATCTCTCGTTTTGGTAGGTAAGTTTGGTGGATTTAAAGATTGATTATACTTCTCCAATATAAGTGTTGGCATTAGACAATACAACTAGTGCTAGCTTTGCATTAAAACGGTCCCCTAGCTACCTTATTTTGTTGCTTTGAGTCTTGCTCTTTGTTTAATTCTATGCCTTTTGTGATATTTAAATCTAAGTTAAATAGGCTAGCTTCAACGTATTGGATAGGAACGGGTACTTGTTTATTTATTTATTTGTTAGGTAGAATATACTTCGCACCACATTTATCTTTGATTCGGGCGATAATGACATTAGGCAAGACAATATTTAATTTACAAACACCTTAAACTAAATGTAATTTTCAATTTGCTTAGCCAGCCTGGTCCTTGTTAACTCGGCCTAGCTTGTTAGGCATCATGTTACGAAACAAAAGATTTAAATTTTCTGCAATATATGATTCTCATGCATGCTATTGCTAGCTGATGGCGAAGAGAAATGATCTAACATTTTAGCCCCGTGGCTTTCTTTGAATGTGGGAACAACACATGGGGGAAGATGAAAGGGACCTCAACTATTTTTAGTTGTGGAAAGTAACTAATAATATCTCCACGGATCTTGTGTGAAAATGGTATATAATTAAAGTTTTTTTTAGAATTGTGTTTTTAAAGTAAAATTTTTAAAAAAATATTTCATAATATTAATTTTTAATAAAATTTATCTATTTTTTAGTAATAATTTATACATAATACTCTTACTTCGGTACTAAATAGAACTTCAATTTATTTATCATAATTTGAGTGGGTATTTGTAATTATATTGTTTTTGAATAATTTTAACTAGTCTAATGCAAAAGTTACTGGGGTAAAAATTGAAATTGACAATATGACATTTACATAGCGAAAATCTTCAAAGCTTGGTAGCTCCAAATCGACTAACAAACGGAGAGAGTGACTCGCTAGCTACCAATACTGAGTTTTACAGAGACCACCTGAACCCGACAAGATTGGGAAGTGGGTCAAAACCCAGGGTGATCCCTGCCTTTTGGCCGACCCCATCCATTAACATAATATTTTTCCTCCCTTATTAAACTCACTAGTGACCGTGCTTTGTTTTACGTGTATACAAACTTATTGAAAAGTTCATAATACGTGGCTCAGTACTCTTTCTGTTTAGTGCTAGAATCATAGATTTGATTCATTTAATTATAGTTTTTCCTTGTAATGTAGCATCTTACTATAATGTTTCAATCCTTTCCAAGTCAAGCTAGTGGTTACCCTTCAAGTCATGCCAAGGGGTTAGGGTTCTTATTTTGTATATAATTGAGTACCCTTTTAATCATGTAACTGGAAAGCTAAACTCATTATGATGCCGCTTGCACTCAGCTTGTTGCTTGCTCCAATCTTGGCTGACAATGCAATTCTATGTGCAAATTTTTGTACTTCTATCATCAATTTCAGTGCTATGATATATTCTAAAATTTATGGCTGCCTTGCTCCAAACAAATTAGAAGCATATAGTATAATGTTAAATAAATCAATCACATTCGTAAATTATTCAAAAATAGAAGAGAATTAACGGAATGTCAATGCTAGCATTGTCTCCACTATACAAAGACCTTGCATATGCTTTACGAAAGTGTCATTAGCTAGCCAAGTTATTCCCCTTCCCCATCAGATAACTAGTAAACTGTAAAACATAATCTATTAAACAAGTAGAAACACTGGAGTAAAGCTAGATTCTGGTCTAGAGAATCTCCAAAGTTATTACATGTTAACTTTACCGTCTCTTCACAGACGTTATATAACACTTAATAGGTTATAGAAAGATTCAAAAGCTTGTGGCAGGGTCTTTAATATTGGTAGGCTTTTCCCCTTAACTTGTTGGTTTCTCATCAATGCATATATTAAGGATGGTTGTTTCTTCTTTTAGTAAAGCAGATTCTACCTCCGTACTCAATTAATATGGCTTCAATATAAACCCTTTTTCGGTTAAAAAAGAAAGATTATGGAGAGTTTATAGTGGGTAGTTGGCCCTCCACAACCATGCATGTTTTATTAGAGACTTATTTGGCCAAATTAGTTTTTATTTTCTCTCTTTAAACTAACAAAACAAACTAACCGACTACAAAGACAGGCATTAGAATCTAGATCTGTGAGTGTGAGCGTAAGTGGTTGGTGGGAAATCGCTCTCTCTTGGTGATAACCACTTAATCTTTAGAAATTGGAACGCCATTTTGATTAAGACAGAAGTTACCATGACAATGAGAGAAAGAAAGGGAGAGGTGTATGGTTCAAGTTATATTTTTGAGGGTTATTCCAGAACCCATTAATTAGATTAAACCCAAAGTTATGCTCTTAAGAATCCTCAACACTACTCCCCACCAAACCAATCGTTTAGTATCCTTTAATCTCTTTTTTGTTGTTATTTATTTATTAACCATTGAACATACAATCTTTCGTTTGTGATATTATTGTCTATGCTTTTGGGTACATTAATATTCAAAACTTACATTAATTATAGTAGCATATATCAAACAAGGTTAGGGTTATACATAGGAAGACAATAAATTAAAACATGATTGAATGGTGTCTTTAATTTTGTTTTCGTAATTATTTTTTTTTAATCAATGTAAAAGAATTTAGCTAGCTCATGTATATATGTCTCATTGATATATAGTACTTATGTCATGTCTAGAGAACCGAACTAATATTGAATTCGATCACCTAAGATACTGATAGCATTGTTCGGGTAATAGGTAAAAGAATAAGCCATTCAGTACGCATTGCACGGCTCCGTTATAAATGAATGGGCAGCAAAGTAGGCACAGGTGTGGGCCAGTGACACAACTGGTTGGGAGAGTGAGATTCTTGGAGCCATTCGAGTGCGAAATTGTCGTTTTGCTTTCTGCAAATGTCATTTAAGGTGAGGCAAAGGGCTCCACTCCAAGATACTTCCTTAAAATAGTAACACTAACCCAATTGGTGAAAAATCTATTAATTCTTCTGTAATTACTGTGTCGTTAAGATCTGACCAATATTATGAAGAATTGCAGCAGCTAAGGACTGGACGATAGCTAGCTAGTAATAAAGGATAAATAAATTGACCATTTCTAATTACTTGTATGATTCTTCAATTTTTCTGGTTATTACATAAATGCAGAGAGAGATCTCTCAACTTCACAATTCAGTTGAGCAATAATTGATGATCATCCTACCGTGTTAGCTAAAGGACATAAATTTATTACAATTTTGGGAACTCTTTATATCTCTAGTGATTAATTCTTATCTACAAGTCATACCAACATGTTATTCGCAGTAAAGAGATGGACTTTTCGATCTAGTTATTACAGAATTTCTAGAATTATACGTAAAAATCGTGCCTCAACTTCACAGCTAAACTGAGATTATTTTTATTTTTAAGGTCCATGTTTCATAGTTTTACTAGTTTACTGAGTCCAAATATCAACGAGATCTAAGTAATCTGGACTCATATGGTAACAACTAGACACCAATCCGCACAACCCATTTCGCCATGTCCCCAGATCTCATGAACACGTGTTACACGTGTATGCTTCTATGTGCTAATATAACTATATATACATGTATCACATATGTGATATGAATGTGAATTTATATATATCTATATAGATTATGATAAGATCTTGTCTTCTGGATCTTTCTTGATTGATTAACTATCTCGTTTCATGGCATCGCCTTTGTCCATCTCTTCGTACAAAATAACGACGAAGCGTTCTATCCATCACTTAACATTTACTTCGTAGTCTCATTTCTCTCATAACCTCATACAAGAATCAGTGCGTGCATGGATCATGCAATCCATCACAACCGTCTGAACCTCTTATAGTACCAATAGATGAAAACTCCAAATGGACAGTTTATGTTAGCGTTTGGAATCTCTCACAGTACAGTATGGCCGTGAGTAACTAAATCTATAGAGAATATACTAGGGTTTTGTTTGCTTCTGCCAACTAAGGAAATTAAGGAGAATCCTGAATTTTAATAGAACTATCTAGATGTGATTTGCAGTACTGCAGACCAGCTGGTGGTGGTGTCAGGAGATTCCACCTAACTAATATATCAAACAAAAATAAAACATGACTACTGAAAGCCATGCTTTTATACAATACCTGGCGTGGCAACTTGACGAAATTCGTAGTAATTTATACGTGCATGGAGTGGAGCCCGTGAAGGTTGGATACAAAAGTATGGCGAGATCCTTTGATAATTTCAAGACAAACACCTGGCTTGCGTTATCGTGATTGCCTTTTTTGTCGTTTGCGTTATATATGTGTGTGTGAGTGACTGTGACTAAGATGGAGAGAAAGAGAAAAGGAATCTAGTTGAAGGACAGTACTGAACGGATCACAAGAAGAGAGAAGAGCCCTTGGGCAGTTAAAAATGGCAGCAAATGCGCTGGTTTGGAATCTCTGGCAACGTCCCAAGGAAAAACTATGGGAAGGTTCTTACGCTCATTTTTTAGTGTCAACAGTTAACTCCGCCGACAACTCAATTCATTGCATAAGAAACTAGTATCCATAGCTACTGTATATTTTGATTTTGATATGTTACCCGAAAGACAATATTTTTCCTTCTTTGTTTGCTTGCGCAAATTGCCTAATGGGCCTGGCTTATTTTGTCTTCTGGTTTGTTGGTTTCGTAAAGAACCAGTGCTTATGAGATTTTTTAACTTCCATTAGGTAAGAAATTAAATAAGCCTGTGGATATGACCAAGCAATATAGTAAATGCGATGCTCGATTCTATTCATGCTTGTCTTGACTATGACGAAGAACAGATAATTCAGGATTCAAAAGATGTTGCCATAGCTCTTTAAAGAAGCACAGGAGGAGAAAATTGAAATTACAGTACTCTGAAAAAGTGTGAGCAGGAAAATCTGCCGTGAACAGAGGAACCGAAAGTTAACATGTACAGCCTTTGACTTATTATTCAGTAAGGTCGGTGAGATATGAAGACTGGAAACTGGGTAACAGTTTCCAGATCAATTAACAGTCTGTCACTAATACAGTACAATAGCTGGCACTGAGGCAAAAGAAATGCTAGGATTTTGATGAGTGGCTCCTCAAATCTAAACCCGACATTGGTCTTGCTACAAGGCAGGTCAATTCGAGTGGGTATTAGGTACGGCCCAAAACTCCTAGTTGCAGGCCGATCACTTGGGGTGCTCTGGGCCAGCCCTTATATGGATGAGGCACGATCATTTTATTACAAGATAGTGGGTGTATATGATAATTAGATGGGCCGTTTTTGGTTTCAGTATTTCATTAAAGTCGGAACATAAGGATTTAGCCTGGGTCCGTATTGGTATGGTCCACTTTACACTAGTACCTACCTAGTTGCGGCCGAAATTATAAGCACCCTCTACCACTAAGCGCACTAGTTTAAATTAATGTTTCCGAGGGCGGGAGCGGACTTTAAAATCTCATTCCGAAAACAAAATGGCGGGCTCCTAACGCCTCACCATAAATGTACTTCGTCAAATTAATTCGAAATCACATTCGAAATTTCCTTCACTTTCTTTCCCAGATTATCCCCAACCTGCATCTTCGCGTTTCCAATTCGTCATGGATCATCAAGAACGCCAAACGGTTCCTGCTCGAAGAAGCTTGAAGCGAAAGCTGGAGCAAGAATTCGGAGAAGAGAGAGCCGATCGCAAGGTTTTGATCGTCGAATCCAACGCCACTGAACAAGATCTGGTTCAAGATATTCGTGCCCAGGTTGATATTCTGAACTCCACCTACACTTGTAACGAAGCCTATCGTGCCGCCGCCAAACGCGCCGTTCATACCCTCGTTGAATGCGCTAAAAACGGTACCGTTTCCACTTTTCTCCAATTACGTATATTTTTGTGTATGTGTGTTTTTGGTGCATGTGACTGTATGTTGTTTGAGTTGTTCAAGAAACATGGAATTTTGATCGCTGAGTTTAGTCATTTTAACTGAAATTACTCCCAGTAAATCGGATTTATGTTAACTAGTTTACTATTATTGTTCTGTTGAGATCATATTCATGTTAACTAGTCTCTTAATATTTGTCGATTGAATGATTTAATTGTGTGAATTTTCGTATTTGTAGTTGTTTTTGGGTTTCTTTTAGGATTTACGGTTTTAGTAATACACGATGTGCAGAAGAAATTGTGAATTTAATTGTGGATAGTGGAGCCGTGCCTGCGCTGGTGAGGCATCTTCAGTCGCCACCACCGTCGACGGATGTTCAGATCCCGTATGAGCATGAGGTGGAGAAAGGAAGTGCTTTCGCGCTTGGACTTCTTGCTGTCAAAGTAATAAATTCGATACCCTTAGAAATTTTCACGTTTAGAGGCATGAATTGTTCTTTTTGTAAATATGTTTTCCTAGTTCCTTGATGGTTTTTAATACAGTATGTAACTGCTAAGCTACTGATTTTTGGTTTTGTTGCATCTTCTTGTAAAAGTAATAGAACCTAATCATTTATCGGACTTTCTCTCTTCTGATGGTGTTCTATCAAATTAATTGCTGCCTTTTCAATTGTTATTGGTTTAATCATTCATGGAGACAATTTTACAAAATTGTCTTATAACACTTTTGTATTTGTCAAATTAACTACTGTATGATATCAGAAGATTACTGAATGGTAAAATTTGCCAACTAATTGAACTTGCGTATTGATTTTGTTAATTACACGTGCTTTTATTTCAGATAATTATTGTGGTTCTACTAGTTGGCTTAGCTGAATTTAGGAAGCTGGGAATTCTTATCTGGCAAACTTTAAATGAACTGATAAAGATTCTGAAGTATTTTGTATTGGATTGGCAATTACACAAACGTCAAAATTTGACACTGACTTTTGGCATTTAAGTTCGGAGTTGTAGGTTTCTATTCTCTGAAGTGTTTTGTTTACCATGTGCAGATGCACAGACTAAATAAAAATGAAACGTTCTGTGTTTTTCACTTTCCTTGTATTATTGTATGATTTCCTGCAAAGCCAATATCATGGGATCATAGTGTCCTCTTTGTCCACAACTGTGCTGTGTAACTCTGTTCCTTGGGCTGCAGTTGGATAAATTGGCTGTTTCATAGGCAGATTGAAGTTAATTCGATAAAATAAAGAGGCTTTTGTACCCAACAAACCCACTCTACCTGACCCAAAATTTCATATGCTTGCAGATGCAGTTTCCTTAGGTTTTGTTGGTAGGATTTCTGCAAGATTTTAATCACTGTAAGGTTTCATATCACAGGGAAAGCTACTGCAGACTGATATAAATTAGACATGATCTAATATCTATCTGGTTTTTTGAAATTATAACTGAACTGCTTCTCTGGATGTGCTGCTATTTATTAATGGATTATGAGCCAGGTCTTTAGTTTGGGCTACTAGATTAGATTTGCTAACTATGCTGTGGTTTTCATAATTTATTTCTGACCATTCTTCTGTAGTTAGGCGACTATTTTCTACCGTTCATAATATTGCGATGCAAGCATTTCTTTCACTTTATATGTAGCTATTTCTGGGTTGATGTTTCATGTTTGAGCTATTTGTTTACTATGTAGTATTTACCTTGCTTGTTGCTTTGTTAAATAGCCAGAGCATCAACAACTCATAGTTGATGCTGGAGCTCTATCTCATCTTGTGGACTTGTTAAAGCGGTATAAAAGTGGTGGCAACTCTCGGGCACTCAGCGGTGTTATCAGGAGGGCTGCTGATGCAATCACTAACCTTGCACATGAAAATGCCAACATCAAAACCTGTGTCAGGTTTTCTTATTTGCATACTTGCTTTAACCAAGGCTTATATGAATTATTACATCTCTTTTCTAATATTGTTGTCATATATTCAGGTTTGAAGGTGGCATCCCACCTCTTGTTGAATTGCTTAAGTTTGTGGATGCTAAGGTACAGAGGGCAGCTGCAGGTGCCCTTCGGACACTTGCATTTAAAAATGATGAGAACAAAAAACAGGTAGAACTCTCTTGCTACATGATACTCCAGAGGTTCTTTTGCAATTTTTTTTATAAAAAATTTCATTTGTGAACTTGCAGATTGTGGAATGTAATGCTCTATCCACCCTTATACTATTGCTTCAATCAGAGGATGCTACTATACATTATGAAGCGGTGGGCTCTCATCCAAATTTTTATGTGTTTGGAGTTTCATTTCTGAACTTCATATAGCTTTTACCATTATCTGACTTCACCTGAAGTTTTCAGGTTGGTGTGATTGGGAATCTGGTTCACTCTTCCCCAAACATAAAGAAAGAAGTTCTTTTTTCTGGAGCTTTACAACCTGTTATTGGATTGCTGAGGTAAATTTTGAATTTTGCATAGGAGTTCACCTTTCTGAGTAGAATAATAGGTTTTGTTATTTAAGTCTTATTCAAGAGTTGTGGGTTATATGCTTTCTATTTATTTTTAAATTTATTGTTGGTAATAAATATTTGAAGGGATTAATGAATTTGGTGACAGTTCCTCCTGTTCAGAGAGCAAAAGAGAAGCAGCTTTATTACTTGGTCAATTTGCTGCAGCTGATTCAAATTGCAAGGTAGACTGGATATTTTTTTCTTTTCTCCATCTTGAACTTTGTAACTTTGCTACCTGCAATCAAGGATTTACATCATAAATCTGGATTATTAGCCCCATTGTTTGATTCGTCTTCTAATGTCATGCGGGTATTCTTCTTTAACCACAACAAAGATGAGCTTCATGCAGGTGCACATTGTTCAGAGAGGAGCTGTACGGCCATTAATTGAGATGCTTCAGTCCTCAGATTCACAGCTTAAGGAAATGTCAGCTTTTGCACTAGGGAGATTGGCACAGGTTATTATTTCTTTGATCTTGTTATGCCTTGTTCAAATCAGACATAAATGTAAATGAAATTAGAAGGCTGCTAAATGATCTTATTATTGGTTAAACTTGAATGTTTTTAGTTGTCAACTCTTCTTTCATTCTATGAGGAGTGTTGTTTAATATATTAGCATGTATTAAAATTTGAATACTACAATAACAAGGCTAAGTGATTTGGGGTGTTAGGTTTTTGTTTTTGGATATTTGTTATATTCTTTTTAAAAAGGGAAACAGTTCAATTCCCATATTGAGGTGTCTTGCATGAATGATTATTAGGTTTGTGCAGAGATATTTCTATCATCATCTTGTTTAATTACAGAAATAAGCATATATTATTTTGGTCCTCTACTGATCTTTTCATCTGCTTGCATTTCACCTGAAGCTTTTTTTATGCTGGATAAAATCTTTTTGTTGTCCGTTGTCTTTCCTCATTAAATTTCTTTGGTGACTTGTAAAAACAATTTTTTTTTGTTCCTTATGTTATAAGTTCCCTTTTCGGTATGTTATTATTTGGAATGATATGCGTGTATTCTTTCCCTGAGAATGCTAAAACTGTTATATCTGCAGGATATGCATAACCAAGCTGGCATTGCTCAGGATGGTGGTATAGTACCATTGCTAAAGCTTATTGATTCTAAAAATGGATCTTTGCAACATAATGCTGCATTTGCTCTATATGGCCTTGCAGACAATGAGGTATAATTAAGTTTGTTCAGTCATTGTCATTTGTGGTAAATTGCCTAATAGTGGCACTTATATGAAGTTGCTTCCACAGGATAACGTTGCAGATCTTATCAAGGTTGGCGGCATTCAGAAACTTCAAGATGGAGAGTTCACTGTGCAAGTATGCTTTCCTTTCCTTTTCAATATTTTGATACCTAGGGACCAGATTATTGGTCGTTCCATTCCTTCCATGGTTGTTGCCTAACACTTACAATTTTTACGTGATATTGCAGCCAACTAAGGACTGTGTAGCAAGGACATTGAAAAGATTAGAGGAGAAAATTCAAGGACGAGTGAGTTCTTTCATTCTACTTTTTAGTCTGTGTACTTAATTTGAATTTTCTTTTTAACCTTCATGCTAGCTGTTTGCATGCACTTATGATGCTAATTTGTTAAATTGAGAAAAATCTCCCAGGAAAGAAATTAATTGTATAAGCATAATTGGTATGATTGTCTGGACCATTTGTTCATGTTTTTTTCTTGACAGGTGTTGAACCATCTGTTGTATCTGATGCGGGTCGCAGACAGGGCTGTTAAAAGACGAGTTGCTTTGTCTCTTGCTCACCTCTGTGCCCCTGATGATTGTAAAACTATTTTCATTGATAACAATGGTATAAATACTTGAGCTGAGCTACCAATTCTCATCACCATTGTTTTTCCGGCATAAAATTTCTCTAGCAGTTTCATTCGTGTCTTCTTCACTTCTTGGTTGCTTACTTTAACGTATTATTTCTTTTTTTCCTACAGGATTAGAGATACTGTTGGGGCTTCTTGAGTCTACTACTGTGAAGCAGCAAGAAGACAGTTCGGCGGCCTTGTATAAGCTGGCTACCAAGGCTACTTTTCTCTCTCCTATGGATGCAGCTCCTCCATCGCCCACCACACAGGTGTGTTTTCCTTTAAATTTCTGCTTGCTTTGTTGCTATTAATTTTCTAAGTTCTTTTTAATTAACTTATTTTGGTTCTTAGTTTTATAGGATAATATGGGATGTGGATGTGCACTTGGTCTGATTGTGCTTTTACTTGCTCTGTCACTTGTTCTAGTTCTATTTAAGAAAGCAATATGAATGTTTGTGAGATAGCGGTGTTCTGAAAAGCAGCACAGGCTTAGCTATTTTTATCACTAAGTGCTGTGGTTGACATTGGTTTACATGCTCTTTTATTGCTGATTCGTTACAAGATGTGCTTTGCCTCCACACGTTGTGTAATGGTCTGTGTAGTTACCACTGCTAGTACTTGTGATCTACTCCAATTGGTCCTAAAAATTAGTATTATCTTTGAACTATTCTTTGTTCGTAAAATGTAAACTCTGGCGTTTTTATTTGGGTATAATTATGAGGTTATTATTTGCTTCTTTTCCTTGCTCTTTGATCCAAAGCACTAAATCTAGATCTTTGTTTCATAGTCAATACTGTTGATTTGCATATTCTTGAAATCAAGAAAGAAATATCAATTTCATGTTTGCAGTTTGCATTACTGACAATTACATAATTTTGCTGCAGGTGTACTTGGGTGAGCAGTTTGTAAACAATCCTACATTGTCTGATGTGACATTCTTGGTTGAAGGTATAATTTTTTTTCATTTGTTTGTTTGTTTTGGTATTATTGCTTATTTTCTTGTTTCTTTCTTACATGAGAATGTAATTGTGTCTTTTATGTTATCAGGTAAACGGTTCTATGCTCATAGAATATGTTTGCTTGCTTCTTCGGATGCTTTCCGTGCAATGTTTGATGGTGGTTACAGGGTGAGTATTGATTTACCTACTGCTATCTTTTTCCATTGTTTAAATATTTTGTAAGTTGTTCTCAATTCCCTCAACCCTTGAACTCCTCCCTTACTAGAAGGAAAATAAACTAAAAAGATAAAACTCAGGAAAACATGAAAATTATTTCAAACGATTCAATCTTTTGTCAGATTTCTTTCTGAAAACTCTTAACACTGCTTTAGCTGATCTGTGCAACATTTTGCACTCTTTTGGCTATTTGAAATGATGAATTGTTTTTTGAAAATTTTGATTGATTACTTATATGAGAGCTTTGTAAAAATTTATTGCAGGAGAAAAATGCTAAAGATGTAGAAATTCCAAATATCAGATGGGATGTTTTTGAGTTGATGATGAGGTGTGGTGTGAGCTTCATATTCTCTCATTAAAGATGAATGAAAAAGCAAATGTGCCCTATTGCTGACAATTTACTGGATTTTTGTGTTCTTGTAGATTCATATATACAGGATCTGTAGATGTTGACGTAGATTTTGCTCAAGATCTTCTCAGGGCTGCTGATCAGTATCTTTTAGATGGCCTTAAACGTCTCTGCGAGAATACCATTGCACAGGTTGACCAAAAGAGTAGTTTGATAAGTGCTTTCAATATCAAAATAGCAATATCACAGTTTAGTCTGATGACTTATTATCATCCTTTAGGATATTTTGGTCGAAAATGTTCATCTCATGTACGAGTTATCAGAGGCCTACAATGCTATGACGTTAAGGCAATCATGCATACTGTTTATATTGGAGCAATTTGACGAACTGAGAAGCAAGCCTTGGTATGCTACCTCAATCCACCTTGCTTGCTCAGTTTCCTCTTTTGTTTGAGCAATAAATTTTGATAGTCTTGATAATATACATTTTTGGCTGGTCAGTTTGAATTTATTATCTTGGGTTTTACATTAGAACATTGTGCTTTGCTTTCATGCTGATTCAAGAGTGATTGGATATACATAGTTGGTTACTAAAGAAATATTTTATTTACTGGCTGAGTATTGAAGGTACTACTTATTATCTTATTTCAATATTAAGTAGGATTTTCTAGAATATTTGAATTATTTTGAACTCTGCTTTCAATGCCTTTCAGCTAGTCTGTGTGCCCTTTTCAATGTAGTAGATTTCTGATCTGAATTTGAAAATTTCTAATTTAAATGGTGATAATTTGCAGGTGTATTCGTTTGATCCAACGTGTACTACCAGAGATACGCAACTACTTCACACAAGCATTTTCTAAACCTGTCAGAGTGTACTCAAGTCAGTTGTGAATGATACACTGGAGTTTTGATCTTTGATTAGCTGTAGAGATAAGAGGAACAGAAATGTATAGAAGCTTATTAGGTCACTTACACATAGCATAGTTAAAAGTAGTAAAATTTGCTAATTCTCATGTGTAACAATACTACTTGACCTCTCATCTAATGCAAATCCCATATTTTAGTGGTGTTTCTTATGTTGTGGGAAACTTGAAGACACTGTCACTGATTTTAATTGGATGATAAAAACAGTAGAAAAGTTACAGATCTCATTGGTCATATTTACTGTTGAATTCCTTCCCTCCAGAAAGAGAACAATTGTCAAAAGGATGAATTCAGTGTGGAAGCCAACTGCGGGAGACGAAGTTTGTAGAGTTTATCTTCCGAGGGATGTAGAAAGTTTTTCGAGGGAAAATAAAAATGTGGGTTCATTAGAATTATGATCGTCTTTAATGTAATTTTTAGTTAAAAGATGGAAATTTCATTTCATGATAATATAGAGTGGCAAGAAGTATATTGGGTTGTTTGGTGGTGGGAGTCACATAAATTCAAAGATTATGTTCTATGACTGTTTGCTAAAAGAACGGGAAGCATGCGTACAAATTTGTGTCAGCCTATACCATTTTTCAAACATTTTAACAATTTCGATTTTCCAGATACATATTAAACTGAGAGAAAGAAATAAATAAGAAGAAACTGAGAAATAAGAATTGGGTGATGATGGATGAATCCACCCAACTTTCTGTGCTAGCACCTTCCATCCGCAATTAATTAGGATATTATTTTCATTACATGGGAGCAAAGCATTTGCATAAAATGATTACAAGTAAGAATTACTACTGTAATTAGGAGGGGTCTTATTAGTAATAATAGATTTAGGATAATAATTTCGGGGTGTAAATGTAATAGCATTACTTCATTTCAAAATCAATTGGGCCGAACTAGGTGCTGGGCAATCGGCCCAACTCCGTAGATGCCCAATGTTTCAATGTAGAAGGGTCTGAAACAGAGCCAGCCAGAGAATCCACTTCCCAACTCGTTTATCATTATCGACTATGAAGCCAGGTCAGTTTTAAGGTATTCAACCAAATTACTAGCTCCACCCAGACTGAAGATAACAACGATAACACTTTGATATTCTATTATCTCACCCGGAGAGAGAAGTTATAATTTTGTACAAAGCGCACGATATGGCTGTGCAGCTATCTAGTTTATGGTTACCTTCTTCTACAATCTCTGTGCAGTTTGTTCATTGCCGATGCAAAACGAAACCGTCTCCTAGTCCTACAGCTCTGGCCGCTACACCTTCTTTGTCTTCTTCAGTTCCTACTATTCAGGCAACATTTCTATCCCCTAATTACTCCTACGACTTCACGTTAATCGTTTGGAGAAACATAATCATAATCGTGGATAAAGATATTTCAGATTGTTGGTGGGAACAAATTGAGTTGGCATGGAAATTCAAATTCCAATGACAGTATTGAGGGCTGCCAAGAAGAAGAGTGTGATTGGATTGATCTGGATGCTGATCTTCACTACTGGATAAAGTCACTGCGTCCTGTTCAGGTGCTTTATTCAACTTCTCTTGTTGTAATTAATGAAATATTTATGGGTTTTTTTTTTTTTTTTTAATCCCTGAATGTTTATATGAGCTATGACAATTGTACAGTGGTATCCTGGTCATATTGCAAAAACTGAAAAAGAACTTAAAGAACAACTAAAGCTTATGGATGTTGTCATAGAAGTACGAGATGCTAGAATTCCCTTGTCCACAACCCATCCACAGGTTAGAGTTTTGAATTCAGATATCATAGTTATACCTTGTGTTGCCTCCAATGTCTAAAATTATTGCTACCATTTCATGAGCAGATGGATTCGTGGCTTGGTAATAGGAAAAGAATTTTGGTGTTGAATAGAGAGGACATGATATCTACAGCAGATCGGAATGCTTGGGCTACTTATTTTACAAGGCAGGGAACTAAAGTTATCTTCTCCAATGGAAAACTTGGAATGGTATATAAATAAAGGCTCACTTTTAAGCTTTCTAATCTTTGTACGTTATAGCAGGAAATAAACACTCTCATGCTGTAAATACAGGGCACTATGAAGCTGAACCGGTTAGCAAAGGCATTGGCTGCTGGTGTAAATGTCAAACGCAGAGCCAAAGGACTCCTCCCTCGTCCGGTGGGTTTCCTAGGTCAATTTGTTACTACACTGAACATTATTTGATATTTTAAATATTAAATATTAAATATTCTCTTAGTCTTTTATTTATGGCTGACTTTGCTGTCAGGTGTTTATGAACTCCTTTTGCATTAGAGCTGGACAAATGTGTTCTAGTTTCTTCTGTTTGTAGTCACAGATTAACTTTTTTGTACCTGTTTGCAGTATATTAGTTACTTTTGTTTATTAGATTAAAAGCATCTGATTGTTGACCCATTATATTGTCTCGATATAAAATTTACTTTGAAAACATTTAGAACTTTCCTTGATCATTGTACAGGTTCGAGCTGGAATTGTTGGATACCCTAATGTTGGGAAATCATCTTTGATCAACCGTTTGTTGAAGCGGCGAA
This sequence comes from Cedrela odorata, assembly GCA_035584115.1. Lineage (NCBI taxonomy): Eukaryota > Viridiplantae > Streptophyta > Magnoliopsida > Sapindales > Meliaceae > Cedrela > Cedrela odorata. The sequence goes on along the minus strand of JAXCLQ010000001.1, from coordinate 22,054,137 downwards.
TGTGTCCTGCAGCTCCCAGACCAGGTGTTACCAGAGAATTAAAGTATGTATTATAGTTTTCCTTGCTTAGATATCATCAACAATGTTGGGCATGACCAGTAGGGGAACAAATGCATTTTCAGTGCAATGTTCAAACTTCTAAGGCCTGCTTTCTTGCAGTCCTAGGAAATGGCAAGAGATACCAGGCTTAAATGCTTTCAGTTACTTCGAAGAATTGGAATTTTGATAGAGTAGAAGGTTTAAATCTGTGGATATTACATGATGCTTACACTGTCAAAAAATTTCTAGTGGCTTGAACTGAAATGGAGGTTTTGAACATTTTGAAACGTGAAAATGGAAATTTGGCAGCCTGGTTTTGAAGGTGCATATCTAACGCAACTGTTCAAAGCTCTAAGCACTGTATTCATGCAGTTCTAGAAAATATTGAGAGAAACTAAGTTGACACTTTTTTGACTATTGTACAAATGTTGGAAACTTGATGAGAAAGAAAGTTAACTCATAAGATGCTTGCAATGTCAAAAACTTTGGAGTGGCTTGGAAGTTTGTCAAAGTTCAAAGTTAAACTTTCCTAAAATGAAATTTTTTGGCGCTGTATGTTTTTGAGTTGTATTCTATATCAATAGAAAACAAAATTATGAAATTAACTTTTCTGTTTGTGTATCTTCCTTGTATCTGCTTATAACACATCAATGGTACATGTTGGATCTTTCTACTTTCTGTGTCAGATGGATTTGTTTTGGGAAAGATCTTGAATTGCTAGACTCTCCTGGAATAATCCCAATGCGGATTAGTGATCAAGCAGCTGCCATAAAGCTTGCTATATGCGATGACATTGGAGAGAGGTCATATGATGTTACCGATGTTGCTGCAATTCTTGTGCAAATGCTGGCAAAGATTCCAACCGTAGGTATTTATTCTATCCATTCCACTACGCAATTTGCTAATGTTTATTGTCCCAAAATTAGACCAGGGTAAGTATTTATTCTATCCACTCCTCTATGCAATTTGCTGATGTTTGTTGTCCCAAAACTAGTCCAGGGTATATTTCCGATTTGCTTGTGTTTTGCTCATTCTCTAGGCTGTCGGAGTTATGTCCTGCATGGACATGTTATGAATGTTGAGCTCCTCTCCTATTTTTGTTCATATTAAGACTGTGACTGGCATGGTTTAACTGAATAATCACTGAGGGGAAATTTTATTGTACCAGCTTTGCCTAATTATACAGAAAAAACATCTTTATCCATGGTGCGGCTCAGAATCATTGATAACTGGAGAAAGAGAATCGTTTTCCATGGCTTTGCTTTCTGGTTGAAATATTTGCAAGTAATTTTGTTACCAATACTGTGACTGTGACATGTCACGTACTTGCTGGCAAGATGTGATTACTCCAAACTTTGATATTTACCTGTACAACTTGTAATCCAATTTATGCATCTTGCAGGTGTAGATGCTGTTCAAAAGCGTTATAAAATTGATGTGGATGGTAGCAATGGTAAAATGTATGTCTCGGTGTGATATGCTTTTCTCAGAATGTTTCATAACCCTGACATTCCATTCCACTGCAATTTTTTATTGATTAGGCCGCTGTTAATCTTTTGTGTTGCAGATTTGTTCAGAAGCTTGCCCTTCACTTATTTAACGGGGACACCCATCAGGCAGCATTCCGTATCTTGACAGATTTCCGGAAAGGTAAATTTGGTTGGATTTCACTGGAGGGGCCTCCTACTTAATAACGTTGCTTGCTTTGGGTCCAGGATGGTGTAAAACTTCCATGGGCAACTCTTGATGTGTTGAGTGCTGAAGATGTCAACGAGAATTTAGTAACCCTCA
>JAXCLQ010000001.1:22037973-22052207 GCA_035584115.1 Cedrela odorata | reverse complement strand
CTGCAATTCTTGTGCAAATGCTGGCAAGGATTCCAACCGTAGGTATTTATTTTTTCCATTCCTATGTGTAATTTGCTGAATATTGTCCCAAAATTAGTCCAGGGTATATTTCCTGTTTTGCTTGTGTTATTTGCTCATTCTCTAGGCAGTAGGAGTTATGTCCTACATGGACATTTTATGGATGTTGAGCTCCTCTCCTATTTTTGTTCATATTAAGACAGTGAGTCAGTGACTGGCATGATTTAACTGAATAATCAGTGGGGGGAAATTTTACTGTACCAGCTTTGCTTAATTATACAGAAAAAACATCTTTATCCATGGTGTGGCTCAGAATCATTGATAACTGCAGAGGCTAAGAAAGAGAATCATTTTACATGGCTTTGCTTTCTGGTTGAAATATTGGTAAGTAATTTTGTTACCAATACCGTGACATGGCACGTACTCATTGGCAAGATGTGATTACTTGAACCTTCGATATTTACCCTGTACAACTTTAATCCAATTTATGGGTCTCGCAGGTGTAAATGCTCTTCAAAAACGTTACAAAATTGATGTGGATGGTAACAGTGGTAACATGTATGTCTCAGTGTGATAAGCCTTTCTCAGAATGAATAATAACTCTGCATTCCATTCCACTGCAATTTTTATTGATTATGCAGCTGTTAATCTGTTGTGTTGCAGACTTGTTCAGAAGCTTGCCCTTCACTTGTTTAACGGGGACACCCATCAAGCAGGATTCCATATCTTGACAGATTTCCGAAAAGGGAAATTTGGTTGGATTTCACTGGAGATGCCTCCTAGGTAATAACGTTAAGTGCTTGCTTTGGGTCCAGGATGATGTAAAGCTTCCATGTGCAACTCTTGATGTCTTGAGTGCTGAAGGTGTCAATGAGAATTTAGTAACCCTCAGGAAGTATGTAGGCTTTAATTGACTGCAGTCCGCAGTGGAGGAGGGAAAAATGAGCTTTTTTTGCTGTAATAGCGACAAAGTCGCAGGCATGGCAGATTTTGTCCAAGGCCTAGAACGAGAAGTCATATAGGAAATGGAGGCTTCCCTCAAAAGGGTAACGAATAAACATCCCTACCATATGATTATGATTCATATAAAGCCTGTAAAATATTCATGTATAGCAAAAATTTTAACATTATATCTCGCGTAGATGGTTAGTGAAGTGTGCAGTCTCCAACTTAAATGTGCACCTTTTTCGTTTTTTATTTTTTATTTCTTCTATTTGTTTCTTGAATTTAAAAGAGCAAATCATTTGAATATGGCCATAACCACTCAGCAGCGCCCAGTTATCAGCGATCATGATATAGCTTTCAGGTGGTTGTAGCAGTAATGTCGACACGCTCCTCGAAATCGTTCCTTAATAAGCACCGTGAATTGAAATATCCTAGTCCTCAATATGTTCTTGGGAATAATGCTACAAGTATAATTAGGATAATATAGCCAGAGTATCAAACGTACATTTTGGCCTAGCAACCCGACCGTGCTAGGAGGTCCAAGCTGATTGATCATAAATCTCAAACCATTCCAAAACCTGCAATTCTTTCTGTTGGAAGAATAAAAAACATTGCTTAAATCATAATATTTCATACGAAGGTGGAGAAATTAAACCATCAATCTTCATAACAATGAATTTGCTTAAATCTATGCATACAAGATTTTGTGTAAAGTAAATCAATACTGTGAAGGGCAAAACCACTGGGTAATGAAGGCCCAGAAGGGCAAGCATATGATGGAACACAGAAAATGTAGGGCAACCTATAACTAAGTAATGGCATACAAATCATGCAACAGAGCACACACTGACTCTGCAATGATCATTCACTAAATGCACCTATCCTCCACAGTCAACACCCAGAACTTGAACATACTTCAGCAAAAGGTGGGTTGTGATGATAAATTGAGGCGATTCTGTATTGCTATCTTGCAGTTGTGGGAACGCAAGATGAATCTCCTTTACCTGACCAATTCTCTTTAATTTTACAAGCTTGAATCGGCCGGTCAATTTGGAGTCCTTCAACTGCTTCTTTTTCCAACTGAGAACAGAATCTGTGAAATGTCTCAACATTCACTTGAAGCCTGAAATCTAGACTAAACAAAAACTTCATCTCCATCCGATTCAATTCTGCTGTGCTCACTCCTCCCACTCTAGCATAGTATGCATTGTTAAAAAATCTGCAAAATGATGTAGAATCATACTTTTACAAACTAATCTATTAATTACAGAGACAACATAAAATATGCAAAGCAAGCAAAAGCACTGGATAGCGGAATTTGATTTCCCAGCAAGCAAACATATAGCCAATTCACTGAGCATGCTTGCAAGTAAGGTTAACAACTTCCGGCCCATCATTTTGGAATAATGAACACTATAATAGGATCAAATATGCATCTAACTTTATGGATTAGTACTTACGCATCATCAATAAATTTTGCTGCTACCATTACACTTGTTATTAGAAGCCGATGAACATTAAGGGAAGTTAAATGACCATTAGTTTGTTGAAGGAATCTATCCATGTAAATGTGTGCAATGACAAAGCAGGAGGGGCTACAGGCAGCATACTTGAAGATGCGATCAATATATTGTTGAATACTTATAGTGGGTTCTCTCAACCCATGGAATATGGTAACATCTTTAATTTGCATTGTCTCTAGTAACATCCCATTTTTCTGAACAGATTTCTCAAGAAGCCTAGCAATAAGAGATAAAATCTTCGGACTTTCTACAACTCTTTTCCCCAATTCTTTAAGCCCCAAAGTGCGATATATATCTGCATTTACACTCTCAGTATCAAGAGCAAGAGTTCCCATATCCAGATATTGCTGCAATACAGTAACATTAAATTAATGCCAAAAAAGAGTCCACAAAAGAAAACATGTGATACTAATAAGAGTAATGCTGAGAAGCAACTGTATTTGCTGGGTACAATAACTATTAATTTTTTTGCTTAAAAAATAGAAAAGAGGAAGAAGACAATTAGCAATAACTTGCATAAAAACCAAGCCAGAGAATTAGAGGACCAGTAACTACCAATAGTTAGACCTCTCAGAATTTATGCTTCAAAACGTTGATAAAAGTTCATTGCATCCTCACTCTCAACTCCTGAGAGCAAATATAGAAATTTATGATTTTATTGAGCTGCACAGCCAAATACCCTCATAGTTACAAGCATCATTAACCACTGGATTCGAGAGCTAGTAATAATATTCCACATTTGTGCTTTTTGGTTAAAACCACCGTAGTAGCAAAGCCTTGCATGAAAATACCACTTGGTGGAGTTAACGTGAAACTATTTTTCTGCCTCTAGAAAGCTTGAAAGTTAGGAAGGAAAAAGATTCTAGAAAAGCACATAACAAACTAAGAAAGGCTAGAGGCATACATTCATGTCACACACTAGCAATTATAGTCACCAATTTCAAATTGTGTGCATTATATATCTTCCCAAATTGGTATGCCGCCACATTTAGCAACTCAAGAAATGCTCTCCATTGCAAACTAAATTGAGAGTAATTCTATTGTTATCACAGTTTCTTAAACTAAAAACTTACACCTGGACATGCCAAGTGCCACGTAGATACACAATCCAATTCCAATAAGATAGTTAGGTCTCCATTCAAATTCCCATTTATATATTTAGTACTTCATATCTCTTGCAATGTAAACCATCTGCTTAACTGATAAAGGGTTCATATATCCAATTAACACATAATTCGCGATAAAAAATACGATTTGCACCCTATAATTTTCTTTCCATGAATGAAGTGCAGATCTCATAGCCATCCAGCTCACATTTTTTCACAAATACTGAAGACTAAAGTTATGATTTTTACCCAAGTAAACTTTTAAAATGGAATCGACTGATTAACAAATGTCTAAAAGAGAGGAAGCCCATCAAACATTCCATAACACCGAAACTCAAAATCCTAGCATCAAAAAGAACGGCTTGATTTTGAGCGGTAGAAGGAGCAAAAAAGGGCGAAGCGCTAAAATTAAAATGAACCAGCAAACAATAAAATAAACCATCCATTAAATCCCAGCTCAGTAAATACAAGACCAAACCCAAATCATAGTTAACAAGAATATATATACACTAAACTTACAGATTAATTGTTGAGAGAGATGTCTCAATGGTCAAGTGTTAGTTGTTCCTTGAACAAAAGCTTTGAGCACCAAGAAGATAAGATACTTAACATAGGGACATAAATCTTATTTCACGAAGCTTACACATTCTGCTTTCTCTTCTCTGCCATGTTTCTTCTCTCTTAGACTTTTGCCAGATAACCAGAGAGAAAAAGAGGAGGAGAACGAGACAATATGTTTTTATTTATTCATTTGGTCACACTTCACAATTGCACCCCCACTCTCCATTCTCCTGTTTCTTTAATGGAAAGTAATAAAAAAAGGTCTTTTATCTCTCTCCGTAAGCTTTCCATGTAAGATTGATTGTATTTCTGCTCACTCATCAGTCAATCACCGCTAGTCATAACTTATAAGTGGGTGATGAGTGGAAAGCTTTTCTATCTTCTGGGTTTTGATTGTTTTGGACCCACTTTACCCCATAACTACGATTTAGGGATCTGTCCAAGTTACTAAATTCCAATCAATTTCAGTTGATTTCCATAAATGACGCCGTTAAACTTTAATAAAACTCAAAAACTTGCCCAGCATAGAAATTGCCTACAGTCAAATCCAATATTATAGGCTCTTAATTAAAGTTTAAGTACAAATATGCTAGTATCATTCCATGTTAATGGAAATAAAATATAATTAAGTACATTTAGAAGTTTTAAGTAAGGTTAGACATGATTCTTCTAAAGATGCAACCAAATACAGTGCGCCACGTGTATGTTAGCAATTCTCTTCAAATATTATTGATTTACGCCGCAAGTCATGGCACTGTCAATGGGTGGTGGTGAGTTTGAGTCACTTGTAATAGCAATCAAATTAATTTTCTAATTAACGTGAGTATCTATCTCGTGTAATCCTCAATAATTAAGTACTAAAAATACTGTGTATTATGATTAATGTGGTAACTTATTTCACAACCACAAGTTACAACTAAGGTGTTAGGTGTTACACAGGTGGACCATCAACCCATCATTTTCTTTACGTAATACAGAATATTATTATTATTATTATTATTATTATATCCTGTAAAATGGAAATTAATTTAAGCTTTTTATTTTTATTATTATTAATTATACAGATTAGATTATTACATCATGAACAAGTTCTCGAGTTATATATATCGAGGACAGTTGGCATGTCCACGTCGTAATCCAGCTTCACACGCATTGGACAACTAGCTCACACGCTGTACAGCTGACAGACTGTCGGTTCCGACAGAATCGAGTTCAGCTGTAGAACTTGATATTTATGAATAAAGCCCAATTGTAATTGTTCAGGTGAAGGCCCATAAGCCCAAAACTCATTTTGGTACGGCAACGTTAATACCACAAGACGCAGGGGCTTTATTGTCATTTCATTTAAAGTGTGAAAAAGTCTTAAAACTGACGCTAGCTTTAGCTTGGCTCCCAATTTTTTAAAACATCATTTCCCTCCAATTCTCTGCACGCACTTCTCTGATTTTATCTATTTATCAATCTGCGTGCGAATCATCATTACTCTCCTCTCCACCACCAATATTCCAAATCTCGGAGTTCTATAAATTTCCCCAGTATCTCAAGGTCACTTTCTCTTCTCTGTTACGCTTGTCTCTATTTGTAGTTTTTCATTTCTAGGGTTTACGTTTATCAAATCTAGGGTTCGCTAAATTACTTAATAATTTGTTCTTTTTGGAAGAAATAGGTAAAAAAAAAAAAAAAAACTTAAAATCTTGCATTGTATGCATTATCTATGTCGTAGGTCACATCAGATTTATTACTTAATAATTTGTTCTTTTTGGAAGAAATAGGTAAAAAAAACTTAAAATCTTGGATATATTCGCTCGGCGGTTGGAACTACTGGTGTAAGACTTGGTGTTTACTGTACTTCTATAACGGCTTTTCAGGTATTTTTTTTTTCTTGAAGAATTGTTGGGGAAATCCGAATTGCATTATTAAATTGTAATTTAAGGCTCTCTTGATATTTATTATCATTGAAATTTTAAAAGACTGTGTTTTTGGCTGCTGAGAAAAGTTGTTGGAAGAGTAAATATTTCGGAAGTGATGTTTTGAGGTTCATATGCTTTATTATTTTGGACACGAGAGAATGGGGAATTTCTTTTATCAAGCCTTGTCCGACTGTTGAACTTCATCATGGTGACTCGTTCATCTATTGGAACTCAAAACCACACCATGGATTGTACACTAGATATTTCTGATTATTTTGCCTTCTTTTTTCAGAAACCCAAATTGTATTTTTCATGTGGTTGTTTAATGGTTTAAAAAATGTGGTTTCTGGTAATTTTTATTTTATTTTATTGTATTCTTATAATTTATGTCACTTACCTATGTGGAGTTCCACTATTTTAGGTCTTCTTTTGTTATTTATTTATTTTTTGTTTTGGTTTCCTGTTCGTTCTTTATATTTTCATTCTTATATTTCTTTACCTGATGCATTGTTGGGAGAAAAATGGCTATCAATATAGATTGCAATTTAATTTTTTCTGTTGATCTTTCTTTTTTTTACAAATATAAAATATTTTGTTCTTTTCTGTTACAGAGAAAGATGCTGGAAGTAAAACTGTTTTGGAAGTGATATTTGGTGGTTCATGTGATTTGTTATTTTCACAAGAGAATGGGAATTTCTGTTAGCAGAGACTTGTGCGACTATTTAAATTAGCAGGGTGACTAGTTCATATATAGGAAGTTAAAATCACACCATCAACAACCCTAAGGGGTTGGGGTTAGTGATTAATGATCCTTGTGGATTTAACTGAGAGATCATGGTTTAAAAAGAAAACATCGTGCAATGTACTATATATCAAATTTTCTAGTACTTGCCTTCTTTTTTCAGTGGTTGGGTTTTTTCTTACAAATTTTGATTTGGATTTTATTTTTTCATGTGGTTGTCATTGCTCTTCTAATTTGTGTTCTGGTGAGCACTAGATTTTTGGTCAGGTTGTTAAGCATATCACCACATTGTTTTGTTGGCTTGTAATTAGTATGGAAGTTGTATGGCTTACTACATTTATATGTTTACTGAGACATTTCTTTTTGTGAGGGACTCAGAGATATTTCTTAAGTATGGTGACATGTCATTTATTTATTTATAAGCCGGAAGTTGTTTGGCTTTTTCTATATTTTATTTTATTTATGCCATAAATCCACAACTTGTCTTAAGGCTTTATTTGTGCTATAAATCCACAAAATGTTTACAGATGATTAGAATTGACAATCATGATCTATTCATGGTTGTCTAAGTTTTGTTTAGCTTATTGTTATTTTGATTTGGAAAATATATTGGAAACACCTATTAGATTTAGAGGAGGCACCGAAGCACCAAAGCCCCTGGTGGTCTCATATTTATCTGTTAATTTACATCAACTTCTCTATTTTTATTGTCAACCATGATTATATGACTATTCCTAAAATGTCAAAAGTTGCTAATTAGCCAGGGTTTCTGCTTGTGCAATCTAGCATGTTTAAGTACAAAACTTTCTGGTCAGGGACTAATATGTTTAGTCAAAACTTTGTGCAAACTTTTCTTAATGGGAAGGGCTCACATCACCATGATTTGTTGTCATTGTTCTCACTGTTATATCTGCCAGGGTACGCGGAAAACGCTAATTTTTATTGTTAGCTTTGGTGGCAGTGGATGCATTTGTCTCCTTTAATGCTTGAATTTGTGACTCCCAGCAATGACTTTTCTCTTAGCCTCCCAGTGTAGTTGCCACTCTGCTGTTAGCCTTGATTACCATGGCTTAAATCAGGCTGGTACTTTATTATTTTGAAACACCTTCAGCGTAGCAATATTTGGAATGCATATTATGTACTGTGCATGAATCAGAAAAAGATTGCTTCTACTTGTTCCTTACAGACAAGTAACTCATCCTTTGACAAATGATATTACATTTGCTAACAAGTTTAACATGTTAGGCATTTGATTGTAGTAAGCATCTTTGGTTTGGTTGCTGGATCTGTTTAAGTTCAGTTTAGATTCATTTGAGGTTAAGTAGTGTTTCAAGTATAGTAGCTCCAGAATAATTGTTTGTGATTGGTAGTTTTCATAGTGGTTTCTAGATTAAATTACATATTGGTTCAGTTGGAAGGTTCATATTAATGGATTCTTTCGTCAGGAAAAGAGCTCTTTCAGATTTCTTCTGATTTTCTGATTGTGCAATTTTTTAGCTTTGGAGGAGCTCATGAAATGATTGTAGAATTGGGATGTTTATATTTTAATTAGCATTTTCAGTTGCCTCTGCCCTCTTAAGCTTTTTCTTGCAGATATTACCATTAGTCTTCATTGCCCTATGATGGAGTCAAGTTGACTTCATACTCCCAATAATATCATTCTGGAACTGTGACCTTTTTTATGAACTAATTTTCATTGCTTTTTCTATTTTCTATTGCACTTCCAAGATCAACTATTTAGCACCACTTAGTTGCTAATAATACTGGGTTTTCCTTATTGTTAAATATTGTTTTAACTCCTCTGATTTTTCCATTTACATAGTGATTTGTGGTTTACTGGTTCATGACAAAGTTTGCGTATGAGTTTTGAGTACATTGTGAAGTATTAAGTTCTCTGCCATTATGTTTGACTGCTTGTATACCGTAACTATTGAGATTACTGATGGAACATATCTTGAATATTGACAAGTGAATAATTAATCGCAGCTGTTGATTTTTGTATAAGTTTATAATATAGTTGCAACACATGATTTCAGGTTTTTGGTCATGGATTCTACAACACAAACTTTCCAACAGTGCTCACTGTCGGTCAAATTGTGGCCCCCTAGTCAGAGTACCAGGTTAATGCTTGCTGAACGTATGACCAAGAATCTCACAACTCCATCCATTTTCTCCAGAAAGTATGGCCTGCTGAGCAAAGAAGAGGCAGAGGAGGATGCCAAGAAAATAGAAGAGTTAGCTTTTGCTGCAGCAAACCAACACTATGAAAAGGAGCCAGATGGTGATGGAAGTTCTGCGGTGCAAGTTTATGCAAAAGAATCCAGTAAACTAATGCTAGATGTTATTAAAAGAGGCCCAAGAACAAAGGAGGATGTGGAGGTAATGATAGCTGACAAAGCTACTGCTGCCACTCAAACTGTCTTTGACATATCTGGAGGTCGGCGGGAATTTATTGAAGAAGATGAAGCTCAGGAACTTCTAGGGCCGCTAGGGGAACTGGGAAACTCATATACCAAGATATGCTTCAGCAACAGAAGTTTTGGCTTGGGTGCAGCCAGAGTTGCAGTACCCATCTTGAGATTGATTAAGGATCGATTGACTGAAGTAGATCTATCAGATTTTATTGCAGGAAGGCCAGAGGGAGAAGCTCTTGAAGTCATAAATATGTTTTCTTCTGCCTTGGAAGGTTGTCAATTGAGGTACTTAAACCTTTCAAACAATGCCTTGGGTGAAAAGGGTGTCAGGGGATTTGGAGCACTCCTCAAATCACAGAATAACTTGGAGGAGCTCTATTTGATGAATGATGGTATCTCAGAGGAAGCTGCACGAGCTGTTTGTGAGCTAATTCCATCCACTAAGAAGCTTAAGATTCTTCATTTCCATAATAACATGACTGGAGATGAAGGTGCAGTTGCTATTGCAGAGATTGTGAAAAATTCTCCTGCATTGGAGGATTTCCGTTGTTCTTCTACTAGAGTTGGCTCAGAAGGAGGTGTTGCCCTCGCTAAAGCACTTGGGCAATGTACCCACTTGAAGAAGATTGATCTTCGTGACAATATGTTTGGTGTGGAGGCTGGAGTAGCTCTCAGTAAATCTTTGTCTGCTTTTCCAGAACTTACTGAGGTTTACCTTAGTTATCTCAACTTGGAGGATGAGGGGGCAGAAGTGCTTGCCAATGCTCTCAAGGAGTCTGTGCCCTCACTTGAAGTTCTGGAATTGGCTGGAAATGACATCACTGCTAAAGCTGCTACTTCTTTAGCAACTTGTATTGCAGCAAAACAATTTCTCACCAAGTTAAGCTTGGCTGAGAATGAACTGAAGGATGAAGGGGCCATTTTGGTTGGCAAATCATTAGAAGAGGGTCATGGCCAGTTAATTGAAATTGATTTGAGCACAAACTTAATCAGAAGAGCTGGAGCAAGGCTTTTGGCACAGGTTGCTGTCAACAAGCCTGGTTTGAAGATGCTAAATATCAATGGTAATTTTATATCTGATGAAGGGATTGATGAGGTTAAGGATATATTTAAGCATTCACTTGATATGCTTGGACCTTTGGACGAGAATGACCCAGAAGGAGAAGATTTTGATGAAGAAGATGAAGAAGAGGATGCTGATAACAGGGATGAATTAGAATCCAAACTTAAGGAGCTCAGCATCTAGCAAGAGGAATAGAAGCTGCAACGCCTTTGCATTAGCTGATAAGGATATGGCTATAAATTGCTGATTTAGTTTTGCCTTTTTTGGTTATTGACTATCCTGTTTCTGTGTAAGCTTGTCCGTGTCATCATTTAAGTGTATAAGATTCATTTATACTCCGTTAGGTTTATTGCTTTCTTTCATAGACAGTAGAGCTTATAAGTTTACTAGTTGTAGCTCTAATACCTGGGAACCAGATTTAGGTTTAGATGCTGCTTAGATAAGTTGTATCTTTTTGGGAGGAGGTATGTTGTCTTTTCTTTACCAGATATACTTAAAAAGTACTAGAGGGATTGAAGCCATCTTCTTTTATGGGGATTTATGCTTGGCGGTTAAGTTTGCAATAAGCAATTTCTTTGCACGTCTCTGAGAACATTTGATTTCCGTGGGCATTAGTTAGGAATGAATGTGAATTAGACACTGAAAGAATCTTTAGCAAGCTTGCGTGCCCTGATGTGCACTGTTTGTTGTAGTTATGCACGTACAAAATGCAAGACTTTCACATTGTATTCTTCTCTGTTCAGTTGAAGAAATTTTTTCTGCCTTCGGCCTCAATTGGTCAAGTTTAGATTTTGAATGAAATCTCACTAAAAGCAGGCAAACGCTAGAGTAAGTTTTCTCCGATTGGTTGATGGATTGTAATGATTTTGAAAAAAATTTTAAGTGCTGAAAGTTGAATCATTGTGGCTCTCTAAAGCATGTCATATTGGAACAACTGGTATGGCGTAGGGTTCAATCGTTAAGCAAAATTAACTTCACTCACGGATGGTTCTTATGGTGTGATCAATGTAATAATACTGTTTTCAGTATTAGAAGGTCGATATGGGGTCAATAAAATCAGCAGCTGGCATGATCCTTGAAGGGTGACTACTGTTCTATTTATGGTTTTCCAACTTTAAGCTCCCTTTATTTATAATTGCAGGATCGAGTTTTAGAGCATGCAACAACTTCATTTATTTACTTTGGAGGAAAAGGATAAATATTCTGGTTTTTGACAAAAGAAAAGAATGCGTGCAAGAGAGAAACAAAACTGCAACTCATACGATCTTGTAGAATGGAGGAATTTAAGTTCACACATTATTCAGATTTTATTTTTCACACAGTTACTGGAACTTTAAGTGACTCCAATATCTTGTCATCTGTCTCGAATTGCATGGCTTTCTTATCTCGCCCAATCTTGACATACTCATGAAATCTCTCCTTCAAGTCTTGAGGCAGGTGTGTGGTACAGCGCCACCCTAAGTTGTCCTTGGCAGCTCTTGGTTCTGCATAGAAGTGCTGCACAGGCCATGGATAAAATGAATTATCCCGTGTTCAAAGAGTACAAGCAATTGAACTTCATGGAATAAGTTAATGGTTTCACCTTTATAGCTAATAATCTAACACCCTAGACGGATTCAAGTAACATGAGAAATCAGGACCCGGAACACGGTAAATCAGATTAGAGAGCAGAATAACACAAGGAATGGTAAGTTTTTATTACAAAATTGCTGAATGTTTTAAAGCAGAAAAATGTTAATACCATATTACGGAAAGGAAAAGCTTTCTTTGCATCAACTCCGATGGCTTTTGGATCATAATGTACGATTTCAACTGGTAGGCCTGCAGCTTGAGCACATAGTCTGGCCATTCCATCAAGAGTCACTGCTCGGTCACTGACACAGTTAAAGATATTACTACTCGCTGCCTCTGGGTTCTCGACAGCTAGTGTAAGCATGGAAGATAAGTCTCTGACATGGGAAATGTTAGTGAGCTGCATTCCTGATCCAGGAATTGGCACTGGTCTCTTTCGTACTATTCCTGTGGAGTGTATACATATATATACATATATATATATCATCATCATCATCATCATCAATATCCAATTCATGAGTAGGAAATAGAATGTTGAGCAAGAAACAGACACAATTTCCAGAAAATTGTCTGGAAACTGAAGATTCAGTTGGAAATTATTATAAATAGTATGTTCTTGCAGTTTGACTGAAATAGAAGAGTTTAATCAAGGCCTTGCAGAGAGCATATGGCACTATTGCCCCGTAGCAGAGATTTTATAAAAGATTGCTTGTTATAACCCACTTACGATCAAAGAACCACTCCTCACAGTCTTTGTTGTTCCCAGATCCAATCATGTATTGTGGGCGGAATGATGCCCAACTACCAAAATTTTCTGCAATATATTTCTCCACTCCTACGTGACCAGCGTCAACTTTAACAGCATCCTGTAAGAAGTGAAGATTTTGTTTGAAAGTTAATTCAATTTAATTCTGAATGCTGTTGAGATCATAAACATAAATCATACTCCTTCAACATGAGGAGGCTCGTCGGTTGGCTTGTAAATTCCAGCACTACTGATGAACAAGAGTTGCTTCACACCAGAGCTCTTAGCCCAATCCGCCACTGGCCTATATGTGAACGTTATTACTAGAATAAATTGCTTTAAATCTCAATTCATTCAACAAGCATTCCCATGGCTTTAGCATAGTGAATATTAAGATCTATTGACCACCAAAAACGAAAGATTTCTCACTTTCCGAGAAAATTTACCAGCAGAAATTTATTGAACAAACCTCACAGCGTCCAGGTTCTTGCCATTGTTATCCAGCACCACATCAAATGCTGCTTCTCCGACCACTTTCCCAACTTCTGCAGGGTCTCCCCACACGGTCTTACCTCCAGCACTCACAATTTCCTACAAATTTCTTTTAAAAAAAATTTAAACAACCAATAAATTCTAAAATCTTAACCTGTTATCGAATTATCTTACATTGAATCTGGTGAAAGGAGGCTTCTTCATTTTATCAGAGTTCTCATCACCCACAGTCATGATAGTGACATCATGTCCAGCACCCAGAAGCTCTTTTGCAAAGTAGAACCCAATTACTGCATGCCCACCGCTGTTTGTGTTAATTATAAGAACCTTCTTCTTCTCTGCATCACTGGCCTTCACAGTGAATGAAGAGACGGAAGATCGTCTAAACCTTGCAGGGCACGCAATGAACGATGGAGAAATGGAGTGAGTAGAAGATAATTGAGAAGAAGAGGAGAAAGGAAGGCGAGGAGGAGGAGAGAGGGAAGATTGAGTAAGCTTGGATGGTGATGAAGAGAAGAGAATAGAGAAGGACGAGGACATAAGAGTAGCCGCCATCGATTCTCGCTATCTTTTGCGCCTTGGTTGTTTAAGAACCAGCAGTTTTTTGCGTCTAGATAAAGGTAACGGCAGCTCCCCTCTCCATTTGCAAAAACATACGGTTAACATTCCCACGTAAATTAAATATTACAGTTAGGAAAGTTCGGCATGTAATTTAAACTCACGTGTCTAAATCTTTTATTTAACTCAAACTTATTTATAAATATATTTTTTAATTAAATATTTATAAAATATGATATTGTACGTGTACATGACATGTGTGCTCAAATCTAGTCCTTAGATTTTGATTTAAGAAACCACATCCGTTGGATTTGATGAAGGGTCCCACTTAGGCGCTGTGAAAAGCTCTAACGCTTTAAATGAGTGGACCAAGTCCACTTTTCGGTAAGATAATAATAAAACAAACAAATTAGATAGATTTCAGAACGTTAGCCAAATTGGCGCATCTATTTAAACCCGCCCTCTTTATTTGCTTTTCTTAAAAACTAGCCGTTACTCTCTCTCTCTGTCTCTCTCTCTCTCTCTCTCTCTCTCTCTCTCGTTCACACTTCCACTTGCTTTCGCTTTCTCTAATGGTAGCCTCAG
>JAXCLQ010000001.1:22004990-22037873 GCA_035584115.1 Cedrela odorata | reverse complement strand
TCTCTCTCTCTCTCTCTCTCTCTCTCTCTCGTTCACACTTCCACTTGCTTTCGCTTTCTCTAATGGTAGCCTCAGTGGATATGCAACCAACCCAGTTCAACGAGGTATCTTCTTCTTCTGTAACTTTATTTTCTCCTTGCACCATCGATTGAAAGAGCTACTTTTTCCAAACTTTGTTTAATTTTGATTGCAGGAGCCTACAAGCTTCATGGGTACTTGTCCGCTGTGCAGTCCATCTTCGGATAAGCGTTTTTGGAGCAATCTGCAAAGTCGAGTGGACTCACTTCTCGAGGATCGGAATAACAAAGTACCAAATGGCGAAAAACAACTCAATGTTGACATTTTGTTATCTAAACAAGAGGTGAGTTACTGTTTTCAACTTTTTGAATGGTTTGTGTGTACTGTGTTCTGGATTGAAATTGAGCTGATGGGTATTCGGGATTTTTGGCTTTCTTTGTAGAAGACGAGAGAAACGAATAGGGCTAAGCGGTTGAAGGAGGATTCTCTGCTTCTGTTAAGAGGATTTGACTCTATTTCCCACACTTTGTCTCAGCTGTCTAACAATCTTGACAATGCCCTACAGGTAATTTGAATCTCTTCAACTTTTGACATTTGTGTATGTTATACCAGATCCAATTGAGCTTTTGTTGGCTGAGATTTTTGAGGTTCACTCTTGGAGACCAGAGAAAATTTATTGGTTCTAGATTTTGATGCAAGGGTTAGTTTGTTGCTCTTGGGATCTAACCAGGTTGTGTAAACTAAAAACAGTTCTGACGAAATGTTATCTACTCTTTTTTCCTCTGTTCCAGGGAGCTAGAGATCTGACTAAACCACCCACACTGACTGATATATTTCACAGCAATCTGAAGAAATTGGAGAGTAAAGAAGAGGATTCAATGAAACAACAGCATCAAGAAGAGACCAAGAAAGGAGTGAAGAGGAAATTTGATCCGAATGAAACTTCAGAAGATCAAGGAGATGATTCCCAGAAGGAAAATGAACCAATTCCAAAGGATAAGAGAATGAATAAAGCCAAAAATGTTGGTTTCTTCTCCCACTTTTCGGTGTAGTACTTTGATACAAGTGAGCCTACCTAATTTCTAGTTTCTTACTAATTGTATGCTTGGTACAGCTTGCAATTTCCATGGCATCAAAAGCAGCTTCACTCGCAAGGGAACTTAAATTAATAAAATCAGATTTATGTTTTATGCAAGAGAGATGCACTTTGCTTGAGGAAGAAAACAGGAGACTGAGGGATGGTTTTGATGAAGGGATTAGACCTGAGGAAGATGATCTGGTAGGCCACTTTTCTCACTCTATTATTTCCTTAATGAGCACTTGAATTTGATCTATTTGCTATCCTTTTTCCAGAGAATAAAAGTCCATTTCGATCTTATATAGTGAACAGGTTTTTTTTGGTTAAAATTTCAGTTGAGCATTCAACTAAAATAGCAAAAACATAATTTGTTGAAACATCAGAGATAAGCATCTAACTTGAAATCCATTCTGCCTGGACAGGTGAGGCTTCAGTTGGAGGCACTGCTTGCAGAGAAATCCAGATTAGCAAATGAGAATTCAAATCTGATTAGGGAAAACCAATGCCTTCATCAGCTTGTAGAGTACCACCAATTAACGACCCAAGATCTCTCTGCATCATATGAACAATTCATACAAGGAATGTGCTTGGACTTTTCTTCTCCATCATCAGCCAGAGCAGAAGACGCTGACAATGTAGATGATGGCAATGATGCCGAATATCAAACTATACGAGCAGCTCGACCAAATATTCTTAATTTATCCACTTCTCTTGATGAGTCCTTCCGTGAAGAACAGCAGTAGGAGTCCTGAAATGCAGTCTTGGGTTGTTTCAAGTTGGTTTTCACTTGAAATGCAAATTTTGATGCTTTTCTTGTTGGTTTATGTTCTCTTATATATCTTTGTATCAAATAAAATAATAACTGAATAAAATTTTGGCTAACCCACTTAACATTCCTCCAGCAGTTTGAAATATGGAGTGACAAAGTTTTTTTTTTCCTCAGATTTGTTACTGTTAATAATAATAACGATTAAAAAGCAAGTACATGCCACCTGCCATTAGGAATATCAAATTCATACAATCATGTGTATTGCTGAACTATAAAACCAGAACAACAGCTAGTCTCCCATTTTAGCTATCAACAAAAGTATGTACACCACCACTGGACAGGTTCACCAGAGTAGGTAAACTATTCGAGGTGCTACACCTGTTGATGAGTCTAGCAACCATCAAGTTATACCTCAAATCTTACAAAAGACAGTGAAAGTGTTGAGATCTAAGTTCCTTAACATCTAGAAACCTAAGTCGAGGTGAAAATAAACCGAGGAATAAGGGCTAAGTCAAAAAAATCTGTGGCCTACAGAAACAAGTTTTAGCCCACACGTTCTGCCAAGCATAAAACAGACTTTCTGAAGATTTGGGTAAACACATGCACAGAATATTAGTTCTTTTTCCTCTCTCTGTTAAGTTTCGTTCTCTTAGGTGATGAAGTTTTGGCCTCACGACCAGCATCCTGTGAAGTATAAGCGTCATATATTGTTTGAGCAGATATATTTCCTGTTCTTTCAGCAACTCTTATCAGATTGGAGAAGCAGATGGCATCCTTAAATTTCTCTAGCACGTCTGAGATGGCATGAGTCCCTTTCTCATACTACACATAAAAACAAGACAAGCAGAACTATGCGTCAAAAACATCATGACTTACAAGATGATGGACTCAATTTTTCCAAGCAGTGGAACTAAAAGCACCTTCTCTATTTCCTAAAAGATTCCCAGTATTTACACAATAATTGTTATTTATGTATTCAGGCCTCTGTGCAAACTTAAACGTTCTTGCAAATATTTCTTTAGACAAAACCAAAGGACCTACAATTGCAATATGTTAGTTTGAACATGTACTTCTGACCTGAAAAGAAAAATGTTAAATAGGTCAGGCTTGTTTCACACCTCCATTCATTCTATATCTATCTAAAGTTGTTAATACACTAAATGGTTGGCATGGTTATTACTGTTGACTACTATCTTACTGTAAAACACAGCAAGAACATTTGCCACCTTTATTTGCATTCAATGGCTAAGGTGTGGCATGAATATTTTTAGTACTGATACAAATATGCATATTTTCTGATGACTAAAAGCATACAAAAACAGATAACAGTATTACAACAAAAACCTACTTCCAGGAGTTCACAGTCAGAGACCAATACAGTCTACAGATGAGCTAAGAAGCATTAACATATTTAAATAATCTTAATGTGCTAAACGAAACCCCATTTCTAACATTTTACATTCATCATGGGCTGCAAAAAAGACATGGTTTTGCACAAGCTCTGAGAAAAAAAAAAATACACTCTACAACAAAAATAAAAATGGACAGAATAGCATATCTGAAGCTAGGAGTGTCAATAGAGCATACAGCTTCAAGTTTGCCCAATGCATTCTCTAATTTCATTGTAAGCTGACGATTTTCCTCTGATAGAGCTCCAATCTGCATTTGGCGCGGAGAACATGAAGCATACAAATAATACTTGAGGTTGCTCTGGAAACAGAGACAGAAACTAACACAGCACTAATACAGTAATACCTTCTTTTGGGAGTCAATATACATGCTTTTGTATCTGGCAGAAGGCATATTTGGGCTTTCACGCGGGGAGGATCTATCTTGTTGTTCTTCCAATAGCTGAACAAGGTAGTCAATTTTGTCTTCCATGCTTTTATTTCCCATAGTTGGATCAGGCTGTTTTGTCTCCTCATAAGAAGGTGGCTCATCTTCTTCTTTCTCACTTTCACTAAGAGCTATCTCGTTTATCACACATTCAATGTCCTGGTTGCGAGCAGGCATAACTGTACCTTGAAGTCTTACTGATTGCCTCACACTAACAATAACAGTCCGCTTCCCCTTCCTTGATCCAGATACATAGCCAGAGTTGGCTTGCACTTTAGACTGCACTTCAACTCTCCCCACTTGTTTTCTATTTGCTGGCTGCAATTCTGCTCCCGCCAGCGAAGGATTTGTATTTATAGGTGGCAATTCTGCTCCCCCCACAGAAGGGTTGATGCTTTCAGACTTTAATCAGAATAATGTTGTTACTAGCAAGTAAATGAGATAAAACTCTTACAATTCTTCTCTAGAAAATAATATCTAATTCAATTACATTTTGCAGTATTAAATATAGAAATGATTGACTTGCCAAGAGCAAACAAAGCTAAAAAAACAAACACTCAAGACTAAAATAAAATGGAAATATAACAAGAAAAATAAAAACTCATCAATGCAGCGCCAACCGGGATAATAAAAAAGGCCCAAAATTACATTCACAACGATACACAATAACAATCTCGCACAAGTGACCAAGCAATGCAATAATGAAAGACACATTGTTGAAAACAGACACAAAAATCAAAACTTGTATGTAAACCCTAATCACAAACACCTACAAACAGACATTCACATCATAAATAACACAATACCATGCATGCAAACACATAAAATGAAGCGGACAAGCCAACCCATGAAGGGGGAAAAGAAAATTATAAAAAAAAAAAAAAAAAAGCAATACCCATCATTATACGTGAAATACCATGAAGGCTGAAATATATTAAAAATAACAAATTAAACTTAATAAAAGGGAGAATGATTTTGTGTGTGTTTACCAAGTGACCTCTTTCTTTCTTCTTTGCAACAGTTGGTATCCTGCCCATTAGTTTTCTTCTCGTGAGAAGAAAATTTTAATAGTAAAGACTTTTGATTTTTCACGACCACTCGTTTTCCCGGTGAAGGGAGGGATGGAGTGAGTCAGAAATAGAAAGCTGACTTCTGAGATCTCAATGCTGGTTACCGCGTAGAGGACATAATGTACGCAATTGATGTCTTAATTAGGGTTGCAATTTTTCAAAGCACCGTCCGAGCGCAACTGGCACAAAATTTGCAAATTCTAATTATCTTACTATTATTATTGAGTTCGAATTTTCAACACATAAATTATTTATTTACGTACTATTAATTATTTAATATTAATTTATTTATAATTTAATAAATTTATTTTATATTTTAAAAAATATAATTATACTTATTACAATAATTAATTATACTTAAAATAAAATTAATTAATATTTAAATATAAAATATTATAAAAAAATAAATTATAATTTATTTAATCATTTAATAACATGATACAAATTTATACGATACAAGAATTTAAATTACTATCTTAATTTAATTTTAAAGAAAGATTCATAAATCTCAATTAATTAAATTAATACATTTGTAGAGTATGTTAAAATTGTTAATTTTAATTCACATCTAATTTTGCTCTTGTGGGTTCCATGATTTTTATTCAATTAAATTCTCAAGACGGTATTTTTCTAAAGAAAAAAAAATATATCTTAAGACTATAAATTAAATTCTTAAAATTTCAATAAATTCAGTTTAATTCTTGGAATTTCCTAATTATTTTAATTTAGTAATATAATTATTTACTTGTTACTAGTTGTTAATAGAAAATTTCATTAATGTTAATGTTTTAGAAATAGTTTACAAAAAGGTCCATTAAATTTCGATAAATTTATTTTGTTGATGCAGCAAAAATTCTTACTGTGTATCATGTGTACCAGTAACAATCTTTTTTTTTTTTTTTTTCTAATACAAACTCGTAATACTTGTGATTACAATTGAGAATTATAAAGTAAAAAGTCGGTTATCCGGTAAAAATTTTTCGATATTTAAGTTAGGGTTTTATTTATAGTTATTAAAGAGAGAAAACTGAAGCAGGATTATAGTATTTTTTTTCTCAAAGTTTCAGTAGTCATACTTGCTTATAGCCGATCTCCTTTTATAGATGTTATTATCTCCTTAATATGGCAGGATACTATAAAATCTAGTAACCAGAATTTTATTATGCGAGAATCACAGAGATTTCATTGGTTAAGTATTGGCTTCTGAATTTAGTGGCATCGTATCTTTAGGATTTTTATTAGGTAAGAAGCTTAATTTGACAAGAATCATTGTTATGAAATAATCTAGGAATATATGGGAAAGAGATGAATCTTTTACTAATACATAACTGTAGTGATGTCTCGAAAATATTTGTTTAAGGATCGTTATTATCCTAAGATAAGCTCTGGCGCTGCTTAGTCGAGACCTTAATGAGATGTCCCTAAAATAAGACTTGATTTGAGCTTATTAGTGATCCTGAGAGGTCTCAGCTCCTATATCTCCTAAAGTGCTCGCCAGACCCTTTATTATTATGCCGACTCGAAACTTTTTTCTTTTTTTGGCAGATAAGACCTAGGCTCCTTATTACTTGAATAGCTATTCATGGGTAGAATTAGTCTAGGAACACCATCCATCTCTTCCCGTAGGGCTATTTCGAGGCTTTATTCTTCTAGGCCTTATGCATACTGGACTATACTCAACATCCAGCCCTCTAGTTTTAGTAAAAAACAATTGTTCTTTGATTAAAACTAAAGATGACGGTTTTGAAGAGATACGCCTATTTGTCATAATTAAATATTCAGCTTGGAGTTCGCTTGTTTTTGTAACGTGGCAGATGATGACTGACTTTAGAGATCTCAACGTTTCGGACCCCAAGAGAATTTACTGCTCTTAATGATGGCCGCTCCCTTTTCATTAATAAGACACATCCTCTCAGCTTCTTCCTCAATGTGATAACATCCCATCCCTTAATTTGTAACTGGTATCGGCTGTTCGGGTTCTTTTTCTCCTTAAATATCCCATCTTTACCTTTTTACCTTTTTCTATACCTTTACGCCATTACTTTTCTTTTGTAAACAATTTCAACAACTTAACTTCGAGCTTCGTACTTCAAGTTCTTCAACTTTCAACAGTAAGTTTTTTCTCCCTTTCTTCTATTCTTTCGCAATTGATTTTGTGGTATATTTGATCAATTAGAGAACTAATAGATATCTTCTTAGATTTAGAGACTTTTAGGTTAATTCTCTTGAATTGTTGAGGGTCCTAGAACGGCCATTTAACACTACTTTCCTTATGTAAAAACAGAAAATATCTTCTGGGAAAAGTAAATCCGATGAGGAACAAGCTATCGTCCCAATTGCCTCCCCAACTCTGGCGAGGCGAAACCTAGCATATTTCGAAGCATATAGATTTACTTCGATCATAATCGAAACAAACTTAGAAGTATATACTAGGCTATATAGAATCATTGAAGGGATTTATCTTAGGGTTCCTGAAGCGAACGAGTTTCCAAGTTGCCCTCCAAAGGGCGTGATAGTCTTTAACGAAATTTTTTTTCACGTAGGTGTTAGACTACCTATTCAACCATACTTTACCCAAATCCTTGCTTCCTTTAGATCCCTATATACCAATTAAACATTAATAGTTGGAGAATCATATCTGGTTTGTAAGTTATATGGCACCAACTCTCAGATCACGACTCTTTCCTTGAGGAGATTGAGTACATGTTCATATTGAAAAGAAATCCCATAAGTAATCCTAGGTGATTCTACCTTCAAAACTAAGCCGATGAGAAAAACCCCATTACTGGCAACCCTACCTCCAATAAAACCTGGAATAAAAAATAGTTTTTTGTTAGAGGTAATTGTAATTCAACTCTATATTTTCATATATCCAGACCCTTCGGTGAAGCGGTCTTCTGGAGTAGTAAGCCAACATTAGCCCCTCTTAGCTATGAGAGGGTAAAACTGGCCCAAGTCATTAGCTTCTAAGCAGAGCCTTTTGCTCTTGGAAGATGAACTGCTCAGTTCGAGTCTAGTAAATTTCTGTGTATCCATACATTAATTAGCCTTGAAAAAGGCCAGTCTTCGAAGTAATCTCAAAGTAACTCATCCTTGGTGTTGGGGTTGTAGTGGCTAACTGTAGTTTTATTTGTGTTTACAAGTGAAATGGCCTCTGGAGACTAAGCCCCAGATCATTTTCAAGTCTTACAGAGACTAGCCAAAAGAAAAGGGAAGGGGGAGGGGGAGGAGGGTGTTGGGAAAGCCTCTCAACCTTCAAAGGCCACTCAAAAAGGCCCAACTAAGGCCTTGGAAGCCTTGAAGGCTGTTGGCTTCTTCAGCAAAGCTTGCCCCAAGATTCCTTCCAAAGGGGTAGTTATTCGAGACCTAACACCTCTCCTCCAAGCTCCCCCCACTAATAAGGGCAAGCGTAAGGCTGTGGCTGAGGCTTCTGGGAAAAGTGCCAAGAAGAAGAAACAAATGTTTCGCCAGATCAATCAGGAGTCGGTTGGATCGTGGGAACTTTTTCCAGAGGATTTTCCCGAGGAGAAACGGAGGTTTTTTGAACACTTCTTTCTATGCATTAACTTGCAGGTGCTGAGCATTAACGACAAGTTCTTTGAGGACATCGTTGGGCTCTCAAGGGAGTCGTTGCATTTTTAGCTAAAGTGGCTGAATCAGGTAATTACTCTCTTATGGTGTTAAGAAGCCATAAATGTTTATATCTTGCACTCCATTAATTATTGGTGCCTTTTCATCTCTTCTACTCGACCATTCTGCAGCACAGTGCTCTTACTGAAGATTATTCACGGGCATCAGAGGTTGAGAAGAGGGCCGAGAAGGCGGAGAAAGACTTGGCTTCTGTAAGAAGCAAGTACGAATCAGACCTTAACGTAGTACATAGAGAGCTGGAGGAGTTCCAAATAAAGGTGGCTACTGCTGAGTCGTCTCGGTCCGAGGCGAATAGAATGGCAGAGGCCTTAAGGTTGGAGTTAGACAACCTGAGGAAGAAGGGAGAGGCGCATCTTCAAAGCTTGGATAAGGCGTGTGAAGAGCTGCGAATGAGCTTGGACGCCTAGAAGAAAAAGTTCGTGCTCTTGGTTAAGAAGGTCGAGGATAATGAGGCAGAGATGGGAGCTCAGCTTCGTGAGTGGGTCAATGATAGCATTGACCTGACTTGTTAGACGTTCTAAGGCCAATATCTTGACCTGGACTTGGGTTGGCTATATAAAGCCTTGGGGCGTCCAGCTCTGGCGCAAGAAGAAGAAGGCTCTGATAAGGTGTTCCCTGAGGGAGAAGGGCATCCTATTCTGAAGACCAAGTTCATGCCCCCAATGGAGTTTGCTACCAGCCCCTCTGTTAAGCCCCCTGCTGTAAATGCCCTCGTGGAAGTCTCTTCCGATGAGGAGATAGAGGTTCTTCCTACTAACCTGACGACTCCTTCGACCGACCTGGCGACTTCTCTAGCAGATTCATCTCCTTCCGTTAATCCTTCAGCCAATCCCATTGTAGAAATTTAGTTTTAGTTTAGTTTTTTTTTTTTTTGATGTAATACTCTTTACTGATTAATGAAATTTTCTTTTGCAATTCTAAATGTTCCCTTCTTTTGGCTTTGCCTTTTTTTTTCAACACTTAGTATCTCGTGTGCCTTTCAATCATATTCTGAACTTGTATTTCTTGCCAGTATTGACTTAATAATTTGAATCTGGCTAATTGACATCTCAAGTTGACTGGCCTTGATGTGTTAATTTTACCCTTTTAATGCCGCAAGACTTGCACCTCTCACTAGTGATTTTCCCATCGGTTTTGATCTGTTTTGGGACTGTGAAAAATATGTGTACCTTCTGAATCGCAGGGTCTCTTATTCTGATGCATTTTAATTAGTTAACCTTCTTGTAATTACTTGTGCCATATGTTTGTTTGAGTATCGTGTCGCCTTTGATAGCTTGAGTTCCTCCTTTGTTTTTTAGTTAGTCGAGACCGTACTCGAGACTCACTCAAACCAAAGGCGAGTAATAAGCTATTG
This sequence comes from Cedrela odorata, assembly GCA_035584115.1. NCBI lineage: Eukaryota > Viridiplantae > Streptophyta > Magnoliopsida > Sapindales > Meliaceae > Cedrela > Cedrela odorata. Next base: position 22,028,097 of record JAXCLQ010000001.1, on the reverse strand, counting down.
ATCGGACACTGTGTGGCCCATATTCGCGCTTTGGGATGAAATTACCTTGAGATGTTGCAACGTCATCATCCGAAAACCCGTTTTACTCTTTTACTTTCTGGTGTCGTGCTTAGGGCTTGTTTGAGCTAAAGATAATATTACCTCAGATAAAATAGAAAGTTGAGCGCCTGAGAACTGTGTCACCCATGTCTAGGCTTCAGGAGGAGATTATCCCGAGATGTTTGATGAGACCATTTGAGAACCTCTTTTGCTCATACTCTCCTAGACTGTGCTCAGGGTTTGTTTGAGTTGAAAATAATATTACCTTAGGAAAAGCAGAAAGCTGAGCGCCTGGAAACCGTGTCACCTATTTCTGGGCTTCAGGAAGAGATTATCCTGAGACATTTGATGAGACTATCCGAGAACCTCTTTTGCTCATGCTCTTTGAGACCGTGTTCAGGGCTTGTTTGAGCTGAGGATAATATTATCTCGGGAAAAGTAGAAAGCTGAATACTTGGGAACCGTGTCACCCATATCTGGGCTTCGAAAGGAGATTAACCTGAGACGTTTGGTAAAACCATTCGAGAACCTCTTTTGCTCATGCTCTTCGAGACCATGCTCAGGGCTTGTTTGAGCTAATGATAAAATTACCTCGGGAAAAGTAGAAAGTTGAACGCCTAGGAACCGTGCCACCTATGATTAAGCTTCGGGAGGAGATTATCCCGAGACATTTAATGAGATCATCTAAGAACCTCTTTTGTTCATGCTTTCCGAGACCGTGTTCAGCTCTTGTTTGAGTTGAGGATAATATTACCTTGGGGAAGATAAAAAACTAACATCTGGGAAATGTGTCACCCGTGTTCGTGTTTCGAGAGGAGATTATCCCGAGACGTTTAATGACCATGAGCTTTTGCTTTATCTATTGGCTGACTTCAGAAGTGAAAAATAAAAAATAATTTTATTAACTTCTAAGGAAATTTGCCACAAAAATTTCTGATGCTTCTAAGAGTAATACAACTTTAAGCGTTCGGCATTCCAGGGCTTTCAAACTCGGTTCCCATTTGGGTATTCTAGCTTATAAACTCTAGGTCTAAGGACTTGAGTAACTTTGTAAGACCCTTCTTAGTTTGCACCTAGAACCTTAGTGTTCAGGATTACTTGTTTCAGGACACAATCTCCGAGCTAAAGGGAACGGTGCCGAATCTTCTGGTTATAATATCTCACTACCCTTTGTTGGTGAGCTGCGACCTTTATCACAACCATTTCCCTCTTTTCTTCCAACAGATTTAATTTCAAACGTAAGCCGTCATCATTAAACTTCTTGTCATAATTGTTAACCCAAAAAGTTGGTATGCTTACTTCTATTGGAATCATTGCCTCACAATCGAAAGCCAAGCTATAAGAAGTTTTTCTTGTGGAGACCTTGGGTGTGACTTAGTACGCTCAAAGAATCTTAGGAAGTTTGTCAATCCATGCACCTTTGTGCTCCTTGAGCTTCTTTTTGAGGGCCTTTTGATGACCTTATTGGCTGCTTCCACTTGTCCATTGGCTTTAGGATGAGCTAAAGTTGCGAATCTGAGGTCAATCGCAAAATCTGAGCAGAACTTTCTGAAGTTTGCGTTGTCAAACTGCTTTCCATTATCCGTGATTAGTACTTGAGGTATTCCAAATCTGTAGATAATGTTGTGTTTGACAAATGTCGTGACCTTTTTTTCTACGATAGCAGCCAAGGGTTCGGCTTCCACTTACTTTGTGAAGTAGTCGATAGCCATCACAATATACTTAGTGTTTGCACGTGCTTGTGGTAAAGGTCCAATGAGATCGAGCCTCCATTGGAAAAATGGTCAAGCACTCGCCAGGGAAGTCAACTTCTCTGGAGGTTGTCTAGGAATGAAGTCGTGCACCTGACACTCATGACACGTTTTAGTTAGCTGCATTGCATCCCGAGAAAGTGTTGGCTAGTAATACCCTTGCCTCAATATTCTGTAAGTCATAGCTCGGGCTCCCTTATGTCCACCTTATATTCCTTGATGGATTTCATCTAGGGTTTGAGTAACTTCCTCAGGTCTCAGGCATTTTAAGTAGGGAATACTGTATCCCTATTTATATAACCCTCCATCAATGATGATATATCTTGCCGACCTGTTTCTAACTTTTCTCACCTACTCTTTATCCTCCGGAAGCTTGCCATCTTAAATATAAGATCTTATCTCATCGACCCAACAATGATGCAGATCTAATTGAAATACATAACGCGTGCAGTCTTCATCTTCTGTGTTTTTTTGTTCCAGTACTTTTATCGGTATCGAGGCGGAAATGCTTCCTTTAAAAGTAGAGGCTAGTTTTGCTAACATATTTGCTTTTGAATTTTCGGCTCTTAGAATCTATTTGATTCTGATCGTCTTTAATGTGCTCAATACTTGCTTGGCTTTTTCCAAGTATACTTGCATATTACTTTTGCACGCTTGGAACTGGCCGTCCAGTTGGTTGGCTACTAATTAGGAATTACAGTGGACGTCGAGACATGTAATCCCTAGAGCCAGAGCTAACTTGACCCTTACAATCAACGTTTTGTACTCCGCTTCGTTATTGATAACCTTAAAATCAAACTTTAAGAATACATTATCTCAATCCCTTTCAGTCTTACGAGGACCACACCAGCTTCTCCTCTCTGAGCATTTGAAGCTCCATCAATGAAGAGGTTTTAGATCACTGCTTCTTCGTTTGGGGTGGTTGGATCTTCTTAGTCAAAAGGTTGTTCTACGATCTGGTAGACAATGAGGTATTCTGACACCGATCTTTTGGAAACAAAATCTGCTAAAGCCTAGCCCTTGATCGCTTTCCTAGGTTTGTAGATGATATCATACTTGCTAAATTCAATAGACAACTTGATCAATCGACTTGAGAGGTCTGGCTGCTGTAAGATTTTATCTTAACTACTAGTTCGTTAGCACCACAACCTGATGAGCTTGAAAGTAGGGTCTAAGCTTTCTTGCTGCCACCACCAATGCTAGTGCTAAGTTCTCTAGTGGCGAGTATCTCGTCTTGGTGTCTAGTAGCGTCTTGCTGGTGTAATAGATGGGACGGTGAACTTTCTCAAAATCTTCCTTTACTAAGATTGAGCTTACTGAATGGTCGCTTACTGCGAGGTACAGGTAAAGTGTTTCTCCGATCTCTGTCTTGTCAAGTGAGGTGGGGATGCAAGATACTGCTTCAGCTCTTGAAAGTTGTGTTCGCATTCCTCTGTCCATTCATTCTTCTTCCCTTTTTTTGACCTGAAAAAAAGGGAAGCGTTTGTCGTTAGCTTTGGATAGGAACCTATTAAGTACTACTAGTCGTCCTGTCAAACTTTGGAGCTCTTTGAGGTTAGACGGGGACTTCAAATGCAATATGGTCTTGATCTTCTGTGGATTAGCTTTTATACCATGTTTACTAACCATAAATCCTAGGAACTTCCTGGCCTGAACTCCAAATGCATATTTCTCAAGATTCAACTTCATTTTGTACTTGCTTAAGTAAAAGAAGGTCTCTTTCAAATGCTTGGGGTGGTCTTAGACCTTTTATGATTTAGTAATCATGTCATCCACATAGACCTCTATAGTTCCGCCTATCAATGGTTTGAAGACCCGGTTGACTAACATTTGGAAGGTAGCTTTTGCATTTTTCAATTTGAAAGGCATTACTATATAGTAGTGAAATCCTTAATCGGTAATAAATGTCATTTTCTCATAGTCTGATTCACACATCCTGATCTGATTGTATCTCGAGAATACTTTCATAAAGCTTAATAATTCATGACCAGCTGTCGAGTCCACCAATTAATCGATTTGAAGGAGTAGGAAACTGTCTTTGAGACAAGTTTTATTCAGGTCCGTGAAGTTTACACACATTCTCCATTTACCGTTGACATTTTTAACCATTACCATAATCAATACCCATTCTGGGTAATGCATTTCACTGATGAATTTTGCTTTCATCAACTTGTCAACTTCAGCGTGTACTGCTTCTCTCATTTTTTTTATTGAATAGTCTCATTTTCTACTTTATTGGTTTATGTTGAGGATCGATAGCAAGTCGGTGTTAAATTACTCGCAGGTCAATGTCCAACATGTCTTTATGAGACCGCGCGAATATGCCCATGTGTTTCTTCAAGATGCACTTGAGTTCAGACTTCAGTTCTTATGGGAGTTGGGCACCAATTTTAATCGTTCTCTAAGGTGATTCATGATCTAGAATGATGGATTCGAGTTCTACCACTGGCTTTAGGACCGACGATTTGTCATCCTCTCCATCCTTTTTGCAATTAGCTTATCTAGTGAGTTATCTTCATTGGCTTTTAGGATTTCTCTCCAAGAGCACTTCAATAGGTAGTTTAAGCTTTAGAAGACATTGCAAAACATGACCGAGCTTCCTTTTGGTTTCCCTTAATAATTTTGATCCCCTCTCTTACCTAGAATTTAACTTTAGATAATGAATGCTTTCTACTACCTTCGTGGTTTTGAGAAAAGATCTCTCGAGAATCATGGTGTAGAGTATTTTGAGGTCGACTACTTGGAGCTCTACCATTGTAGTCTTCTAATAAGGTCATTTTCCCATGGTGATAGGTAGCTGCACTATTCCAAGAGGGTAAACGTATGATTCCCCAAATCCATAAAGGGTGGTCTCAGTAGGTTGGAGTCTCAGATCTTCTATTCCCAAAGAATCTAATGTTTCCTTGAAGATAATATTAGCTGAATTTCCACTGTCTTCCAAGATTCGGCTGACCCGAAACATTCCCATTATCAATGTTACTACCAAGGCATCGTCATGTGGGTAATGTACTCCCACTTTGTCTTTATCCGTGAACATAATTGGTACCAAGGAAAGTTTTTGTTTCTTCTCAGCTCGGACATTTATAATATGGATATCCAAAGAGGTGTTGGGTAGATAGTATCTAGAGTAACTCTTTCTAGATCTATTTGAATTCCCAGCCAATCTTGCTCCACCTAAAATTACCATAGTTCTTTCTTGTCGCCTTGGTTCACACTCGATATTCTGATCCGAGACTTTAGCTTTATTCATTTCTCTAGCTATCAAGTCTTGTAAGTAATTGTTTCGGATCAGTATTTCCACCTGACTTCTTAGGTCAAAACATTCATCTGTCAAATTTCTAGCGCTCTGGTGGAACTAGTAAAACTTATTCTTGGTCTCTTCCACTGGTTTAGTCCTCAATGGGCGAGGTTCCACAAGTATAGTTCATTGTGTTATGATCTCCTTCCAAACTTGTGAGAGTGAGGCTTTTAAAGAAGTGAAAGCTTGATCTCCTTGAACATGAGCTACTCCCCTTGTGTCATCTCTCACAGGTGAACGGTACCATTTCAAACGAAAATTATCTCTTCCTTTAGTTATCTCATTCCAACCCTGACCTCTTCTACTTTTTTTGTTAAGATCACGGAAGCTTCTCCTGTCATCACGTTTTCTTCCCGGATCGATCCTGGGATTCTTAACCCCTTTGAGAGATCGTGGTTTGAAAAATTTTTCTTCCCTCATCTTGAGAGCGATATAATCTTCAATTTTGATCTCATTCAATAACTTTCTTTTAGCTGTTTTATAAGTGGTAACAGAGGGTTTCCTCACAGCGTATCATCCTCGGTCTACTCGTAGACCTTTCCTGAGACCTTCTAGAACTAAAAAGTGATGATAAGCCTCCAATTCTATCACTTCATCATGATATCTTTTGATGAAGCTCCTGAGACTTTCATTCTCTTCTTACTTCATGAGTAGTAATGAACTCGGAGTCTTGAGGTTGGTGGTAGCGCCTCTGAATTCATCGACAAAAACTCTGTACAATTGTTTAAAGTTGCTAACGTTGCCGGGTGTCAGACTGGTGAACCATTTTCTCACTTGTCTCTCCAAAGTCAACGGAAACAAGCGGTACATGTGGGATTCATCCAACCCTTGGATTAGCATCATTTCTTTGAATAGATCCATGTGCAGTAATGGGTCAGTTTTGACTGTGAAAGGGTTGATTTGGAGCATCTTAAATTTTCAGGGAAGAACGAGATTCAGTATTTTTTTGAAAAAATGAGATTTTAAGTAAAAACCCGTCTTTAGCGAAGCATCGTCTCCCCCCTCCTTCACCCCCCACCCCTCCCTCTCCCCCTCCCCCTCATTTTCCTCTGCCTCTTCTTCTTGTCTTCCAACTCCTCGACCAATTTTCGAACATGAACCTCTAAGTTCTCAACTCGATCACTGTCTTCCCTAGATCTCCTCCTTGGGGACAGGCTCAGTACAAAGTCTTCTCTTTGCCATTTTTGATCTAGAAATACTCTCACATCCTTCTAGCCGGGACCGTGGCCCGATCCCTTTTTACGAACTATTGTTGAATCGTTAGGAAAATATTCAAACATCTGCAGTGGCTCATCATAAAGCCTATCAGCATCATCATCGCCTTAAGGTTTTTTGAAGGGATATCCAGAAATCTTCCTTTTTCCTTTCTCTATGGCACACTGCTCTCAACAGCTTCGATTGGTTTGGGCGTCTTTAATGCCGAGGAACCAACTTGAAACATCTTCCTTATTCGTGCTACTTCTTTAGCCAAAGCTTGAATCTACTTATTCTTTTTCGCGTGTTACTTTTCATTCTTCGCCAACCTTTTGGTCAACTAGGCTGTTTCTACCGTCTTCGGACAAGAGAGAATTAGTGTGATGACTAAGCTTTTGAATCACGGTTCACATTCTCCAATGATGACAGCTGATCACCAATATCATGATTAACAGCTGTATGGCCATCCACAATATTGTCATGAGGATTCCCCCTCACCGTTGCTTTGTTCATTGTCACATATATAGGCGAAGTTGCCATGTTTTCCTTTTTGTGGTTGTTTCTGAATTTTTTGTTCAAATTTTTGACAAATGATACCAGATGTTGATGCAGCAAAAATCCATTCGTAGATCCTGTGCACTTGCAACAATCTTTCTCTTATTCTAATACAAACTCGTAATACCTGTGACCATAATTGAGAGTTATAGGGTGAAAAGTCGGTTGTCTAGTGAAAACTTTTGATGCTTAAGTTAAGGTTTTATTTATGGTTATTAAAGAGAGAAAGCTGAAAGAGGATTATAGTCTTTTTTTTTCAAAGTTTCAGTAGTCGCACTTGGTTATAACTGATTTTTTTTATAGATGTTATTATTTTCTTAATATGACAGGATACTATGAAATCTAATAACCAAAATCTAACTGTGCGAGAATCACTGATATTTCATAAGTTAAGCATTGGCTTTTGGATTTAGTAGTATCGTATCTTTAGGATTCTTATTATGTAAGAAGTTTAATTTGTTAAGAATTTTTGTTATAGAATAATCCAGGAATGTACGGGAAAGAGATGAATCATTCATTAATACGTAACTGTCGCGAGATCTCGAAAATCTTTTTTTGGGATCGTTATTATCCTGAGATAAACTTTGGCATTGCCTAGCTGAGATCTTCGTAAGTTATGGCCGAGACCCTAATGAGATGTTCCTGGGATAAGACTTAATCCTAACTTCTTGGTGATCCTGAGAGATCTTGGCTCCTATCTCTCTCAAAGTTCTCGTCATACGCTTTATTATTATGCCAACCCGAGACATTTTTCTTTTTTTGCTAGACAAAGTTCGGGCTCCCTATCACTTGAATAACTATCCATGGGTAATAATTAGTCTCGAAAATACCAACGTCTCTTTTTGTAAAGTTATTTCGAACATTTATTCTTCTAAACATTATGCATGTTGGACTATACCCAACAGATTTAAAAATATATAAATATTTTTTATTTTAATAAAATATCACGTTAAATGAATAAAATAAAATAATAGTTAATTTAAAAAGATAAAAAATTATTATAAAATTAATTATTTTAAAAAATTAATAATTGATTTTTTTAAAATAAAGGGGCTATTGAGTATTAATAAATGTCTTGAACACTAGAGTATTTGTTAATGAAAATTGTTCGGTCATTGTCATTTGCCAACTTCCCATGCGGATAAGAGGATAACAAAGACGCCCCTGTAGCGGCTCACAAAACACTGTGAACGCTCCATTATCAGTTCTCTTACACACAAAAGCCACGAGCGATTTCATTATCGAGTACCACTGCCATGAGACCCCTCATTTCTCTCAACGCTCCAATTACAACATCAACTCCTCGATTCCTCTTCGCTCCAATCCCTCGCTTCAAATCTCCGCCTCACAGTACTCATTTCTCCATCAAATCAATCTCAAACGACAATTCGTTTCGCTCCAACGAAGCAGCCCCTGTAATTTCCGAAAAACAGCTACGGCCGAGAACGTTGTACCCTGGTGGTTACAAGCGACCGGAAATCAAGGTGCCAAATGTCGTACTGCAGTTGGAACCCGACGAGGTGTTGGCTGGGGGTAATGTGTTGGATTTGATCGATGAAGCCGTCGCTAAGTTTGTTGGTATTATCGTGCTTAACGGCGGTGAAGCGAGCGGCAAGAGTGTGTATGAAGCTGCTTGTTTGCTGAAGTCTCTGGTGAAGGATCGCGCGTATTTTTTAATTGCGGAGCGCGTCGATATTGCTGCAGCTGTTAATGCTAGTGGAGTTGTACTCTCCGATCAAGGTCGTAATATTATGTAATTGCATTATTGATAATTGTTCTTGTTATTATGATTATTACTACTCTGTGAGTCTGTGGTGGCTGGATTCATTTGTTAGGAGCATTAAATTTGGATTAGATATTGATTAATTAATTGTCCACTAGATTAAATTCACTCTTGATTAAATATGCAATATATCTAGTAGATGATAATTTGTTGTAAAATATGATTAGAATATTATTGTTAGCAAATAAGCTTAGTGTACAAAAACAACGTGTTGTCTAGTAATTGCTTGGTTTGAATGGAATTGGATAGTCTATGAGCTCATAACGATTTGGATTTTTTCTCTACAGTTTTGTCTACATTTGATTTAGTTATAATTGCTTACTATAAATTTTTCAACATAGGTAGTGTTTTTTTTTTATAATTTGAAATTTGAATATATAAATATGAATGATTTTGAATGATAGGTTTGTTTTTTAATCATAACATTCGAATATAAATATATTAGGAAATAAATAAACTTTAGGGTATTTTAAAAATTATAATTTGATAAATTTATTTAGATCTTAGTATTTGGGATTAAGAAGTTTGAACTTACTGTTATTTGTGTTTATCCCTTATCTTGCAGGTCTTCCAGCTATTGTGGCTAGAAACACTATGAAGGATTCAAAATCTGAATCAGTAGTTCTACCTTTAGTTGGTAGGAATGTGCAAACTTTAGATGCTGCCTTAAATGCATCTAAATCTGAAGGTGCTGATTTTCTTATATGTGGTTTTGGAGAGGGGCAGAAAGCTGATGTGGTTGAGAACTCATTATTTACAAATGTGAAGATACCCATTTTTGTCATGGATGCTTCATGTGGAGGGGCCGCATCGCTTGTGGAGATGTCGAAATTTCTTAAATCTGGTGCAAGTGGTCTGGTTATTTCATTGAAAGATTTGAGGTTGTTTAGTGATGGTGTTCTGAGTCAAATGTTTAATGCCTTTCGTACAACTAATAAAAAACTAGATCACAAGCTTAAAACCGTTAGTAATGTCAAAATGTCAGATGCAAGCAATAGTTTTCCTGGTAAACAAAGTGTGGCTGGCTTTGTTAAATTGGAAGATAGAGAAAAACAGCTGATAGAATCAGAGAGATCTGTTTTGCTTGAAGCAATAGATGTTTTCCACAAAGCTGCTCCACTGGTGATTCTTTAATTAAAATATTTGGTAGTTGAAGTTATTCTTTCAGATAATTCTACATAATTTTTTTTTATTGTTTACTTGATCCTGAGTCAGTGAATTTGGTTTTGTGTGTCAGATGGAGGAGGTTTCACTTCTCATAGATGCAGTTTCTCAAATTGATGAGCCATTTTTACTGGTTATAGTGGTAATTGTGTGCTGAACTTCAACAAATTCTGGTTCCTGGGATATACATTGGTATTAGCTCTGAATTTCAAATAAATAATTTTTTTTTTCTAGATTTCAAAGAATTTAGAACTAAATGAGCCATTTTTATTACTTTATGTATATCATTAAGAAACTATTTAGGGAAAGATTGTGAAAGTATGCCCCTGGTGCTCTATGTTTCTTATTTTAGGCTTGTTTCCTTATTCATAAGCCATAGGAAAAATATCATGTTGTATAATCCATTGGAATCTTATCTTTTGATTATCTGGAGGTCAGCTACACAATTATGTTCTTCCTCTTTACTCTGCTTAATGTTTTGTCATACGGCAGCTCATTACATTCTATTTCTTTTTATTCATTAGATGAAATTCGTTTTAAAGTTTGTGCAAAATATCTTTTATATTATCTTTTTGTGTTTTCCTCTGTTTATGTTTTATTTACCTCTCAGTTTCTATTGAGAAAATGTCCCTTTAAGATTATGGGAAGTTGAACTGAATTGTCCCTTTAAGATTGAATATCAGTGGAGTTTCATCCGGTTGATTTTGCCATTGAAAACAATACCTGTAATTAAAGTTTCACAATTGTTGTGTGATTTTTCCTCCTCATTTTTTTGGTAAGGAAAACGAACCAAATTTATCCTTCACTTTTTTCCTGATGAGATCATTGAGCATTAGGTGCTTGTTGGGTTTTTGTTCATTCCATGTACTTTGTTAAAGCTACTTAATATGTATGTTCTCCTGGGACTTACATATCTTATTACATGCTGCTAGGGTGAATTTAACTCTGGTAAATCATCTGTTATCAATGCACTTCTTGGGAAAAGATATCTCAAAGAGGGGGTTGTTCCCACGACTAATGAGATTACTTTCTTACGCTTTTCTGACCTGGATTCTGAAGAGCTACAGCGTTGTGAAAGGCATCCGGATGGTCAATATATCTGCTACCTTCCTTCTCCAATTCTTAAAGAAGTGAGTTATTTTGTTCTTTCTTCATTTTTGTTCCTGAATATAGTTCTGAGATGTTCCATTCTCATTTTTATGCATGTATGGTGAATTTATAATTTATACCCTATTCCAATGTGTCCTGTAAGTCATTCAGAGATGGACAAGCGTACTCTATTGTACTGACCATTTTGTGCCTAGAGTTTACCCTTTTTTTGTTCCCGTCATTTCTTTTTCTTTCTAGAAAGATGTTACAGTTTTATATAAATCATGTCTGCTAACTTTTCAATAAGCTTGTCTATTTGATTTAGCTTACATGGATATGTGGATATATGCAAGCAGTGTGATGACTTGCACTATTTGAAAATGTCCAAAGTTTTATCTTGCATATTAAGTTATTTGTACGCTCTTTATTTCAACATGACATGCAAATTACTTTCTAATTAAATTGGTGAAGATTCTATGACATGGAGCGACTGAGTGAGTCGCATAGTAGCTGTTATAAAGACAGCTCTAAATCCATTAAACTAACAAATTTGAAGTAGCATCAAGAGAAATTGTAGATTACACGGTCATGTGATTAGTTACTGTGGCTGCTGAAGGCACCAGAATGAAAATGTAGGTGAGTGTGTAAAAAAGAAATCGAGAATTTTGGCTAGGAAACTCATAGTAAGCATTACTGAGGGAAAGCATAGATAATTTAAAGATTGTAGCTAAGTATAGTGAAACCAAAGAAGTCATAACATCTGCGTCTCTGAAATTCATTCAGTCTATCCTTTTAAGTGCACGTTAGAAACAGATCTATATGACTGTTGATGGTAGTAACTGCTTTACTTGATTAAATTAATTTGTTTCAATCTTTCTGAAATCAGATGAGTATTGTTGATACCCCTGGGACTAATGTGATTCTGCAAAGGCAACAACGCCTTACTGAGGAATTTGTGCCTCGTGCAGATTTGGTTCTTTTTGTCATTTCTGCTGATCGGCCGTTGACTGAAAGTGAGGTATGATTAGTTTCACTTGCAATGTGGAATAGCATGTGATTAAAACTTCCATACTTGTCAAGACAATGCACTAATTTATCTAGGTTCATGGCTTGTATGGTAACAACTCTTGTTTATTCTTTACAAAAATTTAATTGAATTCTGCACTGCTAAATTCTCTATCCATGATTCCTCAATATTCTCCAGTTCGGGATTAAATTCAATCACATTGAAGCGTCATTTGAAGTTCTTGTAGGTGGATTAATTTAGATATTATCTTCAGGTCTTACTTGTGTAGAAGTTCTACTCATCACTCTATGTTAAATTATTCTAAAAACTGATTTCAGTTTTGCTCCTTTAATATTTTTCAGGTTGTTTTTCTTCGTTATACTCAACAGTGGAAGAAGAAAGTTGTGTTTGTGTTGAATAAATCAGACCTCTATCAGAATGCTTTAGAGGTTTACTTGTACTTCTTGTTTGTATTTATTGTTGATATTTCTTCGATTGAGACTCCTAAGCTGGTTGCATTTTTCAACTTGAGCTTCTTAACAGATGGTTGAGTGTTCCCTAATTGTAGTTTCCTGATTGGATGCAGCTTGAAGAAGCTATTTCATTCATTAAGGACAATACAAGGAAGTTGCTGAATATGGAAAATGTAACAATATACCCAGTGTCAGCACGATCTGCCCTACAAGTTAAACTTTCTTCTTCTGCTGCTGTTGGGAAAGATCACAGTGAATTATCTGTCAATTATTCTCATTTGAGAATCAATAGCTTTGACAAGCTTGAAAAGTTCTTGTATAGCTTTTTAGATGGGTCAACGAGCACTGGAAAGGAGAGAATAAAGCTTAAACTTGAAACACCAGTTCGAATTGCCGAACGTTTGCTTTCTTCCTGCGAAACGCTTGTGAGAAAGGATTGCCAAGATGCCAAGGAGGATTTGACCTCGGCAAATCAAATGGTTGACAGTGTTAAATTATATGCGATGAAGATGGAAAGTGAGAGCATCTCTTGGAGAAGGCAAACTTTATCACTGGTATAGTTTTCAGGAATATAAATAGTCCGAGTGAGAGGGAAATTGCCTGCATTTCTTGCATTGTGTTTGTTAATTGATTACCTTTGTGCATGAAATCGCAGATTGATGCTACAAAATCAAAGGTTGTGAAGCTCGTAGAATCTACTTTGCAATTATCAAATCTTGATCTAGTCGCCTCGTATATACTTAGAGGGGAGAAATCTGCCATGATGCCTGCTACTTCACGGATTCAACATGACATAATTGGTCCCGCACTATTAGATGCACGGGTAAGTTGTCTTAAACTGGTATAGGATAGAAGTTGAGCCTCGAACGAATTGAATGTGGTTAGGTTTCGTTGATAAGTTTTGGTTACTATTTTTTCCCCGTAAAAGTCATTTTCCTTCCTATTACTATAGGAATTCCCTAAAACTGCGGTGTAAGAACTATGCAGGGCTTACCCTTGACCTGTTGGGTGTACTGGATGTTTGCTTCTTTTTAGTAATCTCATTTTGGAGATATACTAAAGCTTACTTTTTATGCTAATATTTTTCCTTGGGATCTTTGTGCCTTGCTATATATGAAGTTACATATCCGGTTCTACTCTGATATTTTCTTGTTTATATCATTTTGGCATACAGAAATTACTTAGAGAATATACGACTTGGTTACAATCAAAGAACGCTCGTGAAGGGAGACGGTATGAGGAATCTTTTGAAAATAGATGGCCTTCATTTTTCTATCCAAAGACTCAGGTTTACCTAGATTCCTATGAATTGGTGAAAAAAGTTGACGAAGACAGTTTGAGAGTGATAGAGGACTTCAGTGCCAGTGCTACTTCCAAATTGTTTGAGCAAGAAATTCGTGAAGTGGTGAGTTCAAATTGTCTAGTCCTGCATCTCGAAGAACCATTTTCCACTGAAAACATTGAAAATTTCTTCAATGTTGTGTAAGTAATATTTTGAATGCGAGTGAATGGTCATGTCTTATTTCAATGTCAAAATGATTGGCCTTCAGAGGGAACTAAATAAGATTGTATCTGAAAGCAACTTTGAAAAGGAACGAGTACTTATGCTACTTAGAGTAATATTGGGCAGTCTATCATGGCTTTTGTGTTATTTTACTTTTTTTTTTTTTTAATTTCCATTTCAAAATTTTTTATTATTATAAAGTTTTGATTCTGTCAACCTGAAGAAAATATTCTCCCTTGATCCCAGTTCTTGGGGACTTTTGGTGGACTAGGAGCTGCTGGTTTATCTGCTTCGCTCCTAACATCTGTGCTGCCTACCACTTTGGAAGACCTTCTTGCTCTGGGCCTTTGTTCAGCTGGAGGGTATTGTCTCCTTTTCAGTTCGACTGTTCTGCATTTTTTCGTGGCTCATATTTTATTGCCTAAGCATGTGCATAATTGGATTGTTTAATCTGATAAATTTTCATTTTGATAGGTATATAGCAGTTGCAAATTTTCCAATCCGTAGGCGAGGGCTGATAGATAAGGTGAACAGGATTGCTGATGGCTTCGCACGCGAAGTTGAAGAGGCCATGCAGAAAGATCTCCATGAAACTATGGGTTATCTAGAAAATTTCGTTAAAAACATAGGCAAGCCTTATCAAGATGCAGCACAACATAGATTAGACAAACTTTTAGAGATTCAAGATGAACTATCAAATGTCCGGGAAAAGCTTCAAAAGCTACAAGTTGATATTCAAAACCTTCATGTATCATGACACGCAGTGTTGTTCTCCAGTAATGGGTTAGAGAATGAGGTGTGTTTTTGTATCAGGGTTGTACCATTTTTCCCTTTGATTTTTCCCTTTTGGGTAATAATTGTAACATAGTTATTCTATATCAACAGGATCACCATTTTTTTTCTTAATGTTTATTAGAATATTCCTCTTAAGAGTGATGATTATGGACCTACAACAATCACCCGCAATACATCAAGACAAATTTGATTGATATTGTAAGATCCCTTTTAAGAGTAAGTTTGAGGTGGTATCAAAGGAATAAAGCATTATTAGGTTATCCTTAAGCCATGAATTAAAATTGATTGTAAGTTTATTCTCTCTGTCTAGTTCATTTTTATAAATGGAGCATAACATTGACATAATTTCCCTTCAGTAGTAGTGATTAATATAAAATTTTTAGACTTAGCATATTAATACCAGACAAATACACACTAATTGCATACCATAAGAGGGAGTTTGCATCATCTACCATTTACCACACGTCGAAATTTTCTTTTTAAAGAAACAGTAGTAATTAAAATATCTAATACCAATAAGAAATTAGTGAGTGCCAGTTGAGATTCCAAGGAGAACATGTTAGAACAACATTTGGAAAGTTTAAGCGTCAACAATGATATCTTTGTACCGTCCATAAAGTTTGTCGCCAGCTGCTTCTTATATATTATTTGAGCGACCAGTAGCCTCGTGACACATCTGCAAGAATTGTTTTTGGAAAACTAGTATGAAAGAATGGAGGAAAAAGGGAGTGGTCAAAAGTTGGGTTACTGCGCTTTGGTGTTGACATGTTTATTATGTAAGCCGTGAATTTGAATTTGATTCCATCTTCTTTCTTTGGTAAAGATTGCAAAAAGTAGAAATAAATAAACACGTAGAAAAGTGAAAGAAAATATTAATATGGAGAGGCCCAACTTTTAGGATTTGCACTAAGGTGTAAATAATTTAACTTATCGTGTCGTGTATATATTAAAAAGATAATTTGAATATGATTTATTTGATAATTATTTTGATAATTATGTTAAAACATAATCTATCACTATTATTAAACGGTTAAACGAGTTATAATCGTCGATTAATTTTTTTTATTTATATTTTAATATATTTTTATAATATTTATGGTAATATTTTTTTAAAATACTAATAAATTTTATTTTAAATATATCTAAATATCTTTTAAAAATAGAAAAATATAATTAAAAAATTTTAAATTATAAAATAAATTTATTAAATTATAAATGAGATAATATGATATTATTTTTTGAATAATTGATCGTGTCATAAATAAATTTATATTTTAAATACAATAAATTTAAATTTAATTAATTTATGTCATCGATTTGATAATCATCTCATCATCAATTAACTTAAACCCGTAAATTTCGTTTTATAGTCATATCAAATTTACCGATGATATAAAAAGTTGCCACCTCTGCCGTAGGATAGCCTATAGAGACTTGACCCTTTTCTTGGTTTATAAGGTCTCCTTTTTTTCACCGGTTGGCCAATCTAAAATAAAAAGAAAAAGGAAAAAAAAAAAAGTGAGATTTAAGAAAGCAAAATTGATGGTTAGGGGGCTTAGAGAGGGAGCAAAGGACAAAGCGCATATATTCTTGTCAGCCTCGCTATAGCTAACTACTACCTAGCCATCTTTCTCGAATTTAAAACTCCTCCCATAAACTTCTTCAGTTCCCCAGAAATTTCTCTTAATCATACTTGAAATTAGTACCTTAATTGTCTTTGAATGTTTCAAAAATCATATATGAGCTGATATGCTGAGAGAAAAATAGTAGCCTGATTTGTTTAACTCCCAAGAGCCTGAGTTTGTGCTAATACATGTTATTAAAAATGCTTAGTTTCCATAAACATGAAACATGTCCTCAATTACTTGAAGAATGGGCTTGTTTGTTGTCAATGACAAGTAGTGCTGTAAAGATTCCGATTACTTGTTTTAAAACATCACTTGTATGTCCTGCTGTCAATTTTGTTTGCCTCAAAACAGCCATAGGTGAAGTTAGTGGATCTCAATAAATCAAGAAACCTCTTGAGGGTTCCTGCGGCCAACAGGCATGATAAAATATTAGATTAGATGATGTCTGTCTGTTCTTTTCATACACTCCTAGCTTTTGTTCATTTGGTTTCAATTTCCACAATTAAGATTCCCTCCTCAAAGTAAATTTGATTTTGTGCATTAGATATTGGAGCTCAATTTCTGGGTAAAATTGTACTTAAAGCAGTAGATATCGGAACCAATAAGGCTCTTGCTGATGGAAAACATGCTGCCATTACAGAGCAAATAAACATCAATCTATTTGTGAACTTTGTGCAGTTGATTGGGAAAATTAACAGCACTCGTTTAGGCTTTTTAGCTTTGTTAGAAGAAAAGGCAAAGGATGAAAATAGTACTCTTTTATAATTGTCATTTGATAACTGATTATGCAATCTAATGAGCATTTTAATGGTGTGTATAGTACAATGAAAAAGCCTTGACAGATGGATAATACTGGAAAATTACAGTGGTTGATCATGACCATGACTTTTTCTGCTTTTTCTCAACATTGTAACATGCAAACAGTAAAACAAGTAGAATGGAGATCTTACTTTTGATGTACAATTAATAGAAATGGCCAATTAATCTCACAAGATAAGAGAAGGCTTGCAACCCCATATTTAGTTCTCTATCAAAGTACAGACTCTCTTTGAAAAAGGACAGATTGGAGCAAAAATATTCACTTTCTTTTCCGCTAACCTCCATACCTCAGCCTCGGGCTTGGGAGATTTAGCACTGTATGCTTTATGTTAAATGACACAGGGCAAGATGTACAATTTATGTCTTCTGGTGCAAGTTGGCTACAGTCTTACTCTCACATGTTCTTAGATATCCAATTCCCGCACTTGAAGTTAAAATTTAGCATCTGGGTATGTTTTGCTTTGGAACTCTAGTTTGTGCCAATTCCTTAACTAGCTTTTGCACTAGTTTGGCTGTTTCATGTTTGTGGCAGATCCCAAACAAAAATTGGTTTGTGTTATCCTTGCTTTCATGTTAACTTTACAGATATTTTGTTTCACAATTCTAAGCTAACAATCACCAACAATATTTAGTGGAAGTTTTTTTACTTTCCTGTTAAGAATTTAAGTAATATTTTTGTATATCAGGCAAAGTCGAATAAATCAAAAGCAAATAAGTATGTCCGTACCGTTTTGGCATTTACTTAACCTTGAAAAATAATTGGTCAATGGAAAGGCAATACCTGAAAAAGCTAGCCAGATGTTGCTTCCGTTCTTCCTTCTTCTCCACTAAGAAATTAAATGAAATTGAATTATATAATTAATATTATAGACATTCATTAATCATGATTATTGAATTAAAGAAAAAGTCGGGAGACCCCAAATCTTGCCTTACAAGGAATTAAAGGTAAAATTTTATTTTAATATCTGCCAATGAGCTCTTCTCAATTGAGTCAATTGTCTTAAATACTAGAAATGATTTCAATGTAACCATAAATTAGAGGATCATTGGTGCTTTGAGTCTCCCCACTTTTTCTATTAAAATTATTACTTGAATATTATATTTATTTTGACCTTCCAATATAAACTTTGTAAGATGCTGAGAGGAATTACTATCATTTGGGTGGGTTTACTTGATTTTCCAGGGTAGTCGTTTATTTTGGTCACTGAGATTGATAGGTGCCTTAATACTCCAGTAAGAGCTAAATGGATGTTTGTTTCATTCCTTGTAAACACAATTACTGAAAGTTCAAATCTAATCTTAAAGAAAAAGACAAGTTATACCTGGGTTTTGCATAAAAATAGTCACTTTGTTGCATACACAAAAACCGTTAACAATTAAGTACAACTTTAATATAGTATGACTTATTTAAGTGATAGATGGTAGGTAAAAGTTTGTAATTTACCCAATTTAGATCTAACTAATTCAGAGTGAAGGTTTCTTAAAATCTGTACATTTTATACTTCTGATGCAAAGCTACCTACCATCTTCTGTTGTTTTGGTTACTCTTCTAGTCTGTTTCGTTTTCTTTTGGCAGGAAATGAAAAGGGATCAGAAAGCTCGAGTTTATGTATCAAAGCAAAGCAGTGCAGTTCTTTTCATAGAAAGGTTATTATTTTTAGGAGAAGTCTTTTTTTTTTAAGTATTTAATAATAAATGATTCAAATTATAAGTTAATATTTTATTTAATTATCTTTTATTTTTATTTTTTTTTACTATTTACTCATTAACTTCACATTAATTATTGAATGTTTAAAAGACAAAAAATAAAAATAAAAAGAGGATCATAATCTTAATCTCTAACCCACTTAATTTTTGTTAATAAAACTCTAAACTGAAACTATACATGTGTACTAGAAGGGTTATTTTTTTTGTTCTTAAAATGAAATTTTAGATACTCAACTTTGAAATATTCTAATGTTAATTTATTTTTCTTATTTATATTTGGCATTATAATGTGTGGCAGAGTTATGTAATTCTAGTGGGCATAAAAAAGTTCCCCCCATCTCACAAGCACTAGAGTAGGGAGGTTATAACCTACATCTCAGTGGCCTCTTCCTATAAATTTACACCCACCCTTACACTTCTCTTTCATATTCACTCCTGTCATTCTTTTGAGTCCTTCCTATTTCCCTTACTCTGCTTCTCAGTTTTATTCTTCAAGTACAGAGAAACCAAATCATGGGTCTTAAATAAAAATCTCTCATCTTCAACTTCTATGTTTCCATAGAACTCCTACCAAGTATTTTCTTGCATTACAATCAAAACCAGAAAGGCAGAAACCCCTCTGTTTCTCCCCTGTTTTGCTTCTTAACTCTGTTTGCTGTGTTTCCACAATTTGTTGTTGTGGAAAATAAAAATGTCCTCTTCAAGTGTTTGTCAAGGATTACAATCATGCCTTGAGCCCAGGCTGATGGAACCACGAGTTTTGAGGCTCAAATTGGCTCCAGCCAAATCGAATTTTTTTCTATCAGTTGCTCCTAGTTCTTGTTCTGCTCACCTTGACAACCCCAAAACCGAATCCCACACTGAAGAGAACAACACCACCATCACCACAACAAACAATAAAAACAATAACGATGATTGTGACGTGAAAAGTCACAAAACTGATAACATACGTGGCTGGAGTTTCCTCCACTTTCTAGCCAATAACTCTCAAAACAACGCCAAAGAAAATTCTGAGAACGAGAAAGTGTATGTTCACCCACTTGTTAAGCGCTCTTCTTCTATGCTCAGTAGGAAAAGCCTGGAAATGTGCACTGAGAGTCTAGGCAGCGAGACTGGTAGCCAAGTTAGCGAGAGCAGTGGTGATGACATTTCCTTGATTTCACTAGAAACTGAGATTTCTACAACAACTGATACTTCAAAACTCCGCGAAAGTTTAATGACAAAGAGAAAAAACCGTAGCGTTAGCTTCCCTCCTCCATTAACGTCTATTAGTGGTTCAAACGGTGTTCAAGTAAGACCTCATCGTGAAGGCGGGCGGCTACTTTTACAAGCCGTGACTGTTACTTCTTCTCTAACTTATTTTCATGCAGAACGTAGGGATGGAAGGCTTAGGCTTTGCTTGGTGAAGGATCGTCCTGCAAACATAGATGACCAAGAAGAAGAAGAAGATGATGAAGAAGAAGAAGGAGAAGAAGAAGAAGAGTTTGCCGAAGAAGAAGAAGAAGACGAAGAGTCAGAGGAGGACTTGGGTGAGGACATGGAAGGAAAAATTGAGAAAGTTAGGGGTCAAATTGGAATAAAAAAACTACCGAGGCCAAGCAGATGCAAAGAAGGTGGGCGTGGACATAAAGGATTGCTTAATTGGGAGCCATTTTGTGTGGCCACTTGAACTCGCATCTCTCTCTCCACTCTCTTTGTGGGATTTTTTTTTTTTTAAAAAAAAAATTTCGTCGAATAATTTATAGATTTGAGATATCCGTACCATGAATTTCGTAAAATATGCTAATGGCAGTTATTATCGTTATTAGACTTGGTCCTCACACTCTCTTCTTTTGTCTGCGGTCCTTCTCTTTCTTTCTGTGCACGGTTTTTCGTCTTTGTATTTTATACTATTATGTTGTTACCAAACTACCCTTTAATAAGGGAGATTATTATCATTAAACACCCATTGCTAATTAGTTTGCTGACTAGCTAAATATATGGTAATTATATTCCTCGAACGAACCACCATTCAAAGAAACAAAGGACATAAAAACTTTGAAAACTATGGTACTAATTAGTACCTGTGCCGCAGAATTATATACATATCTTCAGCAGCAAGTGTGTTGCCAGTTTAAAGCAACTTCCTCCGTTGACAATTAAGATTGCAGTATGGTAATGTAAGGATTGAAGGGGGTGGCAATTTGGTGGTTAGAATGATGCAATGACGAACAGAAATGCAAGTTGGGGTGTACGTCAGGAGTACGAATGCCTGGTAACTACTAAAGTTTAGGGACCCAAGAGAGCAACAAGCACTGACCTCGTCACACATAAACTTGATCATCCATGTGCTTTTGCTTTACACAAGGGATATGGCCTCCTACATATATATATATATATATATATATCCTTTTTATCAGAAATCAAACAATGATCCCATTTTTCATCAGAAATACCATGCATTCTAATCTTATGAATGGCATGCAGTGAGGTTAAAATGGTCAATTTGGGTTGAAACATTTCTGGGTTTAGACGGGGAACATATATACCCAGCCAGAAAGAGTGATGATGAAGAAAACAGAAACAGGTAAAACATGTTTTCTTAAAAGAGGAGGGCAGTGTCCAATCGTGGAGTATAGACATCCATACGTTAAGGTTGTTTGTGGGGGAAAAAAATGAAATTAAAATTGTCGACATGCATATGCATCATTGTGTCTCAACATCATATCATGTTCTTTGAGAACCTCGTGATGTCCGATCCTTTAATCAAGCACATATTCTCTCACCATAACATCTCACAAAAGTATGCAAAATCTTTCGGCAATCACATGTCTCCACATTTTTATGGTCATGTACATATATATATATATATATATATTTGTCCATCCTATGAAAAGATTATGCTTCGTATTAAACATGATATATCTATATATTCTCAATGATTTCTTTACACCATACATGCATGGTTATGGTAAAATTTGTACTATATCTTGATGATGATCATGCGTGTGATATATATTCACTGCTCACATGACATTTCATGTGAGTTTTACAGAATAGAGAATATATGGAGAGATGTGAATAAGATAGAGTAGGGTAGTTAAATGTCCTTTTGACTTGCCACAGTATGAATAAATAGTATTTTGCAGTTGGGCACACCTGTCTTGCCGTCCATATATTTGAAAGATATTGTTCAGCAAGTTGAGGGTCTGTAGTGTAGTGGGGGGAGTGACTGAGCCATGTGATGGGAAGAAAGGAAAGGAAAGGAAAGAAATGAAAATATGGGAGAAGCTGTCTGGCTGCAGTCTTTTTTGTTAAAATCAAAATAAAAATCTAGAGCAAAACCCATCAACAGATCATGTCTGCTCTGCAGAAGGAGGAACGCACCCTTGCCTTCTGTGTTGTAATTTCTTCAATAACTTTGATTGGATTATTTCGTGTACTTTTTTTCTTTTTCTTTTTCTTTTTTGAAAAAGAAAAAAAAAAAAGACAAAACAATATTAGCAAATATATCACTTTCCACATAGCTAGATAGATGGATAGATATGTCATATGCATTCACGAATGGTCTTAGACAAAAGAGAAACACTAACGTGTAGCTGCTTCGACATAAATGCAAGGCTTTTGCCAAGTTGCATGTGTTAAGTCAACATCACTAGGTACCTAGTTTTTAACTTTAGTCATGCATTCATATCTGATTTAATAAGTGCGTCAGAGCTATGAGCGATTTTAATATTGAATTAAATAATAAATAATAATTTTAAAATTAAAAATTTTAATCAATAAAACTTAATTGCTTAAGAATATAATCAATGACAAGGTATGTATATATATATATATATATATATTCAAATCAAGGAGAACGTGTTGTGTGGAGACTGGTGAATGCGGGAAGGAACTGGTTTCGCCATGAACGTGGGAGTATATATATACTCAGATTTCAGATATACTTGGTACAGGGTACAGGTCCTGTGTATTATTTATACATCTCTGAAGTGACTGATGCCCTCCGTGCAAACCATGACTATTATTTTCATTCTATTTGTTCTGCTCAATTTACCATTTTCTCCTTATTTAAGTTGGCGCAAGCATTGAATGACCCCTTTAAAGAAATCAATTATATCTAATTTTTTCATATTTTCTTTTTTTTTTTTTAACATAAAATATTTATTAATACGCAAAATAATTAATAATAAATAATTTATATTATATTTTAATAAAATTTATAAACTAATTTTATATTATAAAATTATTTATTATTAATTATATTATATGTTAATGTGTTAATTGAACTAAAAATTAAAAAGAAATTAAGGGGAGAAT
>JAXCLQ010000001.1:21977757-22004890 GCA_035584115.1 Cedrela odorata | reverse complement strand
AAATTATTTATTATTAATTATATTATATGTTAATGTGTTAATTGAACTAAAAATTAAAAAGAAATTAAGGGGAGAATCTTAATCCCATATATATTGCTTATTGTAACTTTAAAATTTGATTTTATAACACTGCATTAAAAATTAATATTTTAAAGACAATATTGTTGTTGATTAGCAATCGAGGATCCCCACTAAGCTAAGCTTGCATGAACATAGGAAAATTAATGATATTCCTATTCTCTGCCATAAAATTTCACAACTGTGACGATCGAGAGTTAGCTAGTGTCTCAATCGTTCTAAACTATGAAATAACTAGACATTTATGTTGTGAGGATTATTCAAAATAGAGCAATATTATTGTTTGTCCATGCCATTGGACATATGATTCTCTATATTTTGTGAGCAGGAGCACGGCTATGAAGCCAAAGCCACTTGCATACGAATGCAGAAAAAACCACCGGAGTCATTACAAAGTTAGATCTTCTGTTCTTCAATACATGTATAATTATTCTATATATCATAACAATATAAGTATATAGGTAGGCATGCATGATCTCAATTATATATGTGGCAACACGCAACATTAAACTTATTCCTTATATAATTTCCCCACAGATACACACTCAGTCCATTTTGTTCTCTCCACATCAATATCATGAAATAAAAGGTTAAGGAACTAAAGTCTTTTTACATCCCAAGCTATTTAAAAGAAAAAAAAATTATTTCATGGGTTAATTGATCTCTTTAAAACCACTAAATTCGATGTAATGAGTTCAAGTATAACGAGGAGAAAATGGAACTCGTATAGTGGTTGATGAATATTTGCAAAAAATGGGTCATGAAATTGATAGATCATCCAATAATCACTTGCAATGCAGTTGTGGTATTCAAATTCACACCACCTTCGCCTAGAAGACAAATGGATATGGGACAGCCAAACTTCCCAACGATTTGGGAAAGGAGATCGTGAAGCTCCATTAGCAAGATGCAAGAAGCTAGCTAGGTGAGGATGGATAACGCAGTTGACGTTTCCAATAAATATTAAGTAATGTAGAGGAACAGAGAATACTAAAATGATGTGGAAAAGCTAGTTTTTGTTGGGTCAACTAACACACATCGACCAACTATCGACCACCACCAACAAAAGGATACAAGCAATTAAGCTAGCAAACCCCACCACTATGTCCACCCAACCTTAGACACAAATAAAACCCACTAATTTAAACCCCACAACGAACATGTCAAAAGTTTGACTTTTATTCTCTTTTTTAACATTAATAATTAATTAGCATCCGAGCATTATATATATTTATATTTGATGTTGACATTTTGTGCTTTCATTCTCTCCATGCATGATAGCTAGGGTTGAGTTGTCGTTGTTTAATAGTGTCAGGGACAAAGCCAACGCACCTGAAAACTGCACCACATAACATAAACATAATTAAAAAGGTGCAGCGTCTACGAAATCGGATCCGTTTCACTCGACATTAAAATCTTCCTTAAATAATTAATTTATTAAATTTTAAAATCAAAATTTATTATATTTAAAAGAGTATATTTTTTTCAGTTTCGATTCAATTTTAATTCTAAAATAGGGTATCTTATTTATCAATTATCTTAATTTTTTTAATTTTTAACTTTATAATTTTTTTAAAAAATAAAATTAATTAAATTAAATTATAAAAATATTGTATATATATCGAAAAATTGAGTGAACAAAAAATAAGAGAAATAAATTATTAAAGAGAATTAATATACAATAAATTATTAAAAAATATTATATTATTATTTGAGTTAATATTATATATTACTAAAAAAAGATTTTTTTTATAATTATATAATTATATATAATAATATTTTATCAGTAGATATTTACTTATTATAATTATTTTTTTGATAATTTTAAAATAAATATATACACATCACATCATGATTTTATTAAATTATTATACAAATAATATAATAAATTAAATTAAATATTATAAACACATTAATTAATTTTGTTTATATAACTCAGCGAAAAAATAATATTTTATTTAATAAATTGTATAACTTTATATATGTAATTCATTAATTAAGAATTTGTATTTTAATATGAGGTAGAATTTAATTTATTTGATTTTAAAAATAATTTTTTATTTTTAAATCGATCAATTTTTTGAATCAATTCTGATTTCACAATTTTTAAAATTAAAATATATTTTTTAAAAATTAATTTTAATTTAAAATTATGTTTTTTAATTCGATTCTTTTAACGATTTTAAGTCGAATGCAGATCCTAATAAGGTGGACCGCATTCTAATACAAGACTAGAGGCAATTGCTATTGGTCGGCCTCATCGTGCCGACGCCAAGATTTTATCTCCCCGGCCATTTTTCGTGTCCTTCGAATCTTGCTACCCACTTCTACTACGTGTTCAACTTCGTTGCTCTCCACACACACGTATATATATAATATATATAATGCTTTCTATGTTTAATTAATTCCACGTCTCCTTTCATTTCCTTCCTATCACACCACTTTTTTCGGTCTCTTTTGGATATCCAGCCTAATCCATTAATCTCTCTAGCTTGCTTTTTGATTTTGCTCTGTTCAAAAGATTCGAATGTTGTGGGCATTTCAACTTGTGCATCTATCTAGAAATTCTAAAATTTTGAAAATTTGGAAACGTTTGTCGTTATTAATGAGTGCATAGTAATATTATTATTTTCAAGTTGCCCTCCGTATCAAAGAATATCGTTAAAAGCAAAATCAAAACCTAATATCGATCAGTCTATTTGTAGCCTAGCTTGCAACTACTTAAAAACCTTTAATGAGTGAATTGAATCCATGATAGAAGTTTTAAAGCCATGGAAAATCATACATACATTGTGCATGGCATGTATGGACATCATGCAAAAGACTGCTGTAGATCTTTGATATAATCTGCTTCATGCATACACGGTGATCCATGGAATGGCTGCATCCATGCATGAAGGTAAAAGAAAAAATTCACAAGAGTACAGAGAAGCTGACCAAAATGGGGCCTTTTCAAATGTTTGACAAGTGAAGTGAAGATATAGGATCGCAGAGGATCCATGACGGTATCACACCAGGACCCACAATCGTATTACCATGAGATTCTGATATCTGGTATTTACTGTAGGAAATGATGAGCCTTCTTGTCTTTTTTCAATTATTTAACCTATTTTTACACGATTTTTAGCCGAATAAAAATTAATTATATTTAACTGTTTCAAAGAGCAACCATTTTAATCTGGTCTACGTCTTGATCATTAGATGCGGCCCACTTGAATCTATTGATTATAAAATGGATACCATTTATCATTTCATTGAGGAATCCCAACCGTCCATGCTTCCCACCAGCTGAACAAATTGCCTTTCAATTTGAAACATAAGCTTTATTATTATTATTATTATGGACATATAATTTTGCTATAAATTTGTGGTTTTAGACTTAGAACTAAAAGTTATTCTTAAGAATTAATCGAGAAAACAGTGGCACTGTCATATTGTGTTAAACTCCCTAACAAGCACAGATGCATGCACTTAAAATAGTAAAAAGTTGACTAAAATTCTATCAGTTGTATATAGTAATGAATTCTGGTCGGAGAAATCTATATTTTTAATTTAATTTATGGAAATAATTATGTTAGCCATACCAATTTTGATCGAAAATGTTCTCTATAATCAATACTCAACAAAATTCCATAATTTTAATATATTCGAAATAATTTTAAACGCGAAACACACTTTCACGTATTTAAATCTTTTACTATAAATAAATATTTTGTACAACATTCATGTGCTTAATAATAATAATAATAATTTGGTAAAGAATGTTCTAATATGATTATTTATAAATTAACTTTAAAAAAAATTATTTTAAATATTTTTTTTTTCTGAAATCTACAGTGTTAGAGACATGTGAGCACTTGAGCTACATTGATTTGATCTTCTTTCAAGTTGTGAGGAGAAAAACAGACTTTATAAAATAAAATGGTTGGATCTGGTCAGTTAAGGTCAGGGAGAGACAGAGATCCTTGACTGTGTGTGTGGTGGTGGTGATTTGGTTTCTTCTTTAGAGTTTTTAATGGGTATGAGTAACATCAATATGAGATCTTTCTTCAGTAGTTTTGCCTATGTTGATCTCCCAAAATCCTACCCTTTCACATCAATATGCATGGTTCTTCTTTACTTTTTACAGACAAAAATAAATTCACACTTCACCAGCATCTTCAAAGAAGATCTTCCATACAGCAATCATCAGTACCTCTTCTCTCTTTCTTTTCATTATTTGAAGATGCTATTCTTTTTCTTTAACTTTTTCATTCAATAATTCAAATATTTGAAGACAAATCTATCGGGACATCAGCAGCAGCTTTAGTCTAGATTTATATCCTTAGTGATAAGGGTCGAATGCCATACACAATTGCAATCTCATATGTTCACTTCAAATCAAAGCCTATCAACATAAATTAGGATTAATGGGTATTATTATTATCAATTCTTGCTATACAAGGAACGGCATTCCAAAGATGGACATCTTTGACAATCTCTATTATGCAGCACCTGAAGAAGTTTATATTGTTTTGAGGAAACAATACAAGATTAGGGTAGACAGGTTAAATCCGGCTAGAATATATAGAGGACTTAAACCGTAGACCTCTAAATCAAGCCTTAAAGGTAGTCTAACAAGTCCAAGTTCCCTTCCATTATTATGCTCTTCACCTTTTTATAAAAACGCAACGCCACTATATCGTAGCCAATGCAAAGTGCAACAATATTCGAAAGGTAACATCTTTGATTCCACGGATCAAATTTTCTTCTTCACAACTTACAAAAAATCTATTTATAAGTTGATTTGTGTACCCCTTCCGTTTCGAAAATATAAAGAAACATAAATGTACACGTATTATAAAAACAAAGATTGTATACTAATTAGGACTATTCCCTTATAGAAGATCTGATAATTTGGATTAGCAAGTACCCGCTTCATATATTTAGATAATCAATATAGCAGTTAACCCGGTTTCATTCACTTGATCCGGTTGGGACTTGGAAGCTACGGGCCCTGCACCAGAACTGCCACCAATTCCATTAGAAAACTGTAATCCACAGGGAAGAACACTATAAGGCGTAAACCAACATGAAAAAATTATAAAGAATAAACAATAAATAGAAAAAAGAACAGGTAATTAAACCCCAGACCAGCAGTTGCTTGATAGTTGGCACCACTTGGAACATTGCATGTTTAATATCAACAATGGAAGCGAACACTGCATTAAATTGTTCGACAAGGTCGGCATGCTATTCCCGACATTTCAACAGAGCCACGGGCATGGATAGCCAACGTGATAATTGATAGAACAAGCCCCATGTGGCTTACAAAATTTTTTAAATAGAAACAATGGGAATTTCAATAAGATATATGTCCGACCTCACGGAAAAAAAAAAAATTGTCAAAAATATATATACAAGCTTTATCTCAATAAAACCAATATTGTGTGCAAAATTGGATGGACCTACTGGGAACCCATAATTTATTGAAGTTCCAGAGACAGCAGAAAACAGTTGATTAATGCCCACACCCCGCTACCTCCTTTATTTTTCTTACTGAGAAGACAAATTCCAATCCTAGCCAGAGGTATTCTTCCTTGCAGCATAGGCTCGATAAGCTGCCAGTCCAACGACAGCAACAGCAGCCCCAACTATAAACATGAACCAGAAACCATGCATATTAGAAAATGAGTGTTGTACAAGTACAGGGATTTATGTGCTGGAAATAGGGAATAGAGAGGGGAACAAACATACCAGAAACAAACACAAGTGAGTTACTAACAAGATGGCGGTAGCGCTTCCTGTTCCTCCCAGTCTCAGTTTCAGGAATGTTCAAATGAGGTTGTTCAGCTGCACTTATGATTCTGCTAAATACATTATTTGGATCTCTTATTTTCATGCTTACAGGAACAGGGGCCTCTATTCCCAACTCTTGACTAACCTAAAGACATAATTTGAATGAGTTAATATATCTTCCACATAAACAATGATTACTAATTTTTGTAGGAACAGTCATTCAGTCATCTTTATCATTTGAACGAGTATGCAAAGACAAGGTAGCCAATAGAAAGTTATGTACCCTGGCTGAATCTTGTACTGCAATTGTATATGGTTTCAGGTCATCTTTCGCTGCGATAAGTAAGCATGGAACCCCATAGCCGCTGTCTTCGCCAAGCCTGGCAACCTCCATTAACAGTTCCCTTGCTCTTTTCCACGAATATTCATCTGAGCTGGAAATTAAAAAATAAAGTATTTCATGCTATCTGGATTCAAAGAGATTGACATATTAAGATATAACAATATTTCAGTAACAACAGAGAGAAGAGGAAAAAAAATTAAAGTATCATGCACACAAATAGAAAAGTTTCATTCATTACTTAATTTGGCCATGGTGAATGTGCAATTCCACAACAGAAGGGGAAGGTGAGGCAAGAAACCAACTAAATTATAGTGAAGAAGTTCATAAACTAATGGTCACAAGCTAATACAACAATACATGATATTCTTCATATCATCTTTTGGACAAGAAACATCTAGTTGCTTATTCCAATAAATACAGAGCGTGAAACTCACCTGTCATAGACAAATACAGTAACATCACAGGCAGCCAAAGATTCCTTATTGGACAGAATTTTTTTCACTCCTCCTTCTGGTATTTCTTGCAAAATAAGCGTCTTCTTGTCCCCCTGAATGACAGTAATTTAACAAAGATGGACATCAAATCAGGCAACATGAACATGAACAATAATCTCAAAGATATCAGAATGCTGACATGAAAAGTTACTTTTAACCAGGACATCTCAGGGAGCGTGTGAGAGAGGATGGTCAGGAAGCAGGAGGTAGGGGACCTCAGTTAGAGAACTACCGGTTAATACTGTGTTTCTAAAGTTAGTACTCACCCCAGGCTGGTCAACCACATTCACTGCATATTGTTCACCAGTTGTTGGAGTATGATTTTCTGAGAAAGGCCTGTAATTGAATTTGGTAAATAAAATTCAATAATAAGAGCAAAGAAGAAAGTAAAACGAAAAGTCAAGAGTGGACTGTGAGTTCAAGAAATAAACCAGATATTAACAACACAAATAAGAAAAGAGATGGATTAAACTAGCAAGATTGTTACTAAGCTACAGTGAAAATAGTAATTGTGTCAACACCTTCCCAAAAAGGAATTCAACAGTGCAGACTTTCCAGCATTTTTAGGGCCAAAAACAAAGCAGTGGTAGACATTTCTATCTGATCGTTGCTTCTTACGATCTGCTGATCTTCTCCTAGTAACACGGAGAACCGCGGCAGGGTCACCACTATATCCAATGTATATCAAATTAGCTAAGCTGCGCCGCGGATCTAGTAGTGTCATTAGGGCCCACTGCAATCACGTTTAAAAGCAGTAAGATTAACAACAGAACAAATTGATTGAAACTGATAATTCAAAAAGTAACCAATCAGAAAAGCAGGGAAGTCAATAATATAAGAAGAAAATCTCTTCTTTCTCACAAGAACCAACGAATATATCAATTTAATTTTCTGTTAATCCCAAAATCATAACATTTGTACACGACATTAAACAGTTGTCATTCTGAAAACAAGAGTCATGTGGCATTGCTAACTAATTTCTAGGCTAAAAAGTATACTACAGGTAAAGAAGAACAGAGTTGACTGTATATTAAGGAATATAAACTAAAACATGCGACAGAGAACAGTGACAAAATAAGCCCATAAAAAGAAGATTGCTACTTGATGAACTATGTCAGAATTTGCTATATCAACCCATGAAAAGGGAAAAAAATCCAAGAAGTAAGCATACGGACATTAGACAGGAACCCATTAAGACTTAAATTGCCCATTGCCGTTGTCTCTGCAGCATCCTTGTAAGGAGCTTCATCCCATGGACTGGATAAAGAAATACAGTAGATAAGAAATGCATTTTTGGAATTAAAATGGAACCAAGATAAGGTCATTTCCAAAGTACGACTACATAAAAATTTTAACAGAAAAATTGGTGAAAGATAACAAGATATGATTTCAAATGACATGCAGTAACCAATGCATTAGTAATACTATTATAATTAGCTAATATTAAAGTGCACTCAGCAAAACAAGATAAGAATCAGCAGTATAGTCAGAGAAAAAAAAATGTCGACATTATATAACGTTAACAATCCAATGCAAGGGGCCACTTCCTTCTCCCACAGTTACTATTAAGCTTAGGATTCACCACCACAAGGTTTAGTTGGACAAGAAGTATAAGATATTCATTGCACCATTTAAAAGCCAATTTACATAGTTTCAGAAAACGAGCAGTACAAAGTTCATGAAATACCAACGTTACAATTGACTATTGCTCACAGTTATACCATTCCTGACATTACCAGTTTGCAGAAAAATACACAGGGATTTCATAGCATATGGAGGTTGAAATTACATACACATATTTACTAAGAAATTACAAAATACAATTTTTGTTTAATAATTAATGGGTCACACTTAAATGGGTTTCTATTATATATGAAATACAAGAACTACACAAAAATATCTACTGTTTTGAGGGCTAAAAAAGCTTGCTGTTGTTAACCAGTGGGTTAAGAAGCTTTCAAAAAAACATTGTAGTTGTCATATATAAGACGATGATAGTGATTTTTTATCATTAAAAACAGTTCTTTGGTAAAGAATAGATTAGTAAAAATAGTTGATTTCCTGATCAAATTCATTGTAGTGTGGAAGAGCCCCCCAGGCTTGAAAAGAGAGAGGTCAAATTTAAGTCCCAGAACATCCATTTAGCAATCTTGCTTGCAGTAAGGTAAGGCCATTTAATTGAAATAGTTATAACTTAAGAGTTTCTAGAAAGCTTAAAGTTGCCATAGTGTTGACAGGCATTCAGGACCCTTAATTTCAAGGGGCCCAAACATACTAAATAACAGAGCAATACCAACCCTCTTACAATTGTAATTTCTTGAACGAGGCTCACTGCCAGTAGCTGAGGCCAGATAACTTTATGGACTAACATTGACCACACTAAACGAATATATACTTTCTCGTTTTACCAATCTAACAGAGACCAGTGCACTGCTGAAATTTTTTTAAACCTACAGTGTAAAAGTGATGATAAAACAGTAAACTTGGAAAAAAAAATAGTGCACTATCATTGTTTCAAGAGAATATTTAATTGCTTCCTCGATTGAATAAATAAGGACAAAATAAACATGCACATGTTGCTTAACGAGACAAACTACCGAATTTAGTGCCTTAAATGGGGGAAAACCAGATTCACCTTTCCGGTGCAGTTAAAAATAGATCATCAAGCTCAGCAGGTCTCAGAGCTCCATCCTAGTAACCACCAAGATTAAAGTATTTAGAGATTAGGAGCAGGGTATCAGTCAACATCAAAGAAATGCAGCATTAGAAAAAACATACAAAATGGTACAAAACCACAAATAAAAATTGGCAAAGTTTAAAACATACATTATCAATATCATACAATCCAAAGATACCACGTAGAAACTCCACAGCTTCACTTGCCAGCTCCACATTCTACAAGAAGCATAAAAGAGTAAATATTTCAAGAAAGGAATATGATTTGGTACTCATCAAAAAAAGAAAAAGAAAAAAAAAACTTTTATAAAGGCATAATTGTAGAAAGTACATGTTTTCAACAGCAACGTGAACACAAAACAGCTGCATTTTAAAATTTTGACAGTATGGGTTTTTATAAATCCTCTTAGTAATATCATGGCAGAAAGTGGGTAAAACTCAAGTAATAGGAGATGCAGTTCATGATAAAGCTTCACTCTTCTTTGAATATTAATCCTATCGCATATTTGTTATCCACCTTTCCATATTTTTGTCCTGTACGAAAAGTCGAAGATAATACTCCCAAATCTTCCAAGACTAACCTTTTCTTCTTTCACTTCTTTATCTTTTCACTTTTTTTTGCAAAGATGTAATTGGAAAGTTAAAGCATTTCAACTATTCCATTATATGACCTATGAAAGTGAAAACAAGGACAGTATGACTAACAAATAGATTACTATTCTAACTCTCAACCTGAAAAAAGTAATCATAGCGACTACAGGAAATGGACCCCCTCTTCAAACCAATATGGGCAACCACAAAGAAGCCTAATAACAAATATGAGGTACACAATAATTAATAACCAAGGAACTTAATCAACAAAAGAAAAAGGGCATTTCATAAAACTGAAAGGTTAAGTGCATGCAACATCTAAATGCAGTATATCAGGATACATAACCACAAATTCTTTTAAAAAATGAGCTATCCAATCACATACTCTAATAATCAAATACTTCTGTAAGTTTGGAAAGTCTTCTACAAAGATAAACAAGATAGATCACAGTACAACTTTTTATCATGACTGAAAAATTGAGATCATAATGAGTTTCCTATTGACAGGAGATACCTGATCAGGAACATGCTTAGATGGAACAGGAAGAAAATCATCCCTCAACTCTAAATCATCTCCATAACCGTATTTTCTCAGGACAGCCCAAGTAGTCTCAAGACGGCCTTTCTCAATGAAAAGAGCATGGAGGAAAAGGAAACCATTAAGAGTAAGACCAAGGTCATTGACTCCATCTGGTTGCTTTTCTTGTACAACCCTTTTCACACCTCCTATTTCAGCAGGCTGCAATGGAGCATTAAAACATTTAACCTGTTTACCATGAAACACGTCAGACCCTCAAAGAAAAATGAAAATCTGCCATAGAAAGAAATGATAACAAGAAAAAAGAAAGAATGAATATTTTCATGGTAAGAAAAGATCACAAGAGAAAAGAAATTGAAACCTGAAATTCATTCAACTCTGCATCACATAGGGCACCATCCATGTCATGATCACAAAGAATAAATATCCTTTTCAATGCCCTGACACATCGCGGTTTCAAAGTTTGTTCATCATGATCAAATAACGGAGCTGTTGGATGAAGTACTGCCTTTTGAGCATAATAGAAAACATCAGGAACCTACAAAGAAGGAAAATTAGATTCCAATTAAAGCTGTGGTTAGGATTTCAAATGCAAAAATGGAGGGATTGTGGATTTGACCAAACAAAATGATCACATTAATATAAACAAAACCATGATGAGGAAACACCCATCCATTGGCATAAATCATGCTAAAGTATACCTTCGACCAGAAGAAGAGCAAGCCAAATCATAAACTTATCCCAGGCAGACATGTCCCTGGTCTTTCTCGCATGGAAATTGTTCTGCTGTGTATTTATTTTAAGCTTTCTGATTTCGTCAGTATGCAATGCTCTGGTTAGTTGACCTTTTTATTTTTATTTTTTGCAAAGAAGAGATTTCCTTCTACTACTTTTGAGGATATATCTTTCTATTTTCTTTTGACTAGATGTTTTGTTCCATCGTTATTATTATTAAAACGATGCTGGATGTTCCCTAATACCCACAGTTATAAGTGAACTGGCAATGATAAAACTAAAACCACCGCAACAGAACAAGAACCAAATTCACAGTCCAAAGGTGTAATAAGCTTGTGATGACAAAATCCAAGAAACAAAAAGTTAAGGCAACTTGATGTACCTGAATATTAGTAGTTGCTGAACATTCTACACAAGTTTCAATCTCCCTGAACTGTTGCATGATCGGTCCCATAACCTCCTCCAGGCTTGTGGCATGAGTTTCACTCCGCAAATCTAGCTTGCACCCAGCCACAATAACAGGCACCTTAATCTGTCCATTTGGTACGATATAATATATGAAAATCACAGCACCATTTCAGCCCATTGAAATGTATAAAATATGTAACACTGTCAACAAAAGAGTACAAATTACAAACCTCTAAACGACGGAACTCAGGGAGCCAATACGAACTCAAACGAGAAAGCGTCATTGTCTGATTACATGCATATGTTAGCACCACAGCATCAGCTCGCTTTAATTCTTCATTAAGCTTACCTCTATGCTCCAAACTAAAATCAAACAGTTAAAAGAGGAATATCAGCATAATTGAGGGTGTGCTTTGCAGACTAAGAAAAGACAATCGAAGGCACTATGTTAAAGTTACGATAGAGAATTATATCACAAATATATATATATATATATAGAGAGAGAGAGAGAGAATTATATCACAGATATATA
The DNA here is from genome assembly GCA_035584115.1 of Cedrela odorata. Lineage (NCBI taxonomy): Eukaryota > Viridiplantae > Streptophyta > Magnoliopsida > Sapindales > Meliaceae > Cedrela > Cedrela odorata. Next base: position 21,992,717 of record JAXCLQ010000001.1, on the reverse strand, counting down.
TACACACACATTGAATATCATTCTGATACAATATTAGAGTTAAGCTTAGTTTTCTAATTAGTCTATTAGAAACAATTTCGAAACAGATTGAAAATCGGATGCATAGACGTGATTCAGATACATTTATATACGATAATAATATACGCATGTGTATAATAGTTAGGGTGTAGGTGTACTTGGAAGAGGTGTCGATGATGGTGACGGGAACTTGTTCGGGATAGAAATCAGGTGGTAGGCGCGTGGGAGGGTGAACCTGTGGGACCTTCTCCGGGACGGACTCAGTAGCTGCCGCCGTTATCAGGCTTGATTTTCCAGTGCCTCGATCGCCGACAACCACCACTCTGACGCCGGTTCGGCTTCTGGAGCCTGAACCCCCTAGCATTGACTCAAACTTGTTTGTCTTTTAAAACTTTGAGAAACAGAGAGATATTACTTGTAGTGAGTGTGGATTTTGTTCTGATGAGATCGGAGAGGAGCAAATCTTGTTTCAGGCACCGAGGGGATTTTTAGTGCGGGAGGGTGATAGGGGGAGGGTACCAGTGCGTGGCGAGAAAGTTTCGAAGCTTGGATACGGAGTGTGTAGTGTACGGTAAATTGCTACTCGCTAGTTTTTGCTTGCCACGTTTCACAAGCGGATTCGGCCTTTGCTGAATTGGGATTATTGTGCGTTGGGCTTCGATTTAAGCCCAGTCAGTTTACAGCATGATGACTCAGGTACTTGGCACGTGACCCAAAGTCCCAAACCCTGAAACACAGTGGAGAGAGCAAGTCCTGCGGGTTTAAGCAAAATGTTGCTCCGTTCAATTCGCGGAACCCTTGCGGCCGCCCGCGTTTTCTCTACTAAATCGGCGGAGGTAACTGGCAGTGTGACTACCACCAACAGCCGAGGAGGCGGTGGGGACACGCTGGGGCGGAGACTTCTAAGCCTAGTGTACGCAAAACGCAGTGCAGTCATTACCATAAGGAAATGGAAAGAAGAAGGCCACACGGTGCGCAAGTACGAGCTCAATCGTATCGTCAGAGAGCTCCGCAAGCTCAAGCGCTACAAACACGCCCTCGAGGTGTGTATAATTATTATTTTTTTTTTCCATTTTTTCTCAAGAAAAAAATTTGTTTAGCGATTGCTTATCGGAGTTTTTGGTTGGTTCTACTTTCATCGTTAAATTGGCTAGCTAGAAGTTGAATTATCTCTATTATCCATCAAAAATTAAATATTTTTTTAATCAAGAATAATCCATTCGGGTATGAAAGCTGAAGTTTGTCCTCATTCTGATGTTTACTCAAAAGAAGTTTAATTGGTTACAGGGATCGTGAGTAGCGGCCTATAGCTTCTTAGAATTGTTAGCAAATTATAGATGAATACTCACTCATCGAGTTGGAATCCAACTAGTGCTACGATGATTACTTAAAAAGAACTTGCGAAAAGCATTTCTTCTTCTCATATTTTACTTGCATACTGCATTTAGCTTTTCTTTGAAATGAATTACTTGCAGAAATAACTGAATGTATAAATCTGCCTGCTCCTAGATATAACTAATGAGTTTATCAACTTTGAACAACAAAAGCCGCATACATTGACAGTGGACCTCATTTATTATGGCATATGTTTGATTATTGATGCAGGTATGTGAGTGGATGACATTGCAGCAAGACATCAAGCTGTTACCCGGTGATTATGCTGTGCACTTGGATTTGATTGCAAAAGTTCGTGGGTTATCTAGTGCAGAAAACTTTTTTGAGAATCTTCCTGATAAAATGAGAGGTCCAGCTGCTTGTTCAGCTCTTCTTCACACCTATGCCCAGAACAAGTTGTCTGCCAAAGCTGAGGCTCTGATGGAGAAAATGTCAGAATGCGGGTTCTTGAATTGTCCCCTTCCTTATAATCACATGTTAACCCTATATATTTCTAAAGGGCAACTAGATAAGGTTCCTGGAGTTCTCCAAGAATTAAAGAAAAACACTTCGGCTGATGTTGTTACCTACAATCTATGGTTAACTGCATGTGCCACGCAAAATGACATTGAAACTGCAGAAAAGGTCTTCCTTGAGCGAAAAAAGGCAAAAATAGATCCAGATTGGATAACATATAGCACATTAACGAACTTATACATAAAAGGGGAACTCCCTGAAAAAGCAGCAGCAACTTTGAAGGAGATGGAGAAAATGGTTTCCCGGAAAAATCGAGTTGCTTATTCATCCCTCCTTAGTTTGCATACTAACATGGGGAATAAGGATGAAGTTTGTCGAATTTGGAAGAAGATGAAATCATGCTTCTCTAAATTGAATGATTCTGAATATACTTGCATGATTTCTTCCCTTGTGAAACTAGGGGAATTTGAAAAGGCTGAGAATCTCTATGATGAGTGGGAATCTGTTTCCGGGACTGGTGATACTAGGGTTCCAAATATACTTCTTGCTGCCTATGTCAACAGAAACCAGATGGAAATGGCTGAATTATTTTACAATCGGATGGTGACAAAAGGCATCAAGCCTTGTTACACTACCTGGGAACTTCTTACATGGGGCTATTTAAAGAAGAGACATATGGAAAAAGTTCTAGATTGTTTTAACAAAGCTATTGGTAGCGTGAGAAAATGGGTTCCTGACAGAAGGTTGATTACAGAAGTATATAACAAACTTGAGGCGCAAGGAAATATCAAAGGGGCAGAGCAGTTGTTGCTCACTCTTAGGAATGCCGGCCATGTGAGTACTGAAATATATAATTCATTACTAAGAACTTATGCAAAAGCTGGTAAAATGCCACTCATAATTGCCGAACGAATGGAGAAGGACAATGTTCTGTTGAATGTAGATACACATAAGCTTATAAAAATAACTAGCGAAATGCCGGTGTGTGAAGTTTCAAGCAGTTTTTCTTTAGTGGAATTCCAATAAGAATTTCTCTGACAAAAGGGGAGGCCTTACTTTTTTATCAGCCAACATGGAGCATTAGGAGTTATTGATGATTTGAATTCAGAATGGAGGACCATTCAGTGCTCAGGAAATGTGGCCATCCATTTGAATTTTGGTTGTTTTGAGTTCGACCCCCTTAACGGTTGCTACATGCTATCTCCGTTATATCCAACGAGTGATTAATGAAGAGTAGCAGCTTGACACGTTTCCTTCTGGTTATTACTTTTTTTTTTTTTTTACTCCAGTAAGAAGTTATGCCACAAACGAAGGAGGTCTGATTGTGTATAAAGAGGCTGCATAGTTCCAAAATAGAAAGATCTTTATCCAACCTACCGATCCACCCAAAAAGGAAGTTCACTTAACCAATTTTATGCGTGCATTGAAGTTTGCACAATTTGAACAAAACTTGTTGTCATTTAATTTTTTTCCCATGATAAGCTATTCTAGTAGGGTTGACCAACCAATAATACAATGTTGGTATTCTGGATGAGTTACTTCTGAATAAGATTAGAGAGTTATGATAACAGATGACAAATCTCTTATGCATTTGTTATTGAATCAAACCAATATGCAATATCTTATTTTCAAACTCACCTATGAATTAGTGGTTCACCAGTATCACCATATTTTTATACATCAATAAATTGGAATGAAGAATGAAGGCAGATAAATGGTCCCACCAAACATGACATGATCATCAAGCCTAATCTTATAGCCTCAAAACTTGTTTTTTCACAGATGTATGTCTGTTATCAAGTTGTGAGACTCACTTTCCTAATCCGAACTTTTTCTGGATGTTGGTGGGCAAGGTTGGTGAGGTGGTTAACAAATAAGAAGAAACAAGCCTCTGCGTACAAAATATATACATGGCTAAGTAACCATTTGTACCATATTCAACAGAACAAATATCAAAGAAAAAAAAAATACAAAAATGAAAGTATATAGAATCAGCGGACCATTACGTGAAGAATAACTGCAACAACCAAATGGAAACAGGGGTTTACCGAATCCACCCCACCCCGCCCCACCCCACATATATATGGCTAGGTAACCATTTGTACCATATTCAACCGAACAATTATCAAAGAAAAAAAAAATACAAAAATGAAAGTATATAGAACCAGTGGAGCATTGCGTGAAGAATAGCTGCAACAACCAAATGGAAATAGGGGTTTACCGAACCCACCTCACCACGAGCCCACCCCACCCCACCCCACGTGTATCTATCTTTGTGTCTCTTGACTAGACCCTTCATATGAGTTATTTCTGCCGAAAAGACTGAAATGTCCCTCTTTTGTGCATAAATTGACAACTACCTGAGTGCACATAAAATGTTTTAATAATAAATAACCCATTAATGAATTTGAACCCAATTTACTGTATTTTCAAATAGTTAAACCGAAATGTTGGGTCTGAATTTGGTCAACCTTGAGACTAATTCTAGAATACATTCCCAGGAATCATCGAAAGTTTCCAAAACCAAATTACGGAGTAAATTGAAAAACAGGCAGTAGTAGTACCCAAAAGTAACGTGGTTTTCTTGCGTAAATTTAGTCGAAAATCAAGGTGCATCGAGCCATCCGTTCCCGTTCAGTAGCAAATGATACACGATACATCTTTGCAGGTACGACGTAATGACACGCGTACAAAACAACTGTTTCCTTTTGAAGTAGAAACGTTTTGCACGCGCTAAAATATAAGAGTGGGACTGGGAATGTCTCTGTATAAGACCCCCCCGGCCTGGACTCGTATCCAAAATAAGATTAAAAATATGTCAACATTTGAACACAACTCTATTTAGTTGGAGTTGCAGGTAAGAAGTTGGAGCTCGAAACACTGATCTGTTCGAAAACAAGAAAGTAACTGAAATAGTGATAAGCTTTGTATTTGATTTCTTTTAAAAAAAAATCTTCAATGGCTGGTGTTGAAGATGGAGAGGTTGGTTTTGAAGAAGGAAAGTCTTGGCTGCCTTCTCTAGTTTTAGATGAAGCATTTTCTGATACTAATAGTTATAAGGTCTCCTATTGTTGACTAAATTCTTTCATATTTATTTAGCAAACAGTTTCTTCTTCTTTATGTTCTGGGCTTTGGTTTTTTCTTGCAGAGACAAGTTAATAAGAACAAACTGAATCATCAACAGCAGCATCATTCTGGTCGTCCTAAATTGCCCGCAGAATCAATGCAACCAGTACGTACTCTTTCTCTTTCTACTCTTCGAGTAAATTTGATTCTGAAACTGAAACTAGTATCTCCAAGGTGTTGACTTGTTAAAGATATTGCCCAGTCTGAGAAGGATATGAACCGATAATTGTAATGCAGGACGTGAGAATTAATAGTTATATGGACTCATCTTAGTGGTCAGTTGTTGCCTTCTTTGGACTTGGAATGGATTTGAGGAAGATGAATCAACCATTTCAGTGAAAGGAACTATAAGGAAATTAATTACTGTTTTCTTCTTCTTTTTTTTTTTTGGTAAAATGACATAAGCTAGTAAGACTTTCATTTGTTTATAACTGATCAAAGCCATGTACAATTACAAATTATTACCCCGATTCAATTGATCAGTTGAAATACTTCCTTAGTAAAATTGATTATCAGAGAAATAAATTTACTTAAATGTGCAACATATGAGTAGCAAATGATAATACAGAACCATGTGTATGAATCACAGTAGAATACTTGTTCTAACAAAACCATTTTCACTTAACTTACCAAATTACTTATAATTACAAGTAAATTCAATTTATGAGATATATGAAATAACTGTTCCCTCGGCAGTCAAAAACTAGCTCAAGAACTTATCGGAGAACAAAATATCCCACAAACTGGGCGTCAAGAGGTTCTGGAATGCAAGCTATTTTTCTAGATTCTGGCCAAAGATCAGGTGGCACTGGAGTTTTTCTTCCACAGAGGGGAGGCACCCATTTCCAACCAAGCAGAAAACCAGGTATTATATAATCGTGTATATATGATTAATCAAAAGCAAAAATAATCGAACCGTGCATGTTTCTTCGCAGCTTGTTCTCTGGTCCTCCTTCCTTCCCGCGTTGTTCAAGCCCTCAATCTCAACGTGCATGAAATAGGCTTACCGATTTCACCACGAAAAGGTTCTTATTGAATTATTACTTTCATTGTACTGTTTGATTTATCTTCTAAAGGAGTAAAAAATATCTTTATCTGCAGAATCGAAGACTAATAAATCAAAAGATGGAGATTGCAATTCAGTCAAAAATAAAAGTGGCAATGATGTATCAGAAAAATGCAGTGTGGTCGTCTGCCAGAATCAGACTTCTTCACCGGCAATATTTCTTCCAAAGGAATGGACTTACTAGCTACATCCCAAATAATGATCGATTGCAGTGCTGTTGATTTCTGTTATGTCATGTAATTGGGTAGCTTAAATAATTAATTAACAGCCCCATGTTTAATTTGTAGAAATATATTTTTCATTCTAAAACTTCGTCTTGCTTGCATGCTTCTGGGTTTTTGATATATATAGTTTAAAAATACCCCTATTATAAAAATTTTGGACAAAAATATCGATATTTCTTGTTTTTCCTCTAAAATTTATAAGCTTTCAAATGTGTAAATACAAACGTTTACAAACTGCTTCTTATTTTTCTACTAAAACACATAGAGCATACATTCGTCAGAACTTTAGGCAAACTAAATGACATTGACTTCTTAACAGCGACAAAAGCATAGATGAAAGTGGCTTCAGCACATCCTCTATAAATAGTATGCCCAACATTTTAAACTTGTAAACATGAAAATGAACTTATTATTTTCTTGATTTAAGGCGTAGGCAATGCATGACCCAAGTTTATAAATCAGTTTAGAGTAAACGTATTGTAAAATTATTGATTTTAGTTGTGAATACTTGTATTAGTTGATTAAAAATATTTAAAATTAATAAAGATGACTGACAATGAGTTGCCTTCTCGACGAAAATCATCGAGGGATGCATGATTTTACTCGAGGTGAACATTTGATATGCCTTGATCCTCGACGAAATTCATCGAGGGAAATTTGAGTTTCATTGAGGAGTTAAAAAATTGTTCAAACAAAACATACTTCTCTTGATTATTTTCATTATAGGATCCTGAATTAGTCAATATTAAGCTTTTTTTCCCTAAGCATCGAAGGATACATGAATTCAGCATGGGATTCCTCGACGAAAAAATGAAATTCATACATCCCTCAATGATTTTTGTCGAAGGGTTTATATTGAACAAATTTTATATATCATTTTACCATCATTGAGAGATGTATGAATTCAATATTGGATCTCTTGACGAAATTCATACATCTCTCAATGATTTCTGTTGAGAGGTTTGTATTGTACAAGTTTATATATCATTTTACAATCATCGAAGAATGTATGATATTCATCAAGGGATCCAATACTGAATTCATACATCCATCGTTGGTATTTATCAAGGGATCTAATATTGATGCAAGTTTTATACATCATTTTATAATCATCGAGAGATGTATGATATTCATTGAGGGATCCAGTACTAAATTCATACATTTTTAGATAGTTTTTATCGAAGGATTCAATATTCATGCAAGTTTTATAAATCCTTTTTAATCATCGAGGAATGTAAGATTTCAGTTGTGGATCACTCAATAAATATCATACTTCCCTCGATGATTGATTGTTATTTTTATACTTTTTTTTCAATCATTAAGGGAAGTGTGAATTTAATTCTAGATCCCTCGATGAAATTCATACTTTTTTCGATGGTTTTTATTGAGAGATCCAAAATTGATTAATGATTTTTATACTTATTTTCAAATGTACTAAAGACATTTTAATTTTCTCTCCATGACATTTTTATTTATTTATATTTATTTTGTAATATAGTCAAGAATAATAATGGGCGTTAGCAGGGCACTGAAAATACTACAAAAATATTTTTTTTTGAGTTGTCACATCATTATCTCATGTATGGGTACTTAAATAGGATTCGACAGAAGCTAACTTCAGCGCAGCTGGATCTGTTTGCACAATCTTGCTTCAAGAAGTTTTTAAGAGTGTCAAAGATCGGGTTCTCAGGAATGTTAGTTCATAATGTCTTGTTGAGAGAAGTATATGCCATCGAGCCAAAAGCAGAGCAGCAACTATAGTTCTTAATATCTGATCACATAATTCGATTTTTTAAATTTGAATTTGGGTTGATAATTAGCCTGAATTTCAATAATTATCGTAAGGGAGTGAACATTTTGGGCTGTAGAAGCAATACACATTGGCTGCAAAACAAGTTTTTTCCCAAGGTGAAATCATTTAAGCAATTATAGCTAGATAAATTCTTAGAGGAGATAAATTTTGGTGTTATGGATGACCATGATGTGTTAAAGATGACGTTGATATTTTTTGTGGAGAGATTCTTATTAAGGATGGACAACCGTGGGAAAGTGGACCCACTTGTGTTGAAATTGGTAGATGATCTGACTGCATTTAACAGTTATCATTGGGGCACAGTTTCATGAGTACTGATTTACAAATACCTTTAGCAAGCATTAACTGGAAAGGCGAAAAAATTTAAGAAATAGCACAAGAAGAGCAATAAATACAAGTGCGAGAGATACAACTTAAAAGACATTCCTATTACATTTCAAGTGTGTATGTTATATTTTGTTTATGTTTTTATTTTGTCAATATGGCGAATTGTTTACGTGTTTTTGGTAGTAATATAAATTTGGATATACGAGGCAATTCTTATATGTTTCGGATTGTATGGGCAGAAGTTAAACGACGAAATCCCATGCATGCTAAGGTGGACAACATTTAAGAGCCTTCGCCATGTCAAAGTTAGAAAAACATTGTTTGCAGTAATGACTATAAGTAGTTATTTATGTTATACAAACATGCAACGAGAATAGAGATTAATAATGTGCGCGTAATACTGATATAAATTTATGTGTTAATGTAGCATCCTCCATTGCGTGAGTTAATTCTTACAAATATGAAAAGTTTATTGTTGTACATTGTCCAGTTGCATTCTATAAGTATAACAGCCGAGATAATGAAGGAGATTAAGTTCATTCACCCAAACAATATGTAGATTTCTCTGATGAGATTAACAATATGTCAATGGAGGAAGCAAATCAGGTAAATTTAGTTCAGTATGAAGATTTAACTATTCAAATTTTACGAAATATTACTGATTCAAGTGCTTATGGGCATGTGCATGTGGCTTATGCTGAAGTAGATGATGTAATCAAGGCTAATCATGGGTACACCCCACTACCTCAGTTTACATCTAAGGAGCTAGCTCTAATCGAGCCCATTGGTACAAGTTCACTTCCTTTTTGGAGATCAGGTTCAATATGTGCCATTAGTATCGGTTATGGAAGCAATTATGGTGATGCGCGTTGATATGAAGGCTCGGTTGTAAAAGCAAGAAGAAATGTTTAGAGTATAATTAGGCCTCATTAGACAAGATACATAAGTAATATTGGCTATTTTGTGTATGTCTGACATTTCACAATAGAATTGAGTCTCCTTTGTCTTTAAATTGTTTTACATGTTGATGTTAATTACTGTTATGGATGCAATTGATATTAATGAGTGACATTAAATATGTAGGACAAAGTGGACGTGGACGATAAGAACCAGGAACAAATTATGACTGATTCCACAAACACTATAACACACTTTATGCTTGGAGATGTTACCAGCATGTGACGGATCCCTACCATTATCCTAAACTTCTCTCTAATAATCTGAATACATGTACTCTATTTCTCAATTCGAAAACAACATCAGACTTAATACAGAAATCACTTAAGGCAATAAGCTCATTAATGATATACAGAAAATTTTCATTGTATTACAAAAATTATGTACAATGAAATAAATGATGCAAACTATATATATATATATATATATATATTTGTGACTTGCTAATGATTGAACCATGTATGACACTTGGATGCATGACGGACTCATGTACCCTAATGACTGTATTTGTACCTCATTCCCTATCTGTCTTTACTGTACAAATTTTTTTTTCGTTCTTTTTAATTTCTTGTCTAACCTGCAAAACTGAGAGGTGAAGGGGATGAGTTCTAAAGACCTAGTGAGTGAATAAAATTCAAGTAAGAAACAAGAATGTACTCAGTGAAAAAATAGATAATAGTAATTTGAAATCATAAAACATGAGTAAAGGTATCACATTTTTAACAAATTAAATACATATCTTTCACAATTATTTAAAACATTTCTTCAAATTTAATCAACAAGATATAATAAAATCACATTTAAATATCTAAAATTTTAAATTGTTCGCTAAAAATCACATAAGTAGTGTAAACAAATTTTATTCCAAAGGGAAGCCTCACCCATTACGATCAATCTCTTTTTATTTTAGTCTAAGAGGGAAGCCTCACCCATATTGGTCTGACCCTCTAAACCTTATTATAGAGGAAAACCTCACTCATATTAGTCCATCCTTTAAGACTTTAATTTAAAAGGAAGGTTCACCCATATTGGTCTGACCCTCTAAACTTTATTATAGAGGGAAACCTTACCTACAGTGATCTATCTTTTTAGACTTTATTTTAGAGGAAAGCTTTATCCATATTGGTCTGACTCTCTAAGCCTTATTATAGAGGGAAGTCTCACCCACATTGGTCAATTCCTCTAGACTCATGTAATTTATCTGTGCATAGATGCATTTACATTGAGCACTCGCACTAAACAATTCTTAACACATACAGTTCACAAAACATTTCCCATCATAAAATAAGTCACATAATCAGAACATTCAATTATCACTCATTAACTTAATCTCAGAATGCATGTATAACATCCATCATGTATATTACATGTCAACGCAATATCAATTTATCATACTATCAATCCATCTACAAAAACATTTCATAAATTTTCAAAAATATTTCTTGAATTACCCTTACTCCTGACATAATAAATCCATGTACAAAATACCTTTAAATTTCATAAATCACTAAAACAGTTTAACATTCAAGCTTTTTATAAATCAATAAATAACTAAACATGTAACTTAATTATTTAAAATTTTGAAAACATATCTATCTACTCATTTTTCATAACATTTACTTTTTAAATATTTGTCCAAATTATATTGCAGAAAATATACCATAAAATATTCATTTCAATAGGTTTTTCTGAAACATTCACAAATCAAATATTTTGTATAAATAACATTTTGAAAATAAAATATTCACTCACCGGTTTACACTTAATCGTTTCAACTCATAGCATTGTTGATATTTGACTATCTCGACTATCTACAAATTCATGTTCATTAGTTAACACTTCAAATAACATACACCTGCCATATAAACTAATAAATTAATAAATATATCACGCTTAACCTTGATTATTAATATAAAATATAAATATTTATTTAATCAAATCTGAATTTATTCTAGGGGTTTCTTTATTATACATAGTACATTTTTATGCTTGCAATAAACTTACACTGTGCCAAATTGGAAACCTATCTCAACTTTGCTTTTTGATAACATATTCTATTATGAGTCTAATTTTCGTAATTTTTTATGGATTCCAATTCCGAATTTATTTGTTTAACTTATAAGCGATTTTCGACACTTGATGCAAAAACAGAACAGGATGCGAGTAGTAACAGGGCAACCAACTTCCATATTTTTTTGTGACATCGTCTCTTCACAAAACAAGTTGATTTTTGAATATGTTATGCTACTACATGTCTAATTTTCTTAGAATTTTATGGCGCCTTAATCTGAGGTTCGAAACTTACTAAATTCTTATTTTTTCAAACCTTGCTAGGGGTTTCCACAAACAGATAAAATCTGTCTATACACAATATCGACCCTATATTTTTAACACTTTTCAGCCACTAAACTTATGACCTATCACACCTAATTCTTTCATTTTTCCGTTCTCTAAACACACATATGGGAGCGTAGGAAGACCGCCCACTTTTCGCATGGATTCGCGTTTGTTTTCGCAACACCGCCACACATTACAACTCAACACATTTCACATCTACAAATTTACACCCATTTTCATGCTTCACTCATTATCCAATGTTCAAACACCTTTTAGCCACAACAATTACATATAAACAGACTTACATTTTACATTTTTCTAGCACCTACACTCCACTATATCTCCACCACTTCAATACAATTTGGCTACCACACCATTTTCTACTCCTAATTCGCATTTTCAACATCATCACACCAAACTTTACATTAATTTCCATTTCTTTTAATATCAACATACATATACACATATGTACACACCATTGACAACATTTATATATTTCCAACAACCCATAATTTCATTCTTTACACAATTTCAACAATAAATAAATATCAAGCATTAAAGAAAATTCAAAACTAACATATACTTACCTCCCTTTTTGCTTTCATTTCTTTCTCCCTTTTCTCACTTGGTTCAACCTTCTTTCTCCCTCACCTAATTTGGCCATCTTCCTCTCTCCCTTGCTTCTTCTTCTTTTCAGCCACACGACTCTCTTTCTCTCTTGGTTTTGCGGCTTTACCTCCCTTGCTCCACAAAGCTCACAGTTTTACCTTATTTTTGTCTCCCTCTTGGTTTTAGGCTATGAAAAAAATACATAAAATGGTTATTATCGTCTTTCTGTATATGAGTAACAGTGTTGTTGTAACATTTAAGAACATGACAGTATAAAGGTAATAAATTGTAGGAAGCAGCTAGGTTGTTAGAAAGCAAAATTAGTACTGTTTCTTTGATACGCCAAGCTTTTACGTATAATCATAACACACCATATTCACTTTGAATGTCAGCTTGAATATTTGTAGATGTGTATATTCTGCTACAATCTATAAATTTATCTTTAATTAGTTTGTCGATAAGCTGAGAGTTCGCTTGACGATTTTCGTTCGATAGTTGATCAAATATACATGTATGTGTTTGCTCAATCCGTCTTACTTGAAAGTAAGTATTTTCATGCATCAATACCTCCAGAACACCTCATTTACATCTGTAAGACATTTTGCTTTTAAAATGATGTGATGTTAACCTATGAATGTGGAACAGAAAGTTTTATTTCATTGCAAGCAAACTCAAATCTCTACATAATTTCTCTTTAGTTTCAGACAATTTTCCAACCATTATTTCACCATTATCTGTATTGGAGAAAACATCAATTGACAAATTAACAGGCGGAGGAATCAGAAGTATGAACTGCAGCGGATTGTAATCCGATAGACCAGCATCTTCGCATATGAAAGAGAATACACATACATTAGGAGGTGATTGGATATCGATATTGATCATAGATGCAAAGAATGTGTTATTGGGGCTATTTTTATGCTCATTATCTTATTCAAAATACTCATGAGTAAGATTTTTATTATACCAAATCGAAGAGTATTGTGCATTAACAACCATGGTAGAGATTGTAGCATAAAATTGATTACTACCAACTTGAAGAAGTAAACAGATTCCCAAAATTAGTCTGCAATGGACAGATGAATGACTGCATAGCTTGAATACTGAGAGACCCTGCTATTTTGACTCCTATATCTCGATGCTCAAATGTGATAAATAACGATGTAAACCCTCCAAATAGTAAAATTTGACTATTCACATAAACAAAAAAAAGTCACATTTATATTGTCAGTCACATCACTCGGTCCCGAATACCAAATGGATGAGGGCACGCAATGTCTATACACAACCCTCTTTTTAATACTAAATTATTTGAATTTTTTCGACATACTAAATATAATTCATTGACGAGTTCTATATACTTTATATTTCTTCGTACTGTTAAACAAAAAATGTGCCTTCCGTTGTAAGCTTTATTTTCGTCTAGTGAACAATCAAATGTTCCTCCAAATACAATCATCAAATGAACTCATTCCATCTGTGTAAAAATAATATATTTGTTAGACATTTATTTTGAAAAAAATACTTAAACGCATATATAAGAAATATAAATGTCGAGAGAAGTATGAAAATTATTGAGATAAATATGAAAATCATTGCATGATGTATGAATTCAATACTGAATCCTTCGATGAAATTCATACTTTCATCGATAATATCCGTCGAGTGATCCAGAAATAAAATAAGGTTTATACTATATTTCTACTCGTTGAAGGAGGTATGATTTCAATATTGGACCCTTTGATGAAATTTATATTTTCTTCGATGAATTCAGTCGAGGGGTTTTGTATTATGCAAGTTTTGTACATTCTTTACAATTATCAAGGGATGTATGAATTTAATTATGGATCTCATGACGAAATTCATTAAGAAAAGTATGAATTTCGTCAAGGGATCCAGAATTGATGCAACTTTTATATATATTTCCAATCATCGAGGGATGTATAATGTCAATATTGGATCCTTTGATGCAATTCATTCATCCCTCGATGATATGCACTTCTAACTTTTCAAAAATCATTGAGAGATGTACTGTTTACTCTCTTTATTAATCTACAATTATAAAAAATCATCAATATCATACCATTAACAATTATTACATAGAATGTATATATAAAAATTATATTAAACACATTTTTACATGCATAACTAGAGGATACAAATCATAATTATCATACTTAGATAAAAAATTTTACTTGTTATCAAAATGTTGTTTCGCTAATTTTGTTTTGAATAAATTTATTTAAACAAATGCCGATCAATACCGTGAATATATGAAGTTTAGTTATTGATGTTTCTAACTTTAATCATTTTAATTTACTTTAGCTCTTTAAAATAGAATAAAATCAAATTTTTACCTATTTACGTTAGTGAGATATACAAACAAGTGACATGAACATTTTTATCCAAAATCTTTATAATTAACTACAAATATGATACATTTAAAAGTTAGGTCATAATCATAAATACAAAGTATTTTTAGATCTTGTATTTTTAGATTATACCAGTTAAAAATCTCATGCTTCTATTGCTTATCCTTGGCCCTTACAAATACATTATTTGGGATTTTTATTTATATTTTTTTTAATCCACGTGGGCAAATAAAATCACCGTCGCAGAGGCTATAAAATAA
>JAXCLQ010000001.1:21939642-21974077 GCA_035584115.1 Cedrela odorata | reverse complement strand
TCTCTCTCTCTCTCTCTCTCTCTCTCTCTCTCTCTCTCTCTCTCTCTCTCTCTCTCTCTCTCTCTCTCTCTCTCCCTTACTCTAATTGGTTAACAAGTTGATGAGTGCCTGCACTGTTTTTGCCTGAATGATTTTTTTGTTGGAAGACATGCAATGTTACTTTTTATGGCCTTTTCAGGGTCAAACATGTTATGGTGACAGCATTCTTGTTGGTTTGCGGTGCAATGACTATGACATGGATTTGTGATACGATATCAGAATCTGGATTTGGTATTTTCTTGGCATTCTTAATTTCCATTTTCTTGTTCTTGCTTAGTTAGTTATATGCTTATTTTTGCTATGTTAGAAGCAAAGTCAGTAGAATGCTGTTTAATCTTCTGGATAATTTTTGGAGATAGATTATATGCCAATGATGTTTTTATCTTCTTTCTTGACATTCTTATGTATATAACATACATCCATGTTTGTGAGATTCTTCTGGATCCTTTTATACTGAAAGAAAGGTCCTGTGACTAGAAGCTTTGACATGAAATAGTTATAAAGCCAAGGGAATAACTTGGATGGATGGAATCGGTGGAAATAGAAGTTAATTTTAATTGGTAAGATTTATTATGAATATGTGGAAGATAAACATCTATTGGTAACTTTTTGCAATTTTCCACTGTAAATGCTGAAACATTCCTTATGTTCTGAAAAATAGGCTTTTTGTCTACTCTCAATTTAGCAGCTTCTTTTTCTGTTTTCCATTGAATGTGTAGCCTACCACAGAAAGTATTTGATTTACGTTGACAATATGTAGAGGGCCAGAACTTCTTTGCTAGAATAGCTATGACTTTTAAGGGGGCTTTTACCTCCTAGATTTGAATTTTTTGGGGGTTTCTCTGTATATACGTTTATTGATTGCTGAGGTTGTTGGCAAAATTTTGTGTAGGTAGAAAATGTTAATTTGATGTTGCCAGTTCTTTTTGACCTGATTGTTTTTCTTTGTTTGGCTGTCTGCAGTCAAATTAAATATGCACGTACATACTATTTCCTTATAAAATTTATGGTATAATCTTCTTTTTTAATTGGTCATGCATGTATCAGGCCAAGGGTCCTCTCTGATTATATGTGTGGGGATATTGACGGGTTACACTGACACATTGTACAAGATGTTGTCTCAACTTTCAGGTATGTGATAACTGATGATCTTACTGCTGTTTATCTCTCTCTCTCTCTCTCTCTCTCTCTCTCTCTCTCTCTCTCTTTTTCCTATTGTCCAAACCAATTCTGAGTTTGGGAACATAGAAATAGTCATATGAGTTCTTTTCATGCAAAACTTCATCTGCATTATATTGTTGGCATCAACTAAATAGTTAAGCATTGATATGCTGACTTCTCACCCTCAAGTGTGACAGTTGACCCTTATATAGTATTGTAGGCATACAAAATTCATCAATTAAATGAACGATTGAATATTTTCTCAGCTTCTATTGTCCTGTACAAAAAGAAAGTACTTTTGACATGACATTTCATTACGCATACTTTTGATCTTTTCATGAATATGACATATTTAGTCTAGTCTAAGGTGTAAAAGAGCTTGAATAGGTTCTTATAGAAAGAGAAGTTTTATCTCCCATTTGGTCACACCTTTGCAAGTAGAAAATATATCATCTGGAATGCAATAAAGTATGGTTAAAAGTTCTAAGTATTAAAATTTTACCATACCATCCATAGGATCAGAAACATGAACAATCCTAGAAGATATTAGCTGCTTGAATAAATCTTGAGCTCATACATTAAGTTTCAATCAACTAAACTATAATTGAAGCATGAAGACTATGGATCGCTTGTTTAAACTTGGACTTCAAATCACTAGTAATCATATGGGTGAAGGGTGCTGAACAAAATTGTTCAACTACGCTAATCTGCTAATGATGATTTTGATATGGTGACAAAAACCATATTTAATTATACAAGGATTTGTTGATCATTGTGATTTTTTTAAACTCTGGTATTTTTTCTTCTCTCTTCAATTT
Organism: Cedrela odorata; assembly: GCA_035584115.1. Classification (NCBI taxonomy): domain Eukaryota; kingdom Viridiplantae; phylum Streptophyta; class Magnoliopsida; order Sapindales; family Meliaceae; genus Cedrela; species Cedrela odorata. Next base: position 21,972,059 of record JAXCLQ010000001.1, on the reverse strand, counting down.
CAGTGTTTGGTAATGATACTGATCTCAAGGCTTTCAATATACTGCAGGAAGTGCTGTAAGTTGGTGGCCATATATACTTGCAGTGTTGGGAGTTTTTACTATAGTCACTATGTGGGCAGTTGTTGTGACTGAAGGTTGCAGGAAAGTAAAACTGCAGTATTATGGATTTAAACTAGCTTCTGCTGCAAGGTAATACCATTGTTGCTATTCAGACATTTAAATATCTTTTCTTATGAAAGAAAGCTCAGACTAAATAAATTTAATCCATTTTGTGTTTTTATCCTTTATTTTAAATATCAAGCAATTGAGAGTGAGGCATTTATTTCCTAGTTAGAGGATGATGCTAATATTACGTGATATGATTTTAGTTGCCTCAAGAAGGATTGATAATTTGCATTAACAAAAAAATCTAGTTGAAATTATTTTATTTCCCTTAGATGCAATAGCTTCTGTTGCTCAAGCATTAATTTCTAACATCTGGTAATAAGATCTTTCTAATTGGTATTTTTGTTTTTTTGGTTGGTTCTGTATATTGGACAGGGAAGATTCTCCTATTACGGAAGTGGAACCCTATATCCCTTTCAATATCAATCCATCAGGAATGCAGCCTGTTCTCACGACAACTTATCTCTTGGCATTTCCTAGTATTCTTGCAAGGTAATTGCATCCACAACTGACCTAGATGCATATTTCAAATCCATTGTTCTTTTGTTTATTTAAGATGAAAGGCTTTCGAATATTCCAAATCTATTATTGAACCCTCATTTACCATTTGGATATTTCTATCTTCAATGAATAAAGTCAACTGGTTTAGTCATAACCTGTTCTGTACTCACAAAAAAAATGCTCATAGATTTCCTGTTAAAACTTGTGCTGTGAAGGATTTTCAACTATTACTGATTACAGAGCATTATTTGCAGTATCATTGGTTCACCGTTTTGGGAGCATGTTAAGGAGATATTGAACCCTGAGACTTCTGTTGGTGCACAGCCCTGGGTTTACTATACAATATATGCATTTTTTGTGTTCTTATTCAATATATTTGACATTGTAAGTATCTTCTGAAACTTACTTTTGATTATTCTATAACACTAGGTGCTACTTGTTAGAAACTTTGTGGAACACGTGATTGTCGTTAACGATCCTTTTCTCGTGCATTTATATTTTTTCTTCTGGCTACTATTTCCTAATTGCTCTAATTCATGATTTAAAATTCCATTCAGGATATGGCCTTGTGAACGCAAAGAAAAGTTCAAAATTATTAGCTATGATAACAATAATCACTATTTATTAATGCAATCTCTTTACATGGAGATACAATGATGTTGAATTAATAGGCGCTTGCAAACACGAGATATCTGGTTGAGAAATGTCAACGGTATCCTTCCTATCACCATGAAAAGGAAGCATCAGATAATAAATTAATCTTTATGTTTTATATGATCGTTGTAAAGCCTAAGCTATCATTTATGGGAAAAGCAATGACTTACAACCATGATGCTTGAACCCTTAACTTTTTCCACTTGTTCAGAAGTTTTGATTATTTATTTTATGTACAAATTGAATTCCACATTGAAATGTAAATTACAAATTAAACTGGTAATGCATAATTTAACTGATTTAACTGTGAGTTTTTAAGCTATGCTAGTTGTGATACTTGAATTTTTCTAATAGATGTTATCTAACTTGAATTTCTACATAGGCCAACTTGCCAAAGGAAATTGCAGATTACTTAAATAAGATGGGAGCCAGGATACCAAATATAAAGCCCGGGAAGGCTACCATTGAATACCTTACAAAGATTCAGGCATCAACACGTTTTTGGGGTAATTTTTTTATCTGGAAGTTGTTAGAATAAATACACTCTCTGGTTTTAAGAATATTCCAATACTGCATTTGTTAAAATATCTGTTTGTTTGCTGCTCTTTTTTAATGTCATATGCGGTGGAAATTTTGCAGGGGGCCTATTGTTAAGTATATTGGCAACTTCATCAACCATACTTGATCGCTACTTACGCAGCATCAATGAGGGCTTTTCAATTGGGTTTACATCAGTTTTAATTATTGTAAGTGCTATCCTGACCCATTACCTGTAATTTTGCATGCTGTCATATTTCCACGTTGTCCCTATTGTTCAAGGATAAGTGGTACTACCTTAGTTTTGGAGGGATGACACTAAAGTCGAATCATTTAAAGAAATGACTATGAAAATTGCCGTTCTTCATGTGACAAGGATATATCTTGATGATTTTCCCTCTTAATTTTTAATTAGCAGATGATGACAAGAAAAGAGAATCATATAACATTCTCCTCTTAACAATGTTATTCCTACTTTGTTACAAAGATTTACTATGGGTCAGGAAAATCACATCTGATCTTTATATAATGCACTTGACTTGTGTTGGTCCAGGTGGGCTCCATCATTGAACTTAGAAGATCCTATCAAGCATACAATGTTATGCCTAGTTTAAGCAAAGCTCTAAGGCGGTATGGTGTATGATGTTTAAAGAGGCTATGCACTTTTCTTTTCCAGGTATGACTTGAAGGTTCTTAGACTTGGTGATAAATCCTGCTGTGTACAGGTACTGGTTAATAATAAAGGAATTTCTTTTATGTAGTGCAGACATTCTCCAATGATAACTGTTTATCAATATCGATGGTTGAACCAAATACATCCAACGTTGCTCACGATATAGTTTATGAGAACTAGTAGTGTGGAGTAGCTGCTGCTGCTGTTGCAAGTACGAAGATAATGATCATTTGAACCAATCATTCGGTCTATTGATACACTGAGAGGCTGGGTTCTGAATCTACAGTTAAAAATGATGTAGCTCCAATATTATTTAGATTAGTTAAGTTCTGTTTACTTGGTTTAGTAAGTAGTATAGCAAGCAAGTAGTTTGTTCTGTCTATAAGCATTACAGACGATTCAGATGTACATGCGAACTGTAGAGCAATGTAAGAAGAAGTTGTCTGATGTATAAAAGCTGCTTAATAGTAGTGCAATTTTAAATAGCATTATCTACTATAAGTCAACAGCTTGCATTTTTTTGGGGGAAGGGGGTGGGGTGTAACTTGATATGTTCGTGGCTTCTATATGCCGAATTTTGACAACACATCTCTTCAAATTCAAAGAGTGAATTGTTGCCTGATGCTGGAGGCAACATAAAGCTTTATATGTGGTATTTGAACTAGGGACCTTATTAATCCCGTAATCATTGACATAATTAAAAGGTAATATATATATATATATATATATAATTTCATTGGCAATGCTGGTTTTATAGTAGTTAACATAAGCAAACACCTAAAATAGAAAAAAAAAAAATTGTATCTAACAATATCATATATATTGGTATATTTTTGGTTACTAGCTAGCACGATTAAGTGCCCGTTTGATTTGATTTGGATTTTTTACTAACTAAAAAAGTTTTTTAATGTCAAAAGCTTTTTTAAAATTTTTTTGTGCCGTTTGGTTGTAATAAAAAAGTTTTTAAATGACTAAAATAATAATTATTTTGCTTTTAGATATAAAAGTTAAATTTTGAGTTTTTAGGAGTAGAGTTATTTGAGCTTTTTTTATTTTAAAAAAATTAAATTAGCTAAAATGCTCTTATTTATTTTAAAAATTTTACTCTATTTCTTTCGTAACATAACTTTAAAAAATTTATCTACTAAGATAATTATCATATTTTTACTAAAAAATATTTATGACAATCAAACAATTCATAATTTTTTTTTAGTTAAAAATTATATTTCTCTAGTAACATAATTTTTTTTTTTTCTTCAAGTAAAGCCTTTATAAGTAGAGTTTTTGCCCAAAAAAAAAAAAAACTCAAATATTTATACTTTCAAAAGTTCAAAATAATTTTTTTAATTATCTAATATATATATTTTTTCAGTGATAATCAAATGACGAAAAAAAAAAACATTAAAAAATCCATTTTAATTAGTGGAGAAGTATACCAAAGGAGTGGCAATGTAATTAAAGGAAAAACATACTACCACAATTTGAAATGACGAGACGAGAGCAAAACTCAAATAAGCAAGCCAATTGTGGGCCTTCCCAGCCCGTAATTTGCTTTTCGGAGCCATTGGATAAACTGGCCTAAGTAATTTTCAAGGGCGGTGATATTTCTCCATTTATTTTATTTTATTTTATTTTATAATCCCTCCTACTAATATATTTTTATGTAATACTATAATATTCTTATTTAAATAAAATAATTACACTCACCTTATTTTCTTTTTTTTTTTTTTCAAATTTTATACAATTCATAATTAAAAAATACTCTCCATATGCAATATAAATTATAATTACTTTAATAAAAATAATTATTTTTTATTTTTATTATATTTTTATGTGAGATTTAAATAATTATATTACGATTGATTATTTTTAAAAATTCTTAAAAAATAATATTATATTATATAGAATCTTAAAAAAAGAAAATTCTCACAATAAATAACACAGACAAATAAGACATATTTAATTTGAATAAAATATAATGATAAATGAGGTGTTTTTATACAACCACTCACTCCTCGTAAAACGTTTGTTATTTGCACATATACCCTCGTGTTTAGGGTTAATTGAATTTGAGGGCTTATTCGGTGTCCGCCTAACCCGCCCAAATTAGGTTCAAAATCAAATAACTCATCCCTTTCAACTCGCGTCTCAAAGACACATAATCGATGGAAGGAGAAGGAAGTTCAGAGATGGAATTCACTGAGATTGAGACCAGTGCAGAATCCTTGGACAGCTCTGCCGTCTTCCACGTCATCAAAGATGTCGTCGGCTTTGTTCTTTACATGCACCAGCAAATCCCTTCGTGAGTCCCCCTCTCCTTCTCTCATTATTACTAACCCTAAAAATTTCTGCTTGATTTTTGGTTTTGAATCCATTTGGTTTGTAATTCTCACGGATAATTTGGTTTAATACATTGATTGGTATGAACATTCGATCACTTCGGTGGCACGTGACCTATAAGAACAAATATTATGCTCAGTTAAAGCGATCTACCGAACACGCTTGCTCCTATTATCTATTTGGTCCCCGACTGTTTTATCATTGCAAGAATTGTTATTTGCTGTGATTGGAGTTTTAGCATTTGTTCACTAAACTGACCCCAAAAGTTCAACCTTGAAGTGTAGTAGCTGTAGACTTTTCATTCTTTAATTGCAGTTTTCTTTGTTGCTACAGTCCAAAGAGTTCGGTTAATAGCTGCTTTGGGGTAACTTGAAGCGGTGATTCTGGTTATGTAGAATTTGATTTTAAAATCAGTTTCTTTTATGCAGCATTTTGCAGGATATTAACCTTGAATTTGATGCACTACCAAAGGAATATAAGGAGTTGGTATGTAAGCTTTGACGAAGTAAATTTCCGTCTTATACTCTTAGCTTGTTTTGGGACCCTAAGAATCGTCCGTTATAGGAGATGGCCCTAAGGGAAAGTGAAGTAAAGGGAACTTCTCGAAGAAAGCACCTAAGCAGAATGAGAGAGATCAAGCATGGGATTAGAAGACTGGAAAAGTTGATGAATACAGTTTCTAGTTTGCAAACTGCACTGCAATTACTGATTTGTCAGATTCCTAATATCCAGGAAGTCATTTTTGTTCTTGGGGCTAGTCCACTACGACCCCAGCACGTTTATCAGTTATACTTTTCAAATGGAAGGTCTCTATCAAAAGGGGAAGCTGGTTTCACTAAGAGCAAAGCAGCAGAAGGGCTTTCAAGAAAGGTTCACTTCAGCTATTTCTACTTCCATATTAACTTGCATATTTTGAATTCATAACTTGTAGCTCTGATTTATTTGTCAATAGGCTATTCGGGCACTGATCTCAAAGGGTGCTGGTTCTGTTACATATCCAGGTAATTAGTTGAGCATGTCTTGTTGATTTATGTGCTACCACAAGACCTGAAAGTTATAAGTGATGTTTGTAAATATGGTTTTTTAGGTCCTACTAAGTTGTTTCTATTGGTCAAAGCTTCCTCTTCTTTGAATCTGCCACTGCATTTTCTTCCAAAACGTGACTTCAGATATTGCAAGAAGGTAACAATCAGCTAGATGTATATCATGTGTTTATTATGCTTTTAATTGCATATGAGGATTCCTGAGATTGTACAAAATTGGGAAAATTGTAGTTTATTAAAAATTTCTAGACCATCTGAGGCACTAGAAGGGGAGACAGGCACTGTGATCTTTTCCAGCTATCAAAATTCATATATAGCATTGTGAATGAGTTATTATAAATACAGTGTTTTTCATCTTTGACCATATGACATTCCGAACTAGTGAAATTCTATTAGGTACAATGGAGTTTACGATTCTGCAATATGGTAAAACAATGCATCCTTCATTTTAATGTTTACAAGGATTTGAACACTTGATGTTTATGTGACTGTCTGTGAATGATGTTGTTGTTGGTAAATTTATCATGGATGGAAAATATTTATATGGACACATCTATGTGGGCTTGCATGCTTTGTAACCATCTGTCCTTAACAGAGCCAGGTGAAAAACATTTCAATTTTCTAAGCAAAAAAAAGTTAACATTTCAATTTGTTCAGCTTGTTTGTTGTGTGAGGGAATTTTGGGTATATGCTTGTTTTCTTGTTCTACATTCTTACATATAAATTTTCCAGTTGCTGTTTAAGACAGTTTCTAATTACGGGTATGTGAGAATCTGAGATCAAACAGTGGTTGCTCACTAGCTTTATTCTCAAAACTTCTAGCTTTATAATAGCTTGTATTTTGTGGCTTCATTGCACATGGAGCTGATAAAGTTGTATTCATAATTAAGCAATAGTTTATTCTCAAAACTTCTAGCTATATAATAGTTCTTGTAAATGCAATTTTCTTGTAGATTGTGCCTTTCAGGCTACAGTTTAAGTGCAAAATGCAAGATAGGCAAATAGATGCTTCTGATCAAGCTTCTCAAACCTGCTGCTCAACCAATCAGACAGATTCTACTTCTAATGATTTCATCTGGTATGCAAAGGCTTAACTTTGCCTCCTAATTCTATAAGAGGACCATTATTATTTTTTGGTTAAACTTAATTTTGCAAACATAGATCTTATTTTAATGAGGTGGAAGTTTTTAACAGTGTCTCCTCGTTTTTAATTTGTTTAAAGAGGTGACTTCCAAATGATCCAACGGTCAAGTGACGTTTATGGCCAGGAATAAGAAATCTGGATACTAAGTATATAACCAGAGCCATGATTCAGTTACCAATACCTCCCTCTGCCACTGCCCCAAAAATTGAAAATTTATTTCTTCTTCCTGCAAAATTATGTCGTGTCAAGCATTTCATCATCTGCAGGTTTCTGCTTCTAGAGCTCAAGTCCAAGGACTAAAAGGTGGCCTTTCTGAAGATATCTGTCTAGTAATAGTTTTATTAGCTTGATAGGTGATTCCGAAATAGTTAGAAACCTGTTAAGGGCATTTTCTCTACTCCCTCAATAATTTTTCATTCTACTGAGGTTTCCATAGAACGTTTATGATCTCTCCAGCATTTTTCTGTCAAGGGTATTTTCTCCATTCCCTTAAAAAATTGGCATTCTACTGAGGTTTTCATATCATGTTTACAATAAACAATCGCTCAAACCTTATTAGGGAGCTCCTCAACTTGCTGTTGTACAGTTTTGCTGCATTTAATAAAGATGTACTTGGAAAGCCATTGTATTTTGCTTATCTTTCCTTCTAGTATATGGTGGAGTGCATGATTTGATATATCCCATCCTCACATCTGTTTGCAGGTTTCAGTGTCGACACATTATCAAGGGCATAGGTTCCAATACACCAACAGAAGAATAAGAAAGTTGGTCTTCAGACGTTGTACAGAAGAATTTCTTTGACATAGTCCGATTCTGCTCCATTACCAGGCCTTTTAGTAGTTACATTTCTCCATCTGATGGGATGTATGAAATTGTACGAAATTTTAACTGCAAGATGCAATGTGCTGTTTACAAGCAACTGCCAATCCGAGTATGAACTTTCACTAACCGACAGCGTATGCATAGACTTTGTTCTTGATGTATTATTTTCAAATATCGCAATCTATCACAATTGCCAAGATTCATTACAGCACTAACTTTCATAGCTCAATTAGAACGCAAAAGCCGATTTAGATTTATGGGAATTTGGTGAAAGCAATGGGTCTTTTCTTATATATTTTTCTGTTTCTAAAATGATTTGCAGTTTTCTGTAGTCTGGATCTTGCGTGACTAATCGGGGATAGTAATACTACCACATACAAATTTTCACCTCTCACAAACCACTATTTTAGCATCACAAAGACATTTTATGAGTGCGGTAATCTGATCAATGTGGAATAAGAAAAACTGAGGTTGGTCTCAATTCTCATTTTCACAGATGATTCTCAACCCCTGGACTGACGAGAGAAGGCCCATCAATTTATTACCGTACCAATTGCCAAAAATGGTCATGCAATTGCAATTGGGCTCGGTTTTGGACGTGGGCTGATATTGGGTTTAAACGTTCTCTGTTCTTCGTTGTTGATGAAGTGAACTCGTACATTCCGACTCACAGCTTAAAAGTTAAAAACTACTGAAACAAAACTAAGTGTGTATCGAGACACCATGATCTTCAAACTTGAAGATGTGACTGGGTATTTCCCATACGACAACATCTACCCCGAACAATACTCATACATGCTGGAACTTAAACGGGCTCTAGATGCCAAAGGCCACTGCCTTCTGGAGATGCCCACTGGCACCGGAAAAACTATAGCTCTCCTTTCTCTAATCACAAGCTATGCTCTCTGAAAGCCAGATAACCAAGTCAAACTCATTTACTGCACGCGCACCGTTCACGAGATGGAAAAAACTTTAGCCGAGTTGAAGTTATTACATAATTACCGGACTCGGCATCTTGGACCCGCCTCTAAGATTCTGGCGATTGAGTATCGTTGAGGAAGAATCTTTGTGTCAATTCTACGGTTTTGGCTGCGGAGAATCGGGACTCTGTGGATGCAGCGTGTAGGAAGCAGACTGCTCGCTGGGTTCATGCCTTGGCTGCTGAGAATCCTAATGTAGAGACCTGTGAATTCTTTGAGAAGTACGAGAAGGCGGCTTAAGGTGCGGTCTTGCCTCCAGGAGTTTATACATTACAGGTATTTGACTATTAACGTTTGTTGAATGATTTACGCAATTTGCGGGCGTAATTGAACTTTTATTTATGGATTATTTTTGTTGTTTATGAAGGAATAAATGCTTATTTTTATATAGAGTTCAACGTTTATTTTATTTCGATACTCGCTAGACTATCTCCCCTTGACGTTTATCAGATGAAAAGTAGTTGAAGTTACCTTCTTTCTGGTTTGGACCTATTATGAATTCATCCAAACTTGATTTCTAACTTTGTTTTAGTGATTAAAGAATGCTTACTTGTTGCTGATGGTTATTAGTTGTACTAGTTTGTAGACTCCAATTTTTTTGAAGTTTGGGTAATTACTGAATTTAATTGGCTATTGTGGTTGAAGGATTGAGAGCATTTGGTAAGCAGAAAGGGTGGTGCCCATACTTCCTGGTGAGGCACAAGGTGCAATTTGCTAATGTGGTGGTTTATAGTTATCAATACTTGCTTCGTCCAAAGGTGGCTGGGATTATATCAAAAGAAATGCAGAAGGAGTCTGTTGTGGTATTTGATGAGGCACACAGTATAGCTAATGTGTGTATTGAAGCACTGAGTGTTTGAGTGCGGAGGCAAACACTGGAAGGTGCCACGAGGAATCTTAACGGGATAAGATTACCTTTTCCTGAGTAATTCTGAGTTTAGGTCTGGAACTGCTATGAATTTTGAAATGAAAGGTTTGTTCCGGCCCATAATGTTCTGATTTTGTTTGCAAATCGTTGATTCTCTAGATTTTGCAATTATTGCATTAGTGTTGTATGGCATAGTTAGCAATATTACCTATATTTTTATCCCTAGACATGCATCCATGTGCACAAGTCAATATATATATATATATATATATTCTAATTGCCACTTACTTGAATTAAACATGAAAGAATTGTGAGGCTCCACACCTATGCAAAAGGGCTCAAGAGTCATAAAACTTGTTGCCCCTTGTTACAATTTTGTGCCTTTAAATTTATAATGTGATTGATTATAAAAAATGATTGGACTCTTTTATGATGAATTTTTATCCTCCAATTTCTTGAAGTACAATTTCATATATCTGCTCTTTAATTGTTTGACATGGTAGGAAGGTTCAAGGGCACTGATGCAGGTAGATTACATGCTGAATATAATCGGCTTGTTGAGGGTTTGGCACTAAGAGGAAACCTACCTAGTATGTGGAATGCTGTCCAACTATTGTTTTATTCTGAATAACCACGAGTTTTTTTTTTTCTTTTTGTTTTGAGAATCTCCTAAATCGTCCTACATTCTATCTAGTCACTGATGCTTGGTTCTCAAATCCTGCATTGCCTAATGATATTCTGAAGGAGGCTGTGCCAGGAAACATACAACGAGCTGAGCATTTTCTGCATGTTTTGCGTAGATTGGTCCAATATTTAAGAGGCCACCTGGATACTGAAAATGTTGAGAAGGAAGGCCCTGTTAACTTCGTTGCCTGAATTAATGCACATGCTGGAATTGATCAGAAAGCGCTGAGGTTTTGTTATGACCGCCTGCACTCTCATGTTGATGCTAGAAATAACTGACACAGATGAGTCTTACATATTCAGACGATATGTGACTTTGCAACACTTGTGGGGACATATATTTGTGGGTTTTCAATCATAATCGGACCTTTTGATGATAGAATGCCTCATATTCCTGACCCTGTGCAGCAGATGGGTTTTGTTTTGTCTGTCTGATTTACATCTTTTTTTCTTGCTTGTTGGTTGCTTTTATCTTCAAGAAATAGTAATCCGTTGGCAGATTTTTCTTTCGTTTTGCAAATGGCATCCAGAGCCTGCCTCCAAGCATCTACATACTCTGTTTTGAACTACGATAAAGAATCTGTAGATTCTTTGGATCTTCTATTTTTAAGTCTACCACCCAGTACTGAGTCTACTTTTTCCCAGCCTCCAAATTAACAGACTGTTGATGGATCACAAGGATTATTTTTTCTTCTGTATTGATGTCACTGCCATAACGTGCTTCCAGTGGACCACATCAATTGTGTCTTTCTCCTGTCCTTATATGCTCAGTCTTTCTTTGTTTGCCACTTGCTGATTGAATATTATGGCTTCTGCAGTGATAGTTTATATCGATCTCCTGTCTTCTACATTATGCAAAATGTTGATTATCCATAATCTTTACGTTAAAATTTCTTTTGATCTTGTTTTGTTTATCCTTTTTGGATTGTAGCTTAGCTGCCATGATGCTTCTGTCGCCATTAAGCCTGTATTTGACCGATTCCAGTCAGTTGTGATTACATCTGGAACTCTGAGCTCAATTGATCTATACCCTCGTCTTCTTAATTTCCATCCGGTCGTCAGTCGGAGTTTTAAGATGTCCCTGACAAGAGATTGCATATGCCCTACGGTTCTCACTCGTGGAAGATATAAGGTTCAACTTAAATATATCTCCTTATATATATGGTGAGTGAAAATGCGATATCTGCACTTGAAATATTTGTTATATAATCTGATTTTTAGTTTATTATTTACTTAATACCTTCTGGCTTGTTATTTCAGTGACTAACTTCCAGTGAGTACCAAATTTGATATGAGAAGCGATCCTGATGTCGCAAGGAATTATGGAAAGCTCTTGGTGGAGATGGTCTCTATTGTGCCGGATGGGATTGTATGTTTTTTTGTCAGTTACTCATACATGGATGAAATAATTGCCACTTGGAATGATAGTGGAATTCTAAAGGTGAAAATAGTATTTATGGTCTCTTTTTATCAGTTTGTTGTCAATATTTTAGCATCCTTTTTTTGTTTTCCTTGGATATGACCTGTTATAGTATTTTAACGTGATAATTAATTTATATAATATTTCAGTTGTAGAGTGATGTGTATCTCCATTACTGGGAGAGAAACCCGATTCTTGTAGGAAATAATGCAGCATAAGCTTGTGTTCATTGAGACACAGGACGTGGTAGAAACTACTTTGGCTCTTGACAACTATCATCGTAGGGCATGTGATTGTGGGAGCGGTGCAGTCTTTTTCTCTGTTGCCAGGTATAAACATTGTAAACTTTTAGACATACGATTTTGAATTTTTTTAATAATGTAATTGCTATTTAAAGTTGCTTTTTTGTCACAGTTGCTGAATTCTTTGAAAGGTGATGATCTTAATGAAGTCAATTTTCTAGATAGATAATCCTAAGAATAATGATTATTCTCTGTCACCGAGATTAAGCAATTTCGAAGCAAAAGTTTATGTTTCCCTGATAGCAATTGGAAAATGTAAATTTCATTCGTGACCTTTTCTTTTAGTTATGTTTATAAGTGATAACACAGTGGACGTCTTGTAGGTTATATGACATGCTTAGAAAATTTGTCTTCGGTCAATTTTTAATTTGCTTTTAAAGTTACTGAAAACTGTGGCATCAACTCAGAAGGAGATTCATTTTTCCAATTCATTTTTGGGTTGTCAGAATAAAGTGGTGGGTGTCTATTGTAACTTGTAAGTGATCATGCTCTGATGAGATGAGGATGAACTTATCTGTCCATTGCAGGGGAAAGCAGCTGAAGGTATTAGATTTTGACCGGCATTATGGCAGATTAGTAATCATGATTGGCGTTCCTTTCCAGTAAACATTAAGCAAGTGAGTGTCATTCCATAATGATTATGCTTACATTATTTCAGATAAAAATATTCTATTGAAATATAATTGCTCTGTTGTTTTGGAACTAACCAATTGAAATATAATTTTTCTGTATATGTCTTTTTTACAATGGTTTGCTCTCTTTTTTCTTTGTGGCTTGCAATAAATGTTTCTTACTGGAACAAATTGTTTTATGTCAAAAGAAAATAATTTGACTTTTATGAAATAGAATAGTCAGAATTCATCACTGAGACCTAAGGGTATGTTCAAACTGCTGTAGAGATTATTTTTTGTGGACATGGTTACATGAGATTTTTATTTGAATTGCAGAATCTTGCTTGCACAATTGGAGTACCTACGGGACACATTTCAGATAAAGGAAGGTGATTTCCTAACGTTTGATGCCTTGGTACGATTTCTCAATCATTTCTTTAGAAAGAAACTTGCATTTGTTTGGCAGTATGTCTGTATTTTTTTTCCTCCTCTTTGGTCTTTCTCTGATACTGTAAACTTGTTTATTGGGATTCAATTGAGTCAGAGACAAGCTGCTCAGTCTGTGGGCAGAGTGATCCGGTCAAAGGCTGATTATGGGATGATGATATTTGCCGACAAAAGGTTTGTATCATTTACTCAATTTTTTGGATTATTAGAGTTTCCAAATTCTCAAACTCAAGGTTAAACCTTTGCCTTTAAGTTGTGTATACCGCATTTCAGATTTATTCTTTGCATTCTGGAATTGTTGTCTAGAAAATCTAAGAATGGTTACACTGCTTGTGTCCAAGTGCTACTCTTATGTGCTGCTTGTGTTGATCTGAAGCAATGAGCAATCATTTTTAACTAAGCGATAATCTGAAGTTCCAAATAACATTCTCAAGCAATACCTTCTTTCTTAATTCATCCCCTTTTTCATTGTCAGTTGGGGTGGACAAAGCAACAAAAGGTTGGACCAATGTTTGTTTAATAAATGATATTAAAGATAGTGTGGTTCTGCATTATCACTGAGAGTTTGAATTTGTATCATATGATTGGAATATTCTCATGCTTGAGTTTTGTTTGTATAAGATATTATTAGGTGCTTCTGCAGAAAAAAGAGGTTTTTGTTAGCCAAGGAGCAAGTGATCATAATATTTATTCTGATAAATATTGTTCGAGTTTGGTGCTTATAATGCCTCAGAAAATTATTTGACTTGAATTCTCCAGATATAGCTGGCATGACAAGCACTCTAAATTGCCTGGTTGGATATTGTCACATCTACGTGATGCACATCTGAATTTGAGCACTGATATGGCTTTGCACATAGCCCGAGAGGTGTGTAATTGCTAACACTTGGAGAAACTTAGAAATATGATAGAGGAAATTGACATATTAAAAGCACTTTGTGCTGTGCTAGCATGTTACGTTTTGCATTCTCCTTGATTGCAGTTTCTGCAGAAAATGGCTCAACCTTATGATAAAGCTGGTAACACTGGTAGAAAAACTCTCGTCACAAGAAGACTTGGAGAAGATGACCAATGATGGCAGTATAAACGAAATGTTGTATTGACGATTTTTTCTGCTAACCATTGCCAGTGTGGTCTCTGTATCAATCCATTTTTACCGATTTTTCATTTGCTGGCAGCGGGGTTGGATGGTTTTTATACTTCGGTGATTTGATAATTGAGTAGTAGTTTCATGTTAAAGCTTGAGAAACCATTTTGCAGAGTCCGTAGGATTTGCAGTGGAGTTTCTTTAAAATCACTGTGTTGATGCAAAAATTTTGAATTCGTGTACAGACTCTTGCCTTGATCTTAGTTGTATCTTTACTTCCAATCATTTTTGCCAAAATGTTTATCTTCTTGCTTATTAAACGTATAATGTATGTTACATTTTGTAACGTAAAATATAAAATATAAAATAATTAATGTTAAATTTAAAATAAATAATATAAAATATAAAGATTAAAATAATTAAGGTAAAATTTTAATTATAACATAAAATTTAAAATATGGTATAAAAAAATCAATATGAACATACAACTTGTAAAAAATTTGTAATATATAGCATAAAAATTAAAATGATTAACGTAAAACTTAAAATATATAGTATAAAATTAGAAATATATAATATAAAAAATTTTAAATATGAATATAAATTTAAAAGATATAGCATAAAAAATTTAAATACTGACATAAAATTTAAAAAAATCAATATAAGAATCGAAAAAATTAAATTATATATATATATATATAGTTGTGGAATCCTTTTTAACGGATGGGACGAAGTAATTGTTTCTATTTGTGTTTGCATGACGTACTTCAAAGACAAAACGAACGAGTCGTTGTATTTGACGTATTGGCATTTTCACTCTTCAGGTTGGCATGAGATTTATATAAATATATAATGTGACATTTGTGATTGTTTTATGTAAAAATATATTTTGTTAGATTAAACGTTGGGCCATCACAGTCAGTCACTAACCTTGATCTTAAGAAGAACATCAAAACATTCTAAATTGTAAACCCCTACCCAAGTATAATTATAATTATAATTATAATTCCCTCAACTCTTCCAAATTAATACTACTACTGGGGTATTATTTGATGCACTGCCCTCTTAACCTCTACAATGCTTGCTTTTTTCCCATTTACATTGTCTTTCAGCTGCACATTAAAATATAAAATCTTCAAAATAATGTCATCACTAATTACCAATTGAATTGAATTGAATTGAATTGAGCATACGTACCTTGGCCCTTAACTGAGTTGTAAACACTCCATTATTCAACGAAGATTGAACTGTAGTGACTTCAATCAGCATTTCCCTCAGCATTTGCATAATATCAAGCAACAAACCTTCTCTGTACCCACATTGCAGCTCCACCAACGCATCACTCTCTATAATTGAGACTTGTACGGAGGTTGCCACCGTTGTTGGCGATGACTCTACGCTCTTGGGTTTGGCACTGCCATTGCTTCCTTCCACTATTCTCAACTTCTTCTTTTCAGACCCGGATCCGGAACCAACCCGTGCCCGGTCCAAACCTGTTTGCCCGCTTCTTTGATCTTTCGAGCCACTACTAGTCCTCTGTGGGTCCGACATTCTTGACCGTTGATCGGACTCCATTTGCTTGTTACGCGTCTCGAGATCCTGAATATTTTTACATAATTGTTTCACGTACTCGATCGTGTCACCTAATATTGAGGCCTTGTCCATTTTGGTAACGAACGGGACTAGTGACCTTAGAATAATGAACCTCTCATTCAGTTTCTCACGGCGGCGGCGCTCAGCCAGGACGTGGTTTGCGCTCAGCTCATCTTGTGGGGTCCCTTTACGGAATCTCGAGGCGGCATCACAACCGGCGTCACGTGACTTGGGAGAGTTTTCCTCACGGTAATTGTTGTGTAAAAACGGCACGGTAAACAAAATGTACTTTAGGAGCCACTGCGACGTGCCTTCGGGGACTGGGAGAGGGTGATCTGAGCGGTTTTTCCACATGTCAAAGGCTGATTGGGTGGAGTAGGTGACGTAAACGGTGGAAGGTGATTCGGTGCAGCGTGTTGGCTGATTCTGAAGAATGGCAGATACGGTTTGGGAGTAATGCGTGTCTTCTTGTGTCAAATCATATCCTCCTGCAATAATGAAAACATTTGATTCCAATCAGACAACTTCAGAATCTTCTGAGTTGGTTGGTAACAAAGTCTTGCTTTCACCTAAAAAGCCGTTGAAAATTAATATGTTTTTATTTAATAATCGTTGGGTCAATGATATTATTGAATTTTGCAAGGGTTAGTTGAAATTTTGCACGTGTAGGAAGAAAAGTTGCAGACAGGCAGCTATCTACATTGATTATTGACATGATTTGTCTTATAATAGCACAATCCCCGACGGCTTCGGGGATTGCTGCTGACCAAAGTCAGCCCACTTACTGGTCGTATATCTTTCCTTCGCAATAAGCTTTGTTTAGACAAGGAAGTAGTATACGTTGCAGTGCAAATCCAACAACTAGTTTTTACCTGAAAAAGGTGGCTGAAGACCACTGGTCATTGGCTCCTGCAACATTGGCCATCTCCGATTCGATTCGGCTCTGAACGAGTCATCTAGGCGCTGGTGATCATCCGGGTTCCCTCCTTGGCCCACGGCAAGCAAATGAAAATCTGAGTCCAAATTATTCGACCCATCATCGGGTGAGCCGAGCCGGATATCCTCGGACATCTCCAGTTGCATAAGTTCACTAGGTTCGGCTGCTGGTGGGACTACGACTTGAGGGTTTTGAGCCCCGTTTTGGCGGCTGTTACGGCCAGTTTCAGCTTCAGAGTCGGACTCGTTCTCTTCTTCATCATCGTCTTCTTCGTCATCCTCGTCTTCTGGGTTGGCTTTAATTGGTGGGTCAACAGCTGAATACATGGAGGGTATAGGTGGTGAATGAAAGCGAGGCTGTTGTGATGAAGTGGCAGGATTGGAGGTTGAGTGCTCGGACAGAGCTGGTTTTGGTGGGTGAGGGTTCGTGTGGTGGTGGTCAGTGAAGAATGTCTTAACATGTTGAATGAATCCAAGGTCCTCTGGAACCTAAAATATGGCATGTACCGAAATTTGTTGCTTTTAGAACAATGTTTAACAATAATGGACACTTGTTATGCAGGTTTTAAGCACAATAACTTAAACAGCAGCTGTTTACCCTATCTGTGGTGCCAAATTCAAGAACACCGTCCAGAAGAGGAATGCATACCACAGTCTGTATGATTATAGCAAAAAGATGCAAGCATGTTAGAGAGAAATACAAATAAGTTACGTTGATATTGCATGAGACTTCATTAAATAGATTAGATTTTTACCTGTACACGAGCACTCTGGTGCATGCGGTGGCAAGAAAGTTGATCATATTGAGAAACAGGAGAGCAAATAGTTAGTAACTTAGTTTACAAGATAGAAGCCAAAAATTAATGTTGCTACAAGTAAAGAAAATTATATTTGCTCCTGCTAGCCACTGCGACAAGTACTAAAGTTGTCAGTTTTTTTTTTTTTTTTTTCTCAGTGTTCTTTTCCTAATTTTCCCTTCCATTAGCATTGCATTTTATTTTATTTATTCTTTTCGAGGACCAAACATAATATGTACTCCAAATTACTTTTAATCTATCATGATCGAAGTAATAGCTCATATTTGAAACCATAAATGGTTTAATTAATGTCTCTTAAAGCTAATTAAACTTGTACTTGAGCTCATCTTTAATGAAGAGCACCAAATGGGCAAATATCAATTCTAGCGATTTAGCACCAAAAACATTTTCAACCGTGTTTCTTCAGCATAAAATCAGCAGTTGGTAACATGGTTAAGTATAAGGAAGTGGAATAATGTGAATTCATGGTACCTTGGCAAGAATTGCTCTAGAAAAAGTTTTGCTATCCACCTTATTTGCTCCTGTCAGCCATACATGCTGCTTCCTTGCATATGCCTTTCCTGGTAACCTAAATACATATTCAATAATATCGCTATTAAGATTTGTACAATAATAAAATTTTAGAAGAAATATTAGAGAACATAATCGTTTGTTTTTTTAATGCAGGATTCGCATATGAAATAGAGGAGCATTAATCTCGGCATTTCCACAAATAACATATCATTTGTTAAAGTTTCTTTTCCTCCGAGATTACACTATTCTTTCGCTTCTTTCAATGATCGATAACAATGCAGATGCTGCTTATGTATCGCCCATGGCATTACCGAACAGATATTTTTAATTAAACTTTTTACCCACGTACTAATTATTGTATATATAACATGTGATATCCCAAACTAAATAAAAATATCAACAAATATAAGTTTATTTGATTTTGAGAAAAAAATCAGGCCATTAACTTAGATTTCATTCGAATCTTTCACGACAAAGTTACCAAAATATTCAAGTCCGCAGCGATAGTCCATCGCCTTCCTGTGGGTGCTCAAATAGCATAGCTAGCAAAACCTATATGGCCAGCGACAATTCACCTGAACTTTTGAATTTAAGCTCATATCGGGATGAAAGGGAAGAAGCATAAGTGTACGGGAAGGGGAGAGAGAGTTGCTAATTTAAGTCCGGTAGGGGCCTGCTTTAGTGTCTTCAAGGTTTATCTCATCGTCTCTTTTTCCAAACAAGTTGGTTCTAATCTTCCGTGGCAGGAACAATAAGCACTATTGTTCGACTTCAATAAAAATAATTAATTAAACCCCTGACCTCACCAGGTCTTTGGACACAAGTCTCCAGGATACACCAGCAGTCTCTAATGTAGTTGTCAATCTTAAAGTTGTCAAAAGATAAATTTAAGTAACTTTCTTTCAGCTCTCAACAAGAAGAATCCTAAGCAGCAAGAAGAGAGACATTAATGCTCTCACCTAACTTATTGTGAGGGGACAACATTAGTTACAAACAATGATTGCAGGCGGTGGTCAGCCCTTCTTCACGGCCAATACAAAATAAAATAAAATAATAAACATAAACAATTACACTCATAACAGCCACCCATTCCTACACAGACTTATAAGAAGAAGAGGTGGTGATCTCCATTATTTTGTTTGCTCTATTGGTATAGGAAAAAAGTGAATGGTGTGCTAACTTATAATTAATGTCCCGCTATCCTGGAAAAGAAAATTTTCAATTGTTTTATACGTCTTTGAGGGAAATTGTAAGGGAAAGTAGTGTATCGAAATAATTGGGCCGACCTATGTGACAAATAGTGTAAAACAAAAAAGATCATTCACCCACAAATTTTACTACTTTCACCCCGCAGAACCATGCACTGAGTTTACCATGATAAGAAATATTCATTCAAGTAAGCAAAACAAGTAAAATGAAAGTAGGAAAGGAACAAAAAATCAATTGGCTACCAGGTGAAGAAAGCTAATAGTAAAGTAGAACTCACCCCACTCCAAGAGGAAAAGAGAAGGAAACACACATTAAATAGAACCACTCGGACTCCGTCAAGTCCTCAGGCGACAAGGCCGCACAAGGCCTCCTTGTTGGTTGGTTCATCTCTTCGGCAGACAGTGAGTGGTAGAGCTCTCTGAGCTGCTGGCTTCGTTGAAGAGACACCTCCTCAGCACTAACCTCCATAGGTTGCACTGTTTTTCTTGTCTTGATTGCTCCATTATAATACCCATTTCCCCATTTTAAGATCCTGAGCAACTCCGAAGATTATTAACTTTGCCTATGGCCCTTTAATAATAATATTGTATAATTATAATTAAATATATATATATATATATATATTCATGATTTTGTAGAGATTAATATTACCCTTGGTGAGGACAAATTTGCCAAAATAGACTGTAAGTCCACTGAACCGATTGCACCGCCTCCTGCAGCATAGTTTGAAGCCGGCTACTCGGCAGTGGCGCAGCCATTTTTTTGCAACGGTATTCACCGGAAGAGCTTCTTAACTTTCTCGGAATTCAATTATGACAATCAAATTTCAATTCATGGATAGTAAAAAATAATAAAATTTAAAATATAAAAAAGAATAAAGAAAAAAAAAGAAGGGAAAAAGAGCACTTGGGAGTTTCTGAGGAAAGTAAATAGACAGAAAGCAGTATCAAGATCTGAGCTACAAATAAAACCCCTTTAATCCCAACTGAAAACAAGATAGGACGGTAGCTAGAAGACTTTTAAGGAGAGAAGAGAAGGTATAGTGCTGGAAAGACCTTCAGTTGAGAAAAGAAGAAAAAAAAGTTAGATGACTTTATTTAAGGGGATAATGAGAGTTGCCCACTAAAATGATTACTTGGTAAAATGATCGAAAGATCGTTAGCTTGGATCGATGGGATTTTCTATTTTAAAAATAAATAATAATGGTAATGGTAAAAGAGTATAATTAGGGTTTGTGTCGAAAGGGGATTTTGGGTTAACGTTACGAGTTTGACTGGTCGGTCTACCATACATTTTCGATGAAATGGAAGCCCAGATGAAAGATTAGTTGGCAAAACGACAACGAAGACTTGTCGTTGGGATTACAAAACTGTTAGATTTTTTACAATTGGGTAAGGAAGTTGGAGGAGGTGGAGGCTACAGAAATTTCAACGACTACCTTAAAAAAACGTGGTGGTTTAACAAAACTATTAATTACGTGTCTCGTTGATAACCATACCTTATTTGAATATTTTAATAAATTGTTTGCATAATAACTAACACTTGCTCATTCATTCTTCTATAGCATAGCGTTGCGTTGCGTTGCGTTGCGCTGCTTTGCTTTGAATTTCTCTTTTTCTTTTCTTTTTTTATATCTCATTTAATGTTATTAATTCTAGCACTGTATTGTCAGAAAAATAAAATAAAATAATAACGCAACACGACCAAGTGAAGAGTGCAAGAGAATTAATCGTAGCGACGGCGTAGAACGGTAGATGTGGTTATGGAAGAGGAAGAGATTTGGTATTGGACCGCCAATTAAAACACTATACTTCGATTGAAAAATAAGGTCATGCAACTACCCTACTCTATTCCGGTTTAGTGATGGCTAACGATCTCGGTTGTTTCGGGTTAAGTTGGGAGTTCAATATTTTAATTTGGGTTTGGACATGGAGAAATAACGTGTTAGATCTGGTCGGGTTGCGAGTCCTAAAATGTAAAATTAGTATGATTTGTGGAGATAAATAATATCGAATTGGACCGAATTGATTTCAATTTAATTTTTGATTAGATTCAGTTCGAATCTACTTATTTATTAATTTTTTATTTGATTCAGTTATCAAACTAGTCTAGATTCGCCGATTTGGTCCACGAGTTAATAATCTTACAAGCATGATCGGTTTCAAAATCCATATGGTTTGGGTTTCTGGTTTATTCTACTTTAACTCGACTCAACTCGTATTCACGAACCTGTAATCGACCTGTACACTATTCAAACAGATCGGTACGAGTTCATTTTTTCTCGGATCTGGTCGTGAGTTAACCCGACCCATTGGCTTTTACTTGCTATGGCCTATGGCTTGGTTGTTAATATATTCTTTCAAAGACGAGACTATCACAAGGATAAGGGATTTATTATAACTGTTCAAAATTTAAAATTTTATTTAAATATTTTTAAATTTTACATTAAGATTTATATATTTTAAGTTGAAATATTTAAAATTTAAAAATTGTAGTTATTAATTATTGAAACATAATTAATACCTTAAAGTATAAATAGAGTCGACAATTCAAGATAACGTGTTAAAAAAAATTAATACAACATATTTTAATTAGGTTAACATGCATGAACACACAAAATCTATTTAATAAATATGTAAGCAAATCAAAAATATTAATCTAATAATTTTTAAAATGTGAAAAATATAACTAATTATGTTTTAAAATGTGAAAAATATAAAATAAAAATTTTAAATTATAAATAAATTAATACAACATAATTATTTTAATAGTTATCTTTTGTTATAAACGAGTTTATATGTCGAGAGTTTTAAATATAAATTTAATACAATTATTAATTGTGTTACATTCACGTCATCTTAGATCAATCCGAACATACAAATTTTATGTAATGTTTGTTCAAGTTGACAAATTATATTATAAATTAGCATCCCTTATATAAACTACTATTATATTATTTTTGTTCATGTGTATGAAATGAATTGATACGTGGTAAGATTAATAATATGTTTGGAATTAAGACAAAACTTTTAATTTATTATTACGATGAGGTATTAATTATCAAATAAATATACATTAGCAAACACTTTAATTATTTATTGTGTTATCAAAATTAATAAAAAATAAAAAACTCTAAACATATCTTAAAAGTCTCTACTTTCTCGTGTAAGAGTGGCATACTGTCAACATAACTTGAACAAGTCCCATTACTGGCGAATCTCGACCTTTAATTTCCACCATGACAAATTTATAGGGATCGATGGATGTATATTTCTCTTCCTCTCTCCATTACACACACACACATTTATTTAAAGTCAAGACTATATTTTTGTTAATTACACTAACATCCGTGGCCATATGCACAAATATTAGAAATCTCATAGGAAAGTTTATATCACTTTTGCAGATAAATATCACTCATTTTTTGTTGACACAAATAGAAAATTACCTTAATCTAATAAATCCCAATATGCTTTGGGATGGGACCGTGTGAGAAATATTTATTTAAGCCAATGTATTGGGCCGAGTGAAAGTGGTAGAATGGAGGATCAACTATTTAGAATGGGATTTAAAGCCCAATAAATAAGGCAGACAAGAGCAAGACAAGCTTATTTTTGTTTAAGGCTAGCCACATATAAATGGACTACATAAAAATCACAACATCATCTACTTTAAAGTGGGGACTGCGGGTTCAGCATTTAAAACTTGTAGTGTTGTCTATATTCAACTCATTTTCTGCAAAAAGTTATACAATCAATACATTATACGTGCAGGCCTTCGGTGTTTGGTGAGCCAACTGCTGAACTGCATGTCCAAAATGTGACAAAACATTCAATTATAATTACTTGATGTGCCTGTTTCAGAATATTGATGACCATAATTTAATGTGGTGTAGTGTAACATATACAGTATTATTAAATGTTCAGTGAACAGAAAGTGATGCAAATTTGAAAGTGAAGTCAGGTAGTTACTTGCATCGATCGGCCATTTCTGTAATTCTTAGATGAAGTTTTGGTAATAATTTCGTTGAATATGTGTGGAATTTTCACTGAGGAATTTGCATTACAAATTAAGCTTGAAAGATATTTTTTGAGATTTCATAATTAAAAGTTGATAAGATCTGTTGCTTTTTCTAATATAAGGCAAGGCAAGTATATAATTTCAAACTGGCAATTGCTTCCTTATTCAGCTAAAAAGAAAAATGTGAGTGCCAATGAAGAATTATGAATTATCTAACTTAGCCAAAACAGTAGGACACATTGTTAGTGTCTAGCTCAAATGCTAAAGGCACCAAAATCCCACTCTCTTTAGTTGCAACCATAGATAGAATTGCTGAGTTTAGTGGACTCTCCACTTATTATTTGTCTTCTCTTTTATCAAAATATCATTTGTCCTCTCTTTGTATAACTATATTATCACTTAATTCATTGCTCACTTTCTCTATTCTCTATATCTTATCAAAACCAACATCGGCCAAAATTAAAATAATTCTATAACTTCTTTCTTATCCTTATTCCTCAGTTGCCCGTTTCATTGAAATTTGAAATCCCATTTGAAGCTACAACTTAAATGTTCCATCATAGTTTTATTTTTAATAAATTTGATAGTACTAATTAGTGTTTCATAAATATTTAAATTAAAAATATAAATACTTATTAATATGTTTGGTTATTTATTTTAAAAATACTTATCAAATTTAATTAATATTGAATATAATTTTTAAATTAATATATAATTATATATTAATTAAAATTCAAGTAACATTAAATATTTTAATAATTTTTCGTAAAAATTAATAAAGAAAAAAAGTTAAACTTTAACACTCTTAAATCGACCTTAAATATATTATTTTAATCTAACTATCATTTCAAACTTGATAAGAATTTGAAACTCATTTTATCTTTGAAAAATTATCCATGGATTTTTACCAACCCACCTATGTACACACACCATTAATTATATTATATTAATGCTCTACACAATACATCTAGTTTACGGCAAGAATTAGAACAATAAAATGTAAGAACATATATGTGGTCACATCAAATATGGTGCCATAAATGATGGGGTGTTAGACTCTCAATTGCCCATCTTCTTAATGTAAGCCCCCTCTCTCGATCTTAAATTGTGCAAAGTACCTGTTTTCTCTCACCCCATTACCCTCCTTTTTTTTAATCTTTCCTTGCTTGTGCTTTAAAAAAAAATACCAAAAAAATAAAGTTAATTCTATGTTTCAATGGAGTCATGATCTCCTCCAAAGAAATGGTTCATGACCTCCTAACAAAATTGATTCGACATGCCTAGTATACAAGCAAGAATCAAGAAAGTAATAGACTCTCTTAAAACAACCACAACAAATACCGAAAAGATAAAACTTTTTAATGACATAAAATTCTTAGTCGTCATCATCATCGCAAAAAAAGAAATAAAGAAAAAAAAAAGTAATATGAAAAATACTTATAACATATATGACTGGTGTGTGAAAATTCTATTCAAGTTTTGAGAGCGAGAAGATATTTCTTAAATTTAGTAATTAATATTAAACATAATATTTCAAAGTGGGCAGAAAAAAGGTGGGAAAACTGACCAAAAAGTTAGGTAAAATGATAACATATAAGCAATTTGAATGTCATAATTAAATGTAATATTGTTTATATTTTGCACCATTAAATGGACGATTAAAGATTTCGTTGACTAGAGTCCATCAACTTCCTTAATATATATATATATATATATATATATAACTATAACATCATAGCTGTAAACAGTACCGTTTTGATAACTCTTGCCCCACGTTTATGCAACATAAACCAGAAATTGTAATGGGTCCAAAACTGGCAGTGATAGTGCTGAGGGCTTTTTCCTCGCCCATACATTTGGATGCAAGTAATTATACCTCATTTAAAATCAAACATGAAGCAGAGTCAACAGCAATTAATTGTTTAATAGATGGCTTCGAAGCTGTGGATTAATCTTCTACTTCTGAATAATCAGGATGCATCAAATTTGAGAAGAACTGTGGGATGAGGTGGATGACGATGCATCAACCATATTATAGGTCATAGGTGAATTGACAGCCGCATGATCATGTAAAATGACGTGCAAAAGGAGGTAGCTAGCACTTAATTATTTTCTTTTCATGATGAGGACAATAATGCGTACGGATGCAAGGAGTTTTAAAGTATTTTATTGGAGAATGAGGATACACGGAGCAGTCCAGAAGCAGAAGAAGAAGCTCAAGTCAGTGCTAACTGTAGCTTTTTAGGTATGTTTTGTTTATTGCTTAGCCATACCTTTCGTCATCACTTTCAGAAATGCCATGCGTGTACATCATTCCCACCAGAAAATACCGGACTCTGTTGTGTGATTCGTCAACGAGGCGACAGTAATTGATTCATGGCCTGTGTCTTCGGTACAGGATTGTAATTAAGCTGCAGCCTAAAAATTGTATTAAAATATAGATATCATCAGAAGAGAGAATTAATTGAGTTACGTAACCCACCAAATTCTACAGTCAAAACCTAACCCAGATGCCTAGTGCACCTCAAAGCTTGGAAGTAATCCAGACCACGATTTTAAATATTAACCTCACTGCTCATTTTCTAAATAAATAAACGATTACTTGTTTGTACACTACAGATTAAAAAAGCCATAGTAAACGAACTTTAACAGGTTTTAGTCTATTATAATATCACTAGAGTTTGTGTTCATATATATGGAGAGCACTGAATCTAAAAAGAAAAAAAAAGAAGAAAAGTTAAGTAAAGCACTAACAAATGAAGTGTCATAAACCAAATCAACAAAATTTGACTCGTTAATCTGATCAGAAATTAATAAAATTATCGTTTCTAATAGAAAGAAAAGATGTTTCGATATTTCTTTTGAAAACGCACGCTTGTTTCCACCACCAAAAACCCATGGCAGTTGATCAGGCAGCTAGGCTTTTCGTTAGTGCTTTGCTTGGAAAATTACAGGGAAGGTACAATTTTCGTACACAACGAAATCGACAAAATGATTCACCTTGATAATAAAAATAGAAAGACGTTACCTTACAAGAACAATTGGAAGATCTTGTAGTTGGGTTCATTAAACTGATTAGGCTAGCTAATTAACTTCTGCAAAATTGACTACCTCTCTGTCAATCTAGCTTCTTCGTTAAAATGGAAGAACATGCATGCCATTGGATAGGTTTATGGAAATTTTTAAAAATAGTCATTTTTATTTTTTGTTTTATTAAATTAATCATTTTTATAATTTATTTATTAAAGAAGTCAATATATATATATATATATATATTTAGACAAAAATAACTTCCATAATTAAAATATAAACAAAATCTTCAAAAATATTACAAAACATACTACTTATGGCATTCAAATGACTTTTTGGTCACCCAACGAATAATAATAAATTATTAGTATGTATAATTTCAAATAATTTAATAATAATTCGTCAATTGTAAAAATTTAAGAGTCTATTACATATTTTAAAATTTGGGACCATTTGAAATTTGCCAAGATTTCGAGGATGGATTTCTTAGTCGAGCCTGATGGTATAACCCACTTGAAGATGAATCATCGAATATAAGATTTTAGGTGCACCTGGGGAAAGACTAACCTTAACCTTAATATACACAATATAAACGATTCCGAATTAACTTCTAAAGAGACGAAACTAACAACGGATGATCACCCATTTGCACGATGGAAAGTAAAGTTTTACAACGAATTCTTATATTTATTCGAGTATCAAATAATAAAAAATTATTTTAAACTTTTGCATATTTATATTTAAATATATTAATCTCGCAAATATAAATATATAAAATTATTTTATTATTATTTGTTAATTTCAAAATTTTAGAATTCATTTAAAATAAAAAATAAAATTTATTAAATTTTATAGAATAGATAACATTTTTATTGGAATACAATTTTTAAAATTTATTTAATAAACAATTATAAAATAATTATTTTAATAAATTAATTTATAAACCTGCCTAGTTTGAAAATTTTTCCTTATTATATTTCTCTACTCAAAGTGTGCCAGCTTTACTATATATATTTCCGGAAAAGGCTTCATAATCCGGTAGATATAAACGCAGAGAGAAAATTCTATTGAAGAAGATTGATCGATTCTGCCAAATCTGGTAAAAAGGAAGCAAAAAGCAAATGTTCCAGGTTAATCTAGTTATAGTTGCGTCTTGTGTGTGAAAATCTCATTTTTGGCTATTACAGATAATTGATATGAAAAAGTTTTCACTCTCTACGAGTTTCGGTTTACCTTATTATCTCAGACATTGTTGGAATTTGGACTAGAATATATGGGATGATGTCATTCAAGTATGTTGAATCAACAAATGGTTCTTTTAGTTGTCAATTTGATGCGAACTTTCAGGAATTATCTTTCTATGGAACACCAGATCAGGAATAAAAACTACACTGTATTACTATTGAGTTATTAGCGTGTGAATACTAATAGTAATACATATGTAGGCTTCGGTTCAATATATCATAGAAGTTTGAGACACTTGTCTGTCTACTCCTTGTAATTAGTTTATGACTTGGGCAATCTTGAAAATTAATGGTATTGCATTAAATTATGATGCAAATCAATTCATCTTGAACTTATATATATATAACAACTGAGAAATGGTCCGGATCAATACTGAATCATAACCTAAAAGCAAAGAAATATATGGAGTTCTTTTTTTATCATCAGTCAAACAAAGCACTCACATTACTTGTTCTATGAACTCTAGGAAAAATGTTTAATATTAAATATTAATCCTATGATAATATTGAAAAATAAACACTAAATTAACAATTGATTAATCCTGTAGAAATTGTCAATATGATAACGAACCAGACAACAGAAAGTGGCATAAGACCGCAATATTCCTCACTATGGAGTATGGATAAGTGGTGTCATTTTCCATTTAATCATCACTAAAAATTTGCAGTTTCAATTCCTTTGTCTTATTCATTATATACTCCACTTAATCTTTTCTTTTTTTTTTTCTTTTTCCTTTTACTCATTTTCAGACCATCTGTAAGGTAAAAATTAATATAAATACACTGTTCCCAGCGGTAAAAAGTCTAAGATACGTAAGCAAGAAAATGAACCTGCTTTAATGGCCATGATTACAGTAAACGTCCCTGTACATGTGACATCGAACCGCATTTGCCCAATAGCCAATCGGAGACAACGGAGAAGGTTCGAAAATTAGCGATGGTGTGTAGGGGCCAGAGTTGGCAGCGGATTTGACAGCAGATTGAGTTTGAAATAAATATTTTTAAACTCATATTTATATTTGTTAAAAAAATTTAATACTAAATATTTTATATCAAATTTATAACAAATTTGATATTTTATTATCAAACCAATTTAAATATATACTTAATATTTATTAAATTCAAGCGAATATTCGTAAATTTTTAATAGAATTTTAGTTAAATTTTTAACAGAATTTTAGTAAAATTTTTTACATTAAAATTATAAATTTTCAGTATTAATTCAAAATAAAATACATCATTTACATAAAATATCAAGTACATACAATAAAAAATAAAATTTTTAGTAATAATTTCATAAAAAATACATAATTATTTTACAAATTCATACATAATTAATACAAAATATAATATAATTAAATTATTTTGATATTTTGACTCACTTTTTTCTATATTAAGAATAATTGTGTAAATTTAAAGATAATTTTTAAGAAATAAACTTTAAACTCCCTTAATCATTGACAATTATATACATGTAATTTATTTGATAGAGATAATGAATATTATATTGTAATATTAATGTAAGTTTGATTTTACACTTTACTTTTAACAAAAAAAATTAATAGATTTAATGTTACTATAAAATCAATAAATATTTAATTGCTGATAAAAATTAAATATCTAAACTTAATAAAAGATTTGAATGAAATTGACAATGAGTATGTGTATTGTGCCATGTGTGTAGGGAATTTAGAAATTCATATTATAACATTAAAATGACGTCATTTTGATATTTATTTTAACATTAACAAAAAAACGATATTGTTTTAATACTTTCAAAATAAAAAATTATATACTTGTGAATACCTGCAGATATTTATCTGTACTCATATTCGTCCCAAATCTGCAACGAATTTTAATTTGTTTTTCCAAACTCGCTAATAGGGACATTACACCCATCTCATGAAGAATGGGTAGTAGAAAGTTTGTGAGTAAAATTGTCATTCCTAGTTGAGGCATATAGTGTTGTCTAATGAGTCGGGTTGGCCTGTGCCATCAAAACCTAGGCTCGAACCAGTTCTAGGTTTAAAATTTAGGCATTATCGATTTAAGCTATTTGGAATTAGAGGCCTGGTCGGTAAAAGGACCCGAAATCGTTTAGGCCTGTTACTGCATTGAACCGGTTGGTTGAACATTCGGTCTAGGCCGGTTCAACCAACCGGTTCAACGCAAATAAAAAAAAAGGATTCCTTACTGCAACCTGCAAAAGTGGAAGAGTAACATTGCAAATTGTAATGTTTTAAATTGATTTTTTTTAAAATTTTAATTTTTTCTCTTGTAAATAATTATTCATTTTCATCTCCAAATTATTTCTTTGACTTACTCAATCTTTTTCAACTCAATTTCTCTCAACATAATATTTATAATCAATTAATTTTTGTGGAAACAAATTACAAACACTACAAATTTTGATAGTCTGAGGTTAATAATTATATTATTATATTTAATTTATTTATTAATTTTAGTCTGTATTTAATTTAGTTATTTTAGTTGGTATTTTGTTTAATTAATAATTTCAAAATTTTGATTAGTATTTAATTTTGTTATTAATTTTAAAATTTTAATTAGAAAATAATTTAGTTATTTTTGTTAGTATTTACTTTAGTTAATAATTTTAAAATTTTTGAGATTAATAATTTAATTTTGTTAAAATATAAAAATTAGAGTTAGTATTTAATTAATTGTAAAATTTAGTTGTTAATTGCTAAATTTTGTTAGTTGTTTACTTATTTATTATTGTTATTAGTTACTAATTTTAAATAAATTTTATTAGTTATTAATTAATTATTGTTGTTAATTATTTTGATTGTTATTTATTTTACTTTATTTTAATTAAAATTATTCATATTTTAATTAAAATTATTCATATTTAAATTTTGTTAGTTGTTGAATTTAATTATTTTTGCGTTAGGAAGTTAGAATTTGATTAATTTTTGGATTAGGAAGTTAGAATAGATAATATACAAAGTTAATTTAATTAATTGTTAAATAATTAAACCAAAATGATACACTATTCGTTACAAGAATCATACGGATTTTCTTATGACATAGATGAATTATTACCCTCATTTGAATAATATCAAAATGTTCCAAAAGAACAACCTTAGAGTACAACAAACTTAACAGAAGCTACAAAACTAGTAGTAACTAGAGTAGAAAATTTAAGTTTGAAATATGAAAATTTTTGAAAAAAATATTAAGTTTAGTAAAGTAAGATATAAATTTTGTGGTGCGATATACGTGCACAAAAAATGGGATGAGTTATACACTTTTAAGAAATATATAGACAAAAAAATATTTATGACATTTAGAAAATTTATAAAGGCAAACACAAATCAAAACAATTGGTGGGTTACTAAGTGAAAATTTTCACTTTGATCCTACTATATCGAGAGACACAATCTGTCAATGGTTGATTGTAAATGATCAACCATTTACACAAAGTGAATTCCCACGTTTTGTTGAAATGATGCAACAACATCAATTTAATTTTAAGAAAATACCTAGGATAATAACATGAACACATACATTTAGAATATTTGATGAGATGAAATAAAATTTAATCGCCATTTTCAAATCAAACAATTATATATTTTCATTGATATATGACAATTGGAGATGTGTCAATAATTTATATTATATTTGTGTTACTTGCCATTGGAATAACGAAGAGTGACAATTAAATAAAAAAAATTCTAAGATTTATATATTTTGAATTTTCATACAACGTAAGGGTTATTGCAAAAATTATTAAGAGTGTTACACGATAGTTTATGATTGCAGATAAAATTCTTTACATTTCTTTCGATAATGTATCGAAAATACAACTGCAATTCCTCTTTTTAAAGATGCACTAAACCCATGCTTAAAAGAAAAATGTTTTCACAATAAGTGTGCTTGTCACATATTGAACTTATGTGTGCAATATTACGATGACATTCCCCTTTTATATTGTATTGCACTATGTTTAAACTCTAGAATGAATGTTTATAGTGATGAAACCCTTATAAAACAATTTTGCAAATTCTTAGATCCAAATGATTTTAAACAATTGAGTTGTGAAACCCACATACGTATCTAATGATGTAAGAAAAATTTGTCATCAAATCTTTCAGGTATTTTCACTCTTATGAGATTATGTACTTTGCAAGTATTTCTACATCTATTGGTCGTGAGAGTTTTTCTTCCTCTTCCTTTGCTTCTATTATTTCCAGCAGCGGTTGGAATCTGTATACGGAAGTCAACAAGAGACCAAGAAGAACGTTATTGTCATTCAATGAGCTCTCATACTATATGCAAGGTTTAATCGTTCAACCAAAGTGAAATTTTGACATCTTAAAGTGGTAGAAGGAAAATCACAAGTTTTATCCTATCTTATCAAGAATAACACGATACTTTTTAACACCACCAGTATCTACGATTTTATTAGAAAGTGTATTCAATTTGAGAGACTGAACATTAGATTCGCGTAGAAGTACAATAACCCCAGAGGTTCTGGAGATAAAAATGTGCTTTAGGGATTAGGTCAACGAAGAAAGGAGATTACAACAACTTCAGTAAGAATCAGCTCCTACAACCGATTTTAATTATGAATGGAACGAGGGAGAGGAAGACGAAGAATGATGACAGTCAACTGCCAATTATAGGTAATTAAGATTTGGATTTAATAATTTTTAATGAGGTAAGGTCCAATGTCCTCCTCTTTGTAATATTATTTTAATTAACTTGTTCAATTTTTCTTTCTTTATTATTGTAAATTATGATTGAATGTAAAAA
>JAXCLQ010000001.1:21922923-21939542 GCA_035584115.1 Cedrela odorata | reverse complement strand
CTCTTTGTAATATTATTTTAATTAACTTGTTCAATTTTTCTTTCTTTATTATTGTAAATTATGATTGAATGTAAAAAAATTTATGAGGTTTAGGCTGAAATGTCCCCCTTATTATATTTTTTAAATTAATTAATAAAAATTAATACTGTTGAAAGTATTTTTTTATAATTTTTGGTAATTTATAAAATATTTTGTTTAATTTTAATTAAATTAAAAAAAAGTTTAACCTGATAGGCCCATTGATATGTTGTTGATGATATGATATGAATATTGATGTATTTATGTATTTTTGATAATGAATAAATTGTTATGTATCTTATTCTTTATAATGCCAATTTTACTTGTAAAATAGATATTGCTAAATGAGATTGATATTTATATATTTGAATTTGTTTAAATATAAATGAGAATGTGTATAAATACTTTTATGTTATTAATTATGCAAAACTAAACAATTTTATGTGATAAATATGTGAACAAGTCAACATGATTGATACATAAAACTTAAAAGATTGATACATTTGGAAGAGGTCGATATGCAAAGTTCAAAGGATCAACACATTTAAAGTTAGAAACTTCGAAAGAAATTACCAACTCAACCAGATCGATACACACAGGAAAGAAGATTGACACTTTTAAGTCTGAGAGTTGAAAAGAAATTACAACTTGAACTAGATCGGTTCTTATAAGGAAGAGTATCAATACTTTTTAGTTTGAGAGTTGAAAATAAATTACAACTTGGACTAGATTAATATTTATAAGGAAGATGATCGATTTATTCAAGTTAGAGACTTCAAAAGAAATTACAAACTTGATCAAATCGATAATTTCTCTAAAGCAGATTGATACGTTCAAGTCAGAGACTTTAAAAATAATTACGAAACCAAAATCGGAACTGGCCCAAAATTGGAATTGGAATTTACCTGGAATCAAACCAGCACCGGATCGTTTGAAGAACTGAAACTAACTTGGCCTATTAACAGCTCCAGTCCGATTCAATTAACGTTGAATCGTGGAATCGGCCCGAATCGACCTATTATAATTTTCAGTTCTGGCCGATTCCATTTTTTTTTTACGGTTCATTAACTCGAGCCGATTCCATTTTTTTTCAGTTCATTAACTCGGACAGACCTGGCCCAAAACCTCCGGTTCCAAACTATTAGACACCACTAGGGGCATGGTCAATACGGGCTTATCATTTATGGTAGAACTCTCTTCTTATTGTTTTACTCTTCTTATTGCTTTACTGCTTATCATTTTTTTGTGCGGTTATTGCTTTACTTAAAACAACTTTAGCCCAAGAAATCATGATTTGCACATAGAACTTTAGCCCTAGGTGTCTAGTGAACGGTGTCATAATTCTATTGAGGTATTGGCGAAAAGAATGTTGTCTATATCCTAAGGTACATTCATGCCATGCAACCGTGTTCCACTAGGGTCACTAATCAGTAATGTTCTATCACAAAAATTGATTAATATGTACCGATAAGATGACTGCACAAAAAATGTGGGACTTAATCTTCCATTTCTTTACGCCATTTCGGTAATTAGCAGTGCAAAAGGGTTGTGTCCACTTTTGAGTTCAGCACAACTGCTAACTTGCACTTTCTTCTATACATCTCATGGGATGGTTATATATAGAAGGGTTATTCCTCATCCTAAGTTCTCAACAAGCAAGTGAAATTTCTTGTAAGCTAGCACAAAGACAAACATAAAAAAGAGTAGAGAGAAATATTTGATTTTTCAATATGGGATCTACCGTGATTGCTATTCTAGATGGAGAGAGTCACTTGGCTCTCAAAGAGAAGAAGAAGCTTCAAGATTATCTTCGTCTTGGTATTTGCTCTTTTAGAGGAATGAAAAGTAAACATAATACGAGAAAACTGATTCATAGTATCAAAGTTGGAATTGCTCTCGTTCTGGTTTCTCTTCTCTATCTCCTTGATCCTCTCTATAACCAAGTTGGAGATAATGCTATGTGGGCTATAATGACCGTCGTGGTCATCTTTGAGTTCTACGCAGGTTGGTTTGTCTACATACCCTTTCAGGAATTAATTATATAGCTTGTGTTAAGCTAGCAGAGAGCTCTATATTAATTATTTTATAAAACATGTCAGGTGCTATGCTTAGCAAAGGCTTAAATCGTGGAATTGGAACTATATTTGGAGGTGGTTTAGGATGTTTAGCAGCAGCTTTTGCTCAAGAAGTTGGTGGAGTTGGCAACGGCATTGTTGTTGGCATTTCTGTCTTCATATTTGGTAAAATTTGAAGCCCATTCTTAGGGAATAATCACCACTTACAAAGATATATACTTATTAATTTGTTCCTGAAGTTTTGTTTTGGGGGTTAAAAAAAAAGAAAGTAACCTCTTTTTTTATTTTTTTCCTCACACGAACCAAAAGCTTTTCATGTGTTGCTAGTTGTGGCATCCGGTTAGTTACCAAACTTGACATTTTCTCATTGACCATATTATATCATGGTTAAAAGATTCATCTATCAAGAATTTACAACTCTTTCAAGAAAATAATCGTCCAGTAAATTGAAACAGAATTTCTAACATGGTCGTCTCTATCTGGACACAATAGTCCCAACATGTATCATAAACCGCCCCCTATTGCTACAAGCAAAGATCACCACCATAGTTTTCTTTGTCTTTTAACTTTATTCAGGGTAAATATTATCACTAATTATGATGCATAAATATTATTAATTTCAGGTGCAGCAGCAACATACTATCGATTGGTTCCTAGAATCAAAAAAAGATATGACTATGGAGTCATGATTTTCATCCTTACCTTCAATTTGGTGGTGGTGTCCGGCTTGCGAGCTGAAAAAGTCCTGCAATTAGCTCGTGAACGTCTCTCAACAATTGTTATGGGTTTTGCTGTCTGCATTTTTACCAGCTTACTTGTTTTCCCTATATGGGCTGGCGATGAACTTCATGATTCTTTAACATCCAAATTTGAAGACATCGTTGGCTCTATTGAAGGTAAATTTCTAAATCGCAAGAAAAAATACAGGTTAAGAATCTAGCTTTTAGTCTTCGATTAATTTATTGATCTTTAAAATAACTCAAAGTTATTTATTGTAGGATGCTTGGAGGAGTATTTTAAAGTTGTCACGGAGAAGGAAAACAAGTCCAGTTTCAGTTTCAGCTCTTGCAAATCAGTGCTGTATTCAAAGTCAAAGGATGAATTACTGGTATACATTAATTCTTCTTGTCACCCACTAAATTATAAATCATTCAAAACCCACAACAATTAAATTCATGAAAATAAACTACTTAAATGTCTCAGGCAAATTTTGCAAGATGGGAACCCTGGCATGGAAAATTTGGGTTGTCCTACCCTTGGGAAAAATATCTACAGATTGCAGAGGTTCTTCGGGATATGGCTGCAAATATCCTTTCATTTAAGGGCTATCTTCTTTCTCCAACGCAGGTATACAATGATATTTCTTTTTTAAAGTTTCCTTTTTCATAGCATAATCGCCAATTCATATAATCAGTTACTTTGTCTAGATTTTGCTCCCGAGTATCGCATATTTATTGTCTTATAAATTCTTTTTAACTGTGTCAGCAGTCTTCACAAGATCCGAGAGCATTGATCAAAGAACCATGTGAAGTAGTTGGATCCTCACTTGCATGGATCCTGAGAGAGCTCGGAGAGAGCATCAAGAAAATGAGAAGATGCCAGACAGCAGATTTAATAATGCCGAAGTTGAAGTCGATGAGACAAGAGCTAAGTCTGGTGATTTCTCCTGCTACACTTGGGGAAATGGAGAATAGCGATGGAATTGAAATTGCAAGCTTTGTCTTTTCATTGATGGAGATGGTAGACAAGGTGGAAGAATTGACAAAGGAGGTGGAAGAACTTGGACACCTTGCTGGCTTTCATACTGATAAATAGCTAAATTTTCCCTTCAAAATATGAGCATATTATATATATAAATTCAATAGAATCACATGCCAAATTTTGGCTTGTTGAAACTTACGTGTACCTTTAAAAAAAGTCCAGTAAAAAAGAGAAGAGTTAGTTGGGAAGAGACTAGTAAATAGATGTAACGGAGGACAAGAGAGGAGTCCGGGAAAATTGAAGACCCATGAGGAATCATATTAAAAGTGTTATAATTAACCTAGTGAATTAATAATAGCTACAATACTTTGATTTTCTGGTTCCACTATAATTTCTCTAACGTGTCTTATTTGCTCGTATATATGCATCCAATCTGGAATTAAATTGACGTGATAATCAAGTCCTGTATAGTTATAAGATGCTCACACCTTTGATCAACGATGAACATGTTTCACATGCTTTATGCGAGGCAAAAAAACAATTGTAGCTCTGACAAGAACAACTACCTAATTTGCTCTATATCAATTTAATTAATAAAAAGAACTAATAATAATAATAGCAGTAGTAGAACAAGAACATTTAAACAGAATACCAGTAAATAAAGACAAAACACATGCTTTAAAATTTTTTTGATGGAAAAACCAAGGAGAAAGTCATGCATTAAAGTCATCAAAGACTTCATTTGTATCAGAAACAGAGAAAAGAAAGGAAGGAAGATAAACAAATACAGAAAAAGAGATGGGTTTTCTTCCAAAATTATCAGTAATTATTATTGGATTGTTCATATTCTGCAGAACCATAACAAGTGTTCCAGACACAAATGTGACAAATGTTCTCTGCAACCCTGGAGTGTACAGTAGGTGAGATCCTTTTGCTATAAGTTTAGCCTATGTTCTTGCCGATTTAGAGACTGTAAACATCTACGAGCAAAGATTATGATTACCACAACATATATACTTATCCTAATGCTTTGCCTATGGTCATGCTGCTTGTAATAGAAATCTCACAAAGTTCAAACTGCACTACTTGTCTAGGTGCAGCAAAATTATCAATGCTAAGTTCTTGTCAAAGCAGGATAGTAGCTCGTTCGGTGCTCCATGGTTGTACAATGAGGTATGAGCAATATCCCTTCGATGATTAAATGACCGGGCTCTCAGTTGGTAGCACCTTTATCTCACAGGTTTGTTTTCTAGCGAGTGTGTGTGAAGCCTTATCCGTTTTAATGAACTGATTCCTGTTTTTTTTAGTATATTTTTTCTTTGTTCTTTTCTTGTTTTATCTAATTACAGAAACTTAAAAGACGTAATTGGTTGTGCGTGAAGGCCTCGGTGCTCTGATTGGTGATTCCACAAATCGGAAATTAGGATCCAGTCCACTACCTGTTAAATCAAAGCAACTTTAGATTAACACGCTAATTCTCAAAAATATCAGGATCAAGTGTACTAACCAAAATATATGTAGGAGGCCAGGAATTGCAAAAAATGTTGATGTTTCCAAAAAGTTGAATGTTGCTCTTTTTTGCTGTTATTCGTCCATATATGATAAAATCTGTATCCATATTCCACTTTTGAGTATGCAGGCGTGGGTGTATATTTCAATTAAGATAAACCTGCATGAATAATCTATCAACCCACGAGATGCTGTGTGGGTGGGTTGCATTTGCAGGGCACTCTGTTCGTTTAGTGCTGATACCCCTGTGTTCATTTTGTTTAATTGACATACAACTGACTTTTCTCCATTTGGGTCCTCAAAACCGAAAATGTGTTATCTTTAGTTGATCAAACCCTTAAACCTTCAGAAATCTGGGAAAAGACATGTTTTGTTAACATAGAATCCAATGCATTTCTGGGTCCACTGCTTAGCAAGCTCTTCAGGGCTCTCACAATTGGAGAAAGTTTTTCTTGAATGAACACATATGAAGAAAATTTGTAGTTATGGTTAGTGGAACAATCTTGATAGATGAATGGTAACTGGTGATCTAGAATATGAACAAATAAAATATATGCGTTACACATAAAATTTTTGAAGATTGCTATAACTCATGATCTTTTATTGCAATTATTGGAGTAAAAAATATACCGAGCCTTGGCAGCTGTATTGTAAACATGAGAGATGTTGCGGATTAGTAGAGTCCTCTTCCGTATTTGGAGGTACTAAACTAAAAATGAGAGAGTCTCAATAGTCAATACGTGTTTGTGAAAATGGCGCAAAGAAGGATAACCAAGCATTGGTTTCGTGCTTCTCCTTTTTTCTCTAGGTCCATGTTATTGTTTTTTGTGTCTTAATTCTTACATAGGACTAGAACCCCCATTACCCATTTGACAGTGATCATCATCAAAAAGATGGAACATCTTTTATCTGTAGCTTATTCACGGTATTCTGCACGCACTCTTGACTTGTCACTTAGTTTAATTTGCAGCATATAAAATTATACGCGTGTGGAAAATCCATTAGGCCATAATAAGAATAATAGGGTAATAGGGTTAGAAAATGTAAAAGAGATTGAAAGCTTCTTGCTTGTATGTAGAATGAATTAATGATATTTACAACATTTGAGTTTATATATTACAGTGAGTGTACGGCTAATTCTATGTCTATTTTCATTTACAAAATATACAGGAAAATGAATAAAAAGCAAAAGCTGCACAGTCGAACGAAAAGCTTTCTGCTGAGTGTGCTGCTGTGTTGCTGTGTGTGCTGCTGTGTTGCTGTGTATGCTGCCTTGCTGCTGTGTGTACTATCTGCAGGTTGCAAACTGAATTTGTTTGCTTTCTTGATTTCCAAGGATTGTGTTCTGTTGATGTGCTATGGGCCGGACAATCTTAACCAGACAGTGGACATTGATCCCATAGACCTATGTTAATATTGAAGTTCTAAAAATAAAAGGAAGATTACGTAGGCTTGCAAAAGAAACATTTCCTTTTTCATTGTTTTTTTTTTATAAAATTAATGGCATGTAAAAAAAATCAGATTCTTTTTTCTTTTTTACATTATAGATTACTAACCTGAGTGGCACACAACCATAAGGTCT
The DNA here is from genome assembly GCA_035584115.1 of Cedrela odorata. Taxonomy (NCBI): domain Eukaryota; kingdom Viridiplantae; phylum Streptophyta; class Magnoliopsida; order Sapindales; family Meliaceae; genus Cedrela; species Cedrela odorata. Next base: position 21,932,657 of record JAXCLQ010000001.1, on the reverse strand, counting down.
GCTATCGGGAATTCAAGTAAAAATATGCTTCGACAAAGGCTATAAATCTTACTATGTAATAATCACACAAAAAGAATTTTGTCTGCACATTCTATCATTTCTTTATACGTACAACTGATAGTAGGATGGACTCTTTTAACTTTGCCTGAAAACTGTTCCTAAAATTTGACATTCTTAATAAACAACTATATTGGTGCAATTGGAGTAATCGCCAATTTTTGGAATTCAATAAAGCTTCACAATGTTGAGTTGAAATTCAAACACAGGGTTGACTCTCGTTTGAGGAAAAGCGCATAAAAAAGCACATTCCATGAATCGAGGACACCTGGCAAGCACCAATGGCTGCAGTCTTGAATGTGGAGAGGCCCTGGCCTGCCATCAGTCTTTCTATTGTACAAACATGTATGGCCATCTTTTCTCCGAACTGTCATGCCTGCACCATTCAACAAATCCAGATTCTTCACTTCTAACTCGTTTGAACGATTAGATAGCACTTCGGAGACTATGTTCAAATGTACTTCCAATGAATCAGGCAACCAGCCAAACTCAGGTAGCTTTTTCAAGTGACAACGGCCGCCAGCATTCCACTTGCCTCCTCTGATATATAAATGCAGCCAATTCATTAGCAATCAATTATATCTTTGTAGTATAACATATTCGATGCACTAAGACTATCAATTGCAACCTGGAAAGCTGAAAAAATAAATAAACCATATGAGATGTACCTTGAGTGAGAAGGAGCATATGTTCACAAGAAAACTTAAGTCTTCGTCGTATTTACTTCTGTACCAATCCAATCTATTAAGGTCTCAATTGATCTTCTGAATGCACTTTGAGAAGTCATGTTCATCTTCACCTCATCTCCTTCTTGGAAGTAAATACCCCTGTAAAATATTGTGAATCCAGTGATCAGATAACACACTGATTATCAAACTACATCATATTGACCAAACATATAGTGGCAGTTGAAGAAGATATGTAGCATATGCTAGCTGAATTTTATTATATGGCAAGGTTATGTAGAATCTGAGAAATCTATGTATAAACAATGAAACAAAATCAGCTGTAAAGAAAGAGTTACAGGATTGAGTATATTTACTTTCTTACTGTCTTGTAATAAGTCAACCAGTGCCCAGCATTAAAAATCAGAACATCTGCATCTCTCCAGAGCTAGGAAGTCCAGGAAATTTTATCAACTCTCAAAGTCATCTTCACCTCCAGTGGAGATTTAGCCGGAGGCCGACCCTGGACCACTACATGCGGTTCCCTGTAGTGCTCAACCGTTATTGTCACAACCCCGTACATATAATTCAAATATAAGACCATAAGGTCTTAGCAACAACATTTCCAAGATTTCCAACGTCATTATTACGTGATATTATTATTACATAATTTTTAATTAATTATAATTACTAAAAATCTTTATACATACAAAAATTATCTATGTTATTAATTTTCGGTCTTTCAAACTTTACTAATAATTACACATAATAAAAATTTCTTTTGTTTGTAACTATCTTCACTTGCATCAACTCTCTCTTCTATATGTTATTTTTTGAAAAAGAAAATATGACGATAAAAAATAATATGCAAATTCAGTAAATAATTATATAAATTTTTTCCCATGCTGATATGATATAAAAACATATTTCTTTTTTTGACAAAACAATCAGATCAATGAATTTTTAAAATTTTTTAATAACACAGAAATTCATTTATATTATCAACAATCTCATAATGACTTAGTAAGTTAGTATCACCTACACTGACGGTGACTCAAATTAAAATGTAATTACATATTTCGTTTAAAACAGATATTTTTCATCTCGATTATAACAGAAATACGAATAATACATTAAACAGAATTCTTACTTGCTTGCAAGTCCTGCATTTGTTATGAGACTCGAACAAGTCAGAATAAACATGAATTAACAACTAGATTCATAAAATGTATTTCATTTATAAATTTTACATATTGACAACATTTTCAATAAACATTTCATAACTTTATAATCGGCACATAAAATATCAAAATCCACAATTTTCATACCATTTTCAAAAATATACTTAGTTAACGTATCATTTCAAAAATAATACAAATGTATGTATAATTTATTTATTTATGTTTCTGATTCCACGAGTATATTTCTATGTTAACAACTCGTACTAATTTTTTTTTTTTTATCATTTTCATTTTTTATTTTCTTCTTTCTTCTCTCATGTTTTCTTCTTTTCTTTCCACAAGATTTTTTCTTCTTTACTTTCTTTTCTTCCCACACGTTTTCTTCTTCTTTTCTCCTTTCTTCCCTCACGTTTTCTTTTTCTTTTCTTTCTTTTCTTCCCATGCATTTTCTTCTTCTTTTCCCTCGTTCCCTCACGTTTTGCCATATCTTTTTCAATTTGAAAAATCTTAATTAACCCAATTTTTTAATTAATCACAATAATGAATGATTTGGATCACATCTAATCAATCCAATGAACCAAATCCATGTCATATATCTTCCACTTTACTTTGTTCAAATTCAACCATATCTTAATCAGTTGGCCAAAATGATGCCAACACATTGGACAAATGTATGGTAGAGATTAGATACAAATAGATGATCAAGATTGAATGATAAATAAATGATTTAGATGGATGAGCTTAATTCTATACTTGAGCCTAAACAATTCATAGGCCTATATTATACACATAAGCTTAGAACAAATTCATGGCCTAACCACTTACAAACTTAAAACTCATTCAGAATTTTAGCTTACAACCTATTTCTTATAATTAAAAAAATTAATCAAAATATTATTTTGAGCTCAAAAATTCAATCATAAACCGAAACTCTAAACTTCATCAAATTTTAATTAAATAAATAATACTAAATTATATTATTGAAATTTCAAAATACTGCTGATATTAAGGTTATAGTCCTTGAACATGAACACCAATAATCCTTTATGCTTTGAGATTGGGTTACCATTTACTTCACAGATTGAAGGCTTGCTGGAAATAGCAGACGCAAGTATGCTGAGGAGAGACTCCTAATGATTCTTGCTTATTAAGTCCTCGATAAATGCTAGCTGCCCATTCTAAAGCTTTTCTAGCATTTTTTTTTTAATCAAATATGTTCTTTGAACATGAAAATATTTTAAATTTTTTAAGACACAAGTTCATATCATAAATGAGAGATGAACAAGAACTGAAGAAAAAATACAAAAGAAACATGGGCAAGTCGCAATATTTGGGTTGCCAATGCCATAAAATTTATCAGGCCTTCAATTCTCTAGACAACGTAACCTGTTATCTATAAACAAGCCATCTTCACTCCAATAAAGAGGATAGCTATCATCCCAAATCCAGTTTCCATCAAATATATCACACCTTTCACCACCTTCATTAAGAAATCCCTGCCGTCTGTATGAAGTCATTCCTATTAATTGTGATGCTGCTGACATCGTTGGACTAATTGAGATCAACAATGACCTACCATGGTATTAGATCACTTCAGTGATAGCCAGATAGTCGAAGTAAAAGAAACAGCTAAAGTAGAGAATAGATAACAAGATAAAGCCAAAAATGCCTAGGAAAGGCTCAAGAGAGTTCAAGTGCTTCCTTTTCTTAAATGATGGGTTTGGAGGATGGAATTAAAGGCATGCAGGAGAATTGTGGTCTCTTTCTTGCATGAAGAATACATCTTCCTTATATAATTTAAGCATGAAAATGAAATCAATCTAAAAAGGTTTCTCATTTTGTTTTAGCATTTTATAGAAACTAAGGTAGGAAAAGAATGGATGAGAACTCATAATCAAGGATTAAAAATGATTTTGCTTTCTTCATCTATTTGAAAGAGATGAAGATGTTATGTTAGTATTAGCGGGTTATATAACAGCTTAGGCTCAACAACCGAGTAAATATTGTCCGTTTTTGCCACGCAGTCAGTCACAGATTTACTCTTAGGCTTTACAACCCAAAACGCGTCTACTAAGTTAGAACGACCCAAGCTATATAACATATAGCCTAGACTCATCCACTAGTGATATAGAATGTGACATTCTCTCTCTCTCCCCCCTCCTCTCCCCCCCCTTTTGAACCTTACATTCTCATGAGGGGGCTATAACAGATATTTCACAAAATAAAAAACATATCACAAAATATCCACACATCAGGTCACAGGTCGGCTCTGATACTAAATGTAACAGTCTAGGCCCAACAACTAAGTAGATATTGTCTGCTTTGGACACGCAGCCCGTCACGGATGTGTTTTTAGACTTTACAACTAAAAATGCATCTACTAAGTTAGGAGGACCCAAGCTATATAACCTATAATTCAGACTCACCCGCTAGCGATGTGGGATATGACATTATTTTATATAACAATTTTGAAAAAAAATTTCGGTTGTTACAATTCTCCCTTACCACACACCCCCCTATTTTATGACAATTTCGAAAAAAATTTTGGTCGTTACAATTCTCCATCACCGCACCCCTTTAAAATGATTCATCCTCAAATTACATCAGTTTAGAATATGCGGCACATTCTTGTTTACAAACAACTGGGGAGATCATTCTCTCATCGCTTCTTCTGATTTCTAATTGGTCTATTAGTCTTCAGGCGTGCCATATAATTATTATAAGTTACTTCATATTGTATAAAGCCTCAAATAAAGCCTTTAACATATCTTCCAAAGTCTATACCATTTGCCCCTAATTGGCCAATCAAAAAATCCATGGTGATACTCAAACACATTTGAGCTCTATAATACTCAACTTAGACTTATTAACATGCAAAACATTTCTCTTCATATCCTGCCATAATTTTCTTTTAAATCAACGTTGCAGGTGATCTCAACACTTGAATTATTTTTTACTATCTAATTATTTTAACTTTGCTCTAGTTTCAATCATGTCAGTCACTTTCCATTCCATCCTCTAAGCTCTACGAATCATTATAAATTATATTACCACAATTAATACATATGTTATTTTCACTAACATATCTATAATTTTCTGGTGGCTTTATTTGTCTAAGCAATTCATTTCTCAAAGTTTTCATTTCTTTCTTACTATGCAATTTCTATTTTCCTCAAGTAACTTCATAGACCAGAATGTGTACGACTTAGTATAGTCTTGGTTATGTATATATATATATATATATATACATATATACGTCAACACCCATTTAATTTTGAGATGTTTTCTAATGATGTGATGCTTACTAAATTCAAGGTGAGCTTTCAATACTTACTTGCCTTCTATGGTCATGTTCAACCGAGTGACCTATCTTAGATGCCACCTCATCATTCTATCTTTCTTCTTTTAGCTTACTATGCTCTCATTTGTCTTTTTCTTCATTATGGACAGCTTTTAGCTGTCACCTTTTACTGTTTCTGTAGGAGGTGTAACCACCCTTTGGTCTAACCTCGCATCCCGTGGTACATCATCATCTCTAGATTTACATTAAGACAGCATTATATCTATAAAAAAGTTAACAAAATTAATAACAATTCGATAATTTCTATGCTAGACATAACAATACACAATTTGAGGAAGAAGGGTAACGAAAAGGTACCTCTTGCATATGAGTATTCCCGAGCATACTTCATACAAGACACTAACACTCCCCCCACTACAGTCATCTACCTCTAGATCATGCTCTGATACTAACTTAGTAACATTCCAAATCCGAAAATATTACCGGCAGGTTATAGAATCACCCTTTCACCTTAAGCCATACACAACCTGTCTATTTAGATATTTACAATACTTCACATGCATGTCTATAAATACCAATATTCATATGTAATACAAAAGGGCATCATGCCTATTTACAACATAAATACACTTCTTTAGTTTTACAAACTCTAATATATCATATTATATTTAGACTTAATTAATCAAGTACAACTCTAGTTAAACACATCAGATACTATGCACATGATGGACCACAATACCCTAGTGACTGTAGTGCGTATCCCCTTCTTCATCCATATCTTCAAAGGCTAAAATGTTTCACTAGGGATCTAGACTTGCAAAACCTGAAGAGTGAGGGGTGAATTTTGGAAGATTTAATGAGTGGATGCTAAAAGCAAACATCATTGTATATACATTTATCTTTACCTTACCATCACTTGCATATCATATAAACATTCTTCAATGTCTCAAATACAGTAATCAACATATAACAGTTCCATGCATTTGAAGGGAAACATCTCTCAATGTCTCAAACACAGTAATCATCACACGTCATTCATAACATACCAGTTTTTAAGGACGTTAAGCATTGTTGTCCCCTTAAACACCAAATAAATCTACCAGTGGTTTGTGGTGTTATGCATCGTCATCCCCCAAGATACTGAATAATACCAGTGATTAGGAGTGTTACGTTCTATCGTCCCCCTAATATATGGAAATAACCTGTAGGTACCCTTGAAGCGTTACGTTTTACCATCTCCCAAGTCATAATTCAATCATCAAGGACATTATGTATTGCCGTTTCCCTATACATAAACCAGATATCAAGGGCGTTATGCTTCGCCGTCTCTCTGTTTCTAATTTTCAACTACAGTACACACAATAATTTCACAAGCTTAAGACATTCAATTCGTTTCATTTCATATCACAACACAATATTCACAAATAATAACCAATCGCTTTTATTTATGGCCATTCTCAGTCATACAACATATCAAGATTATTTTATGCAATCATTTCAACTCATATTGAAAGCATATCAATCAATTGGTTTCATATTCGTTTTTAATATTGATTTCATATATATTCTCGGTACTAGTTCACATGTATTCTCAATGTTAAGTTCATATGCATTTTCAATACTATTACGATATAAACACATGCATATATACATATATACACACAAACAAACACTCACTCACTCAACCATCAATCTTAATATTTCTTTCTCACGTGTACTCACTTAAATTACAATCCGTAAATTCACATTAGTCCAACACACAGTCGACAATCCTCGACAACATTTTTATTGTTCTTAATATTCATAAGTTTATAGAGTATTTATAAAAAAAAAATTAAATCCCGACTTATATGTTCACAATATCCGAGCCTTTTCTAAATTTTCGAAAATAATTTTTTTATAACTATAACAATTATCGAATTTACTAAACCTATGTCCAAATCTAATAAGGAACATACTTTTGTCTTTATCCTATACATTCAAATCAAGTTAGTAACGACTTTATATTCACCTTTTAATCCAATAGAATAAAACATTATATACTATCATCACACCATTTTTAGTATCCAGTTTCAGATATCACAATCCAAAGTCACAATTCCTAAGCTCAACATATCTTAAAACATTCACAATACTAAAAGAAATAAATGTTTTCATAATCTTTGTCTATGATCCTAAACTCAAAAATAATTCATAAATCACAATAATTTACCCTCAATCATAATCATCATGTCAAGGCTCAAATTTTACTTTTTACCAATTCTGCATAACATACATTTTAGCCATAACATATTTGTCCTTTATTTTAAACCCATAATTCGGCAATTTCACAAATTAAACATTTGAATATAAAAACCGATTCAAACTAATTCCTAAAGAGAAAGTCATCTCCCGACTCATATTCAATGCGAGTTTGGCATCACACTATTGAAAATATAAATCTATCCAATTTCATAAAATAACTAAATTAATTCAATTTTATCCACAACCATAGTCCATAATACCAAATCAGAAATTTCATAAAATCACATCTTATCCACAACATATTTATCATTTTAACACATATTCGACAATTTACCACAATATATTTTGTACATTCAAAAACTCACTTGAATCACAAATATTTATAGTTTAAGCATTAAGTTAAAACCATGATATAGTAAAGCAAAACATATACTGTATCAAATTTATAACTACCGTATGTAACTAAATGTCAACGCCCCATAGATATTTTCATAATTTAAAACCATATACATACAATACCGTAACAATCCAAACTTTATAATCAATAAGCACTCCCAATCATTTTCACTTAAACTTAGCCTATCGAAAACCACAACTTGTTCGATTTTCGTCGAGATTTAAACTTAACTCAATAACCTCCGTATTCGTATTAAATCTAAAGGGGTTCCTTAAAACCAAGTAATGTAAGTCTAGAATAATTGTAAAACAAGGTTAATTCACTCACCTATTGGAACTTAACCAAATAGTACTTAAGCGCGTAGCTTGTGCTTCGATCGGCGATCTACAAAACACGACTTGTATTAGGTTTCATGATCATCTTTGGATGATTAAATAAATAAATGCATGTACACTCTACCACACTTTACGGATTCAAATTTTAGATTCGATTACTCAAGTTATACACTTCTAAATGACGTTTCTGTACAGCGAGTGACTTTAAACTCACACTGTACTAAATCAACAATATATCTCAACCTAAGTTTTAGATGGTACACTCTACTATATGTCTAGTTTCTATCACTTCTTATGGATTCACATTCCGAGTTTGAACGCTCAAGTTATAACCATTTTTTGCCACTATAATCATTGTAGTCTGCTGTGAACCGTTGACAGGGCAGCTCGTTTCTAACAAAAAACTATACTACTTCGCTCAACGTCTTATCCTAATTTTTAGTTATGTCGTGTCCCTATGTGTCTAGAGTCGTTAATATTTTACGGTTTGTCAATCCGAGGTTCGGCACTCAGCTCACGTGTGCTACCTCTACCTCATACACGTCTCATAACACTCATATACTACAATTTTATCAACTCAAAATACTCATTGCAAGAACACACAGCTGTGACGCATAGGTGTCGCAAATTCGTGTTCTGACTTTTTGGCGACACTACTCACATTACATTTACACTTCTCAAACTTATCAACATCACTTCGCATATTCAATTTTTTACAGAAACAATCACAATTCTCAAACAACACATACTGTCCAAATTCAGTTTATAGCTTTCATTATTTCGACCACCATAATTTGTAAACAATGTTTCATAATTCTATGCACAAACATAATTACACATGCACTATCACATATCATTAATTTAACACAGTTTACCTTACCTTAGTTTGCTGCAATTAATTCTTCTTTGCTGTTTCCATTTCCTTCTCCTTCTTCTCACTTGGCCAAATTATTTCACACCTTCCTCTCCCTCTTAATTTTGCTCTAATGCAACCAATCCTCACTATCATCCCTTTCATTTGGCCATGAACACATGCTTTCCTTCTTGGTTTGTCTTAATTCAGCCAAGGTTTTTTCTTCTGTTGCTTCAATCACTGGCTCTTTTCTTAATTTAGCTAATTTCTTCGACCATAGCTATACCTCCCTCGGTTTCCCCTTGCTCCCCATTTTTTTGGCCAAAACTTTTCTTTCCACCCACAGTTTTTCTTCAATGCATTTCCCCCATGTCTAAATGCCATTTCTTGTTGCCTAATCAGTTTCAATTTGCTCAATTTCCCCCTCATGCAACTAAAGACTTTCTCTTCTTCTTTGTTACAAAGCTCTCTCTCTCTGTTGTGTTTTTATTTTGGCTTTCAATTTGCAAGAACGAGGACATGGCCGATTGAAATGGGTTTTTAAAGCTTAAGAGTTATAATAATGTGTATGTATATGTATGATACAAACGATGCTTACAGAGCCTTTATTTCTTTTGTTAAGTTAAATTGCAAAAATGAATGTAAAGACCGAATGGACAAATAAATCAAATGGGTTATATTTATATGTATATATGTATTAC
>JAXCLQ010000001.1:21894558-21907267 GCA_035584115.1 Cedrela odorata | reverse complement strand
CTCACATTTGACTATATTATTAAATCACTTACAGGTTAATCTGATAAACATTTTTCAAATGATTATAAAATGATTATGTTATCCAAGTGAGAAATTGTTAGATTTATTTCTCATATGTTATGAACTAACATAATCATTCATGTAATTTTATAATTTAAATTAGATTAAATTATATGACTAATGTTAAATATATTAAAGCATGTATAACTTACTCATAATTTGTTATCACATTATATAATTGAGTTAGTTTATTATTACATTCATTATAGTAGTATGATTTTGTACAAATATAATTTTAGTGTATTTATTAATTTATGACTCATAATGATACAAATCACTTTTATTTATTACACGGGAAGAGGTCCTTACTCTCGTCCTATATATATTGGATTGACCCATTAAACACAATAGTTTTTGGACACAACGTAGAGAGTAGAATTTTACCTCTTTCTTGTTTCTCATTCTCGTAACATCCTTAACCTAATTTCGATTTTTGGCTTCAATTGATTTTAATCCAATTAAAGCAATTGAGAGCGTAAAGTTGACACACAGCATTCAATGACTATTTCTTGTGAGACACAACATTCAATGACTATTTCTCGTGAGACACAACATTCAATGACTATTTCTCGTATATTTTTAGTCATTGATTGTTATTAATTTCGTGTGTTATGGATGAAATAATTACTTACTGTTCCGCTGCAATTTGAGGCGATTTATAGAAATTTATGAACCTCAAACATATCTAACTTTCACTGCTGAATTAGAACACACAGGCCGATTTAGATGTATGGAAACTTCGTGAAAACAATAGGTTCGTTGTTATGTTTTTGTGTTTCTAAAATGATTTTCTATTTTCTAAAGCCTGTATCTTACGTGGCTAATTGCAAATGGGCTCCTACTCGAGCTCTGTTTTTGGCTTGGGCTAATATTGGGTTTTAACGTTCTCGGCTCTTCGTTGTCGAGGAAGTGAACTCACTCACTCAGCTTAAAACCACTAAAACTAAAACCCTCGTTTCGTCAACTCCAGTTCTCCGTCCATTGAATTGATCAGTTCCATCTATACACAAGACAAAAGTGAGTGTCGAGACATCATGATCTTCAAACTTGAAGATGTGACTGTCTATTTCCCATATGACAACATCTACCCGGAACAGTACTCATACATGCTAGAACTTAAACGCGCTCTAGATGCCAAAGGCCACTGCCTTCTGGAGATGCCCACTGGCACCGGAAAAACCATAGCCCTCCTCTCGCTAATCACAAGCTATACTCTCTCAAAGCCAGATAACCCAATCAAGCTGATTTACTGCACGCGCACCGTTCACGAGATGGAAAAAACTTTAGCCGAGTTGAAGTTATTACATAATTACCAGACTCGGCATCTTGGACCCGCCGCTAAGATTTTGGCGATTGGGTTGTCGTCGAGGAAGAATCTTTGTGTCAATTCTACGGTCTTGGCTGCGGAGAATCGGGACTCTGTGGATGCAGCGTGTAGGAAGCGGACTGCCAGCTGGGTTCGTGCCTTGGCTGCTGAGAATCCCAATGTAGAGACATGCGAATTCTTTGAGAATTACGAGAAGGGGGCTTCCGAGGCGGTCTTGCCTCCAGGAGTTTATACATTGCAGGTATTTAACTGTTAACGTTTGTTGAATGATTTACGGGTGTAATCGAAATTTTATTTATGGATTATTTTTGTTGGTTATGAAGGAATAAATGCGTATTTTCACATGGAGTTTAATGATTATTTTATTTTGATACTCGTTAGACCATCTCCGCTTATGTTTATCAGATGAAAACTAGTTGAAGTTACCTTCTATCTGGTTTGGATCTATTATGAATTCATTTAAACTTGATTTCTCCCTTGTGTTTTAGTGATTAAAGAATGCTTACTTGCTGCTGGTGGTTATTAGTTGTACCAATTTGTAGACTCCAAATTTTTTGAATGTTGGATGATTACTGAATTTAATTTGGGTATTGTGATTGAAGGATTTGAGAGCATTTGGTAAGCAGAAAGGGTGGTGCCCATACTTCTTGGCAAGGCACATGATGCAATTTGCAAATGTAGTTGTTTATAGTTATCAATACTTGCTTGATCCAAAGGTGGCTGGGATTATATCAAAAGAAATGCAAAAGGAGTCTGTTGTAGTATTTGATGAGGCACACAATATAGATAATGTGTGTATTGAAGCACTGAGTGTTAGTGTGCGGAGGCAAACACTGGAAGGCGCCACGCGGAATCTTAGCAGGATAAGTCAGGAGATTGAAAGGTATGATTTCTTTTCTTTTCATTTTTCTCTTCCATAATTACCTTTTCTCCTGTAATTTTGAGTTTTAGGTCTGGAACTGTGATGTATTTTGAAATGAAAGGTTTGTTCCAGCCCATAAAGTTCTGATTTTGTTTGCAAATTGTTGAATCTCTAGATTTTGCAATAATTATATTAGTGTAGTATGGCATAGTTAGTGGTATTACCTATATTTTTATCCCTAGACATGCATCCATGCATACAAGTCAAAATATAATTTTTTTTAATTGGGACTTACTTGAAGTAGAACAGTGAAAGAATGGTGAGGCTCAACCCCTACACAAAAGTGCTCAGGGTCATAAAAACTTGTTGCCCCTTGTCACCATGTTGTGCCTTTAAATTTATATTATGATTGATTAGAGAAAATTATTGGACTCTTTTCTGATGAGTTTTTATTCGCCAATTTCTTGAAAAACAGTTTCATATATCTCTTCTTTAATTGTTTGACATGGTAGGAAGGTTCAAGGCCACTGATGCGGGTAGATTACGTGCTGAATACAACCGGCTTGTTGAGGGTTTGGCACTAAGAGGAAACCTACCTAGTATGTGGAATGCTGTTCAACTATTGTTTTATTCTGAATGACCATGAGTTTTTTTTTTTTTTTTTTTTTTTTTTTGAGAATCTCCTAAATCGTCTAATGCTCTTTCATTTTTCTAACCAGTCACTGATGCTTGGCTATCAAATCCTGCATTGCCTAGTGATATTCTGAAGGAGGCTGTGCCAGGAAACATAAGACGAGCTGAGCATTTTCTGCATGTTTTGCGTAGATTGGTCCAATATTTAAGAGGTCGGCTGGATACTGAAAATGTTGAGAAGGAAGGCCCTGTTAACTTCGTTGCCTCAATTAATGCGCATGCTGGAATTGATCAGAAAGCGCTGAAGTTTTGTTACGACCGCCTGCACTCTCTCATGTTGACGCTAGAAATAACTGACACAGATGAGTTCTTACATATTCAGACAATATGTGACTTTGCAACACTTGTGGGGACGTATACTCGTGGATTTTCAATTATAATTGAACCTTTTGATGAGAGAATGCCACATATTCCTGACCCTGTTCTGCAGGTGGGTTTTGTTTTCTGTCTGGATACATCATTTTTTCCTGCTTATTGGTTAATTTTATCTGCAAGAAATAGTGATCCGTAGGCAGATTTTTCTTTCTTTTTGCAAATGCCATTCAGATCCTGCCTTCAAGCATCTACATGCCCTGTTTTGAGCTGCTATACAGATCTGTAGATTCATTGGATCTTCCATTTTTAAGTCTACCCAGTTCTGAGTCTACTTTTTTCCAGCCTCCAAATTAACAGACTGATGATGATCACAATGATTATTATCACAATGATTATTTTTTCTTCTATATTGATGTCACTGCTATAACATACTTCCAGTGGACCACGTTGATTGTCTCTCCCGTCCTTATTTGTTCAGTCAGTCTTCTGACTGGCTGACTGAATATTATGGCTTCTGCACTGATAGTGCATATTGATCTCCTTTCTTCTACGTTACACAAAATGTTAATTATCCATAATCTTTATGTTAAAATCTCTATTGATCTTGTTTTGTTTTTCCTTTTTTTTATGTTTGGATTGTAGCTTAGCTGCCATGATGCTTCTCTCGCCATAAAGCCTGTATTTGACCGATTCCAGTCAGTTGTGATTACATCTGGAACTCTGAGCCCAATTGATCTATACCCTCGTCTTCTTAATTTCCATCCAGTTGTCAGTCGGAGTTTTAAGATGTCCCTGACAAGAGATTGCATATGCCCTATGGTTCTCACTCGTGGAAGGTATAAGGCACAACTTAAATAAATCTCCTTATATATATAGTGAGTGAAAATGTGATATCTGCACTTGAAATATCTGTTGTATAATCTGATTTTTGGTTTGTTATTTATTTAATACCTTCTGGCTTGTTATTTCAGTGACCAACTTCCAGTGAGTACCAAATTTGATATGAGAAGTGATCCCGGTGTTGCAAGGAATTACGGAAAACTCTTGGTGGAAATGGTCTCTATTGTGCCAGATGGGATCGTATGTTTTTTCGTCAGTTACTCGTACATGGATGAAATAATTGCCACTTGGAATGATAGTGGAATTCTAAAGGTGAAAATAATGTTTGTGGTCTCTTTTCATCATTCATCATCAATATTTTAGAATAACCTTTTGGTTTTCCTCATATATGACCTATTATAGTGTATCTACATTCTTGGGAGAGGAACTTGATACTCTTCTTCTTGCAGGAAATAATGCAGCATAAGCTCGTGTTCATTGAGACACAGGATGTGGTAGAAACTACTTTGGCTCTTGACAACTATCGTAGGGCATGTGATTGTGGGAGAGGTGCAGTCTTTTTCTCTGTTGCCAGGTATAAACATATTAAACTTTTAGACATACGATTTTGTTTTTTGAATAGAGTTATGTAATGGCTATTTGAAGTTGCTTTTTTTGCACAGTTGCTGAATTCTTTTGAAGGTGGTGATCTTAATGAAGTAAATTTTCTTGATAGATAGTCAAAGAATAATGAAAATTCTCTCTGTGATTGAGATTAAGCAATTTCGAAGTAAAAGTTTCTGTTTCCCTGTTAGCAATTGGAAAATGTAAACTCATTCACCGCCTTTTCTTTTTAATATGTTTTATAAGTGATAACATAGTGGACATCTCATAGGTTATCTGACATGCTTATAAAAATTTGTCTTCTGTCAGTTTTTCCTTTGCATTTAAAGTTACTCAGAACTGTGGCATCAACTCAGAAGGAAATTCTTTTTTCCAATTCATTTTTGGGTTGTCAGAATAAATTGGTGGGTGTCTATTGTAACTTATAAGTGATCATGCTCTGATGAGATGAGAACGAACTCCATTGCAGGGGAAAAGTAGCTGAAGGTATAGATTTTGACCGGCATTATGGCAGACTAGTAATCATGTTTGGCGTTCCTTTCCAGTACACATTAAGCAAGTGAGTGTCATTCCGTAATGCTTATGCTTACATTCTGTTAGATAAAGATTATTGAAATATAATTGCTTTGTAATTCTGGAACAAACCTATTGAAATATCTTTTTTACATAGGTTCCTCTTTTCTTTGTGGCTTTCAATAAATGTTTCTTACAGGAACAAATTGTTTTATATGGAAAGAAAATGATTTGACTTTTATGAAATAGAATGGTCAGAATTCATCACTGGGACCCGAGGGTTTGTCTAAACTTCTGTAGAGATTATTTTTTGTGGACATGGTTACATGAGATTTTTATTTGAATTGCAGAATCTTGCTTGCACGGTTGGAGTACCTACGGGACACATTTCAGATAAAAGAAGGCGATTTCCTAACGTTTGACGCCTTGGTATGATTTCTTGACCATTTCTTTAGAAGGAAACTTGCATTTGTTTGGCAATATGTTTTTTGTTTTTTTTTTCTCCTCTTTGGTCTTCCTCTGATATTGTAAACTTGTTTGTTGGGATTCTACTGAGTCAGAGACAAGCTGCTCAGTGTGTGGGCAGAGTGATCCGGTCAAAGGCTGATTATGGGATGATGATATTTGCTGACAAAAGGTTTGAATCATCTATTTTAAATTTTTTGGATTATTAGAGTTTCCAAATTCTCAAATCAAGGGTAAAGTTTTGCCTTTTAGTTGTGTACACCGCATGTCAGATTATTCATTGCATTCTGGAATTATTGTCTAGAAAATCTAAGAATGGTTACACTGCTTGTATCTCAAGTGCCACTCATATGTGCTGCTTGTGTTGATCTAAAGCAATGGGCAATTAACTTTAACTAAGCAGCAACCTGAAGCTCTAAATAACATTCTCAAACAATACCTTCTTTCTTAATTCATTCCCTTTTTCACTGTCGGTTGGGATTGACAAAGCAATAAAAGGTTGGACAGATGTTTATTTAATAAATGATTTTATAGTTTGGTTCTGCATTATCACTGAGAGTTTGAATTTGTATCATATGATTGGAACATCATCATCTTTGATTTTTAGTTTCTATGAGATATTATTAGATGCTTCTGTGAAAAAAAAGGTTATTGTTAGCTAAGGAGGAGCAAGTGATCATAATATTTATTCTGAGAAATATTGTTCGAGTTTGGTGCCTATAATGCCTCATAAAATTTTTTGACTTGAATTCTCCAGATATAGCCGTCATGACAAGCGCTCTAAGTTGCCTGGTTGGATTTTGTCGCATCTACGTGATGCACATCTGAATTTGAGCACTGATATGGCTTTGCATATAGCCCGAGAGGTGTGTAATTGCTAACACTTGGAGAAACTAAGAAGTATGATAGAGGGAAATTGACAAGAATTTTCTCTCTTGATTGCAGTTTCTGCGGAAAATGGCTCAACCTTATGATAAAGCTGGTAGCACTGGTAGAAAAACTCTTTTGTCACAAGAAGACTTGGAGAAGATGACCAATGACGGCAGTATAAACGAAATGTTGTATTGACGATTTTTTCTGCTAATTTAAAGATCCAGTGCCAGTGTGGTTTCTGAATCAATCCATTTTTACTGATTTTTCATTGGCTTGCAGTAGAGTTGGATGGATTTTATACATAAGTGATTTGAGAAGTGGTTTCATGTTAAAGCTTGAGAAACCATTTTGCAGAGTCCGTAGGATTTGCAGTGGAGTTTCTTTAAAATCGCTGTGGAGATACAAAAATGTTGAATTCATATGCAGACTCTTGCCATGATCATGCTCGAATCTTTACTCTGCAATCCTTTTTGGCCAAAATGTGTATCAAATTCGAAATTATATCTATTTGAAGTTTTGTTCCATCATGCGTTGACGTCCTTTATTCAACTGATTTAAGTAATTGTTTCTATTTGCTTAGCATGACGTACTTCAAAGACAAATTAGTAGTTGTATTGACATGACGTCTTGTTCCCTCTTCGTTTATTTTGGACCTTCATACTTTCAGGTGAACGCAAAATGGACGGTGACGGTCAGGTTGTCACAAGAGATTTATTATGTAAATCCATATATATAATGTGATATTTGTTATTGTTTCAAGTAACATATTTTGTTAGATTACACTTTGGGCCATAACATTAACCACTAGCTCTTAACAACAACATCAAAACATACTAAATTGTATACACCTACCCATATTATTATAATTATAAGTCAGTCCAGTCCTAAGTTAAAATCCCCCCAACTCTACCTAGTACTACTACTGGGGTATTATTTGGTGTACTGCCCTCTTAACCTCCACAATGCTTGCCTTTTTCCCATTTACATTGTCTTTCACCTGCACATCAATCAAAATATGATAAAGTCAATCACTAGTTAGTAATTATTTCAAAAGTAACAATTATCTTTCCAATTGGAGTGAGCATACGTACCTTTGCCCTTAACTGTGCTGTAAACACTCCATCATTCAACGAAGACTGAACTGCTGTGACTTCAATCAGCATCTCCCTTAGCATTTGCATAATATCAAGCAACAACCCTTCTCTGTACCCACATTGCAGCTCCACCAACGCATCACTCTCTATAATTGAAACCTGTACGGAGGTTGCCACCGTTGTTGGTGGTGGCGGTGAGTCTACGCTCTTGGGTTTGGCACCGCCGCTGCTTCCTTCCACTATTCTCAACTTCCTCTTATCTGACCCGGTTCCAGAACCCAACCGTGCCCGGTCCAAAACCGTTTGCCCGCTTCTTTGATCTTTCGAGCCACTACTAGGCCTCTGTGGGTCCGACATTCTTGACCGTTGATCGACCTCCATTTGCTTGTTACGTGTCTCCAGATCCTGAATCTTTTTACGTAATTGTTTCACGTACTCGATTGTGTCACCTAATATTGAGGCTTTGTCCATTTTGGTCACGAACGGGACTAATGACCTTAGAATAATGAACCTCTCATTGAGTTTCTCGCGGCGGCGGCGCTCAGCCAGGACGTGGTTTGCGCTCAGCTCGTCTTGTGGGGTCCCTTTACGGAACCTCGAGGAGGCGTCACCGCCGGCATCACGTGACTTGGGTGAGTTTTCGTCACGGTATTTGTTGTGTAAACACGGCACGCTAAACAGAATGTACTTTAGGAGCCACTGTGACGTGCCTTCGACGGGCATGGGGAGATGGTGATCTAAGCGGTTTGTCCACTTGTCAAAGGCTGATTGGGTGGAGTAGCTGACGCAAACTGTGGGAGATGATTCAGTCCAGCGTGTTGGCTGCTTCTGAAGAATGGTAGATACGGTTTGGGAGTAATGACTGTCTTCTTGTGTCAGTTCATATGGTGGAAGTTGTCCTCCTGCAATAAAATATATACATTATGCTAGATTCCAATCAGAAAGGTAACGATATTAATCACTTTATTTAATAATCGATGAGGACTCCGAATTCGATATGATATTATTGAATTTCAGATGGGTTAGTTGAAATTATGCACGTGTAAGAAAGAAAAGTAGCAGACAGACAGCTCTTTACATTGATTATTGACACGATTTGTCTTATTCTAACACAATCCCTACGGGTTTCGGGGATTGCTGCTACCCAAAGTCACCCCACTTACTGATCGCATAACTTTCCTTCACATGCTGTGTGGGACCACAAGTGGAATCTAGTGGTAAATATTATTGCAGGAGTAAAAAATTTAATTCCATGTGCATGCATGCCTTGCATGGATATTATCACTGAGCATAATCATTTTATGATCAAATTCCTGAATTGATTTATGATCAATCTAACCTCCTATCATAACCTAAATTTGGAAAGCTATTTATTATCACATATCTAATCGACGACAGAGATCTTGTACTAGATTCTAAAGCTGTGCCATTGGGTGCAGTGCAAATCCAACAATAGTTTTTACCTGAAAGAGGTGGTTGAAGATCACTGGTCATTGGCTCCTGCAACATTAGCCATCTCCGATTCGACTCAGCTCTGAACGAGTCTGCTCGGCGCTGGTGATCATCCTGGTTCCCTCCTTGGCTCACGGCAAGCAAATGAAAATCTGAGTCCAAATTATTTGACATATCATCGGGTGAGCCGAGCCGGATATCCTCAGACATCTCCAGTTGCATAAGTTCACTAGGTTCGGCTGCAGGTGGGACTACGACTTGAGGGTTTTGAGCCCCGTCTTGGCGGCTGTTACGGCCAGTTTCAGCTTCAGAGTCGGACTCGTTCTCTTCTTCATCGTCTTCTTCTTCGTCATCCTCGTCTTCTTGGTTGGCATTGACTGGTGGGTCAACCGCTGTGTACATGTCGGGTACAGGCTGTGAATGAAAGCGAGGTTGTTCTGATGACGTGGCAGGATTGGAGGTTGAGTGCTCGGAGAGAGCTGGTTTTGGTGGGTGCGGATTTGCGTGGTGGTGGTCAGTGAAGAATGTCTTGACATGTTGAATGAATCCAAGGTCCTCTGGTACCTAAAATATGACATTTCCCGAAATTTTCTGCTTTTAGCATAATGTTTACTATTAATGGAGACTTGCTACACATGTTTTAATTTAATAACAGATAACGTAAAGAAAAACTATATATTTTACCCTATCTGTGGTACCGAATTCAACGACACCATCCAGAAGAGGAATGCATACCACAGTCTGCATGATTATAGCAAAATGATTGGAGAGGACATTAGAGAGAAACACAAACAAGTTAGGTTGAAATTACATGAGATTTTATAGATTAAATATTTACCTGTACACAAGCACTCTGGAGCATGCAATGGGAAGGAAGTTGATCACGTTAAGAAACAAGAGAGCAAATAGTCAGTTACTTTTTGTACAGGATGGAAACCAAAATTCAAAGTTGCTACTAGTAAAGAAAATACATTTGCTCCTGCTAGCCACTGTTAAAAGTACTGAAGTTGTCAGGTTTTTGCTTTCTCAATGTTCTTTTTCTAACTTCCCCTTCCATTAGCATTCAGATATCAAATTATTTTTGGCATTTACATTTCTTTTATTTGTTCTTTTCGAGGACCAGGCATAATATATACTCCAAATTACTTTTGATCTATCATGAACGAAGCAACGGCTCATATCTGAAAGCATAAAAGGTTTATTAATGCCTCTTAAAGCTAATTAAACTTGAACTTCAGCTCTTTTTTATGAAGAACAACAAATGGGCAAATAGCAATTCTGGATAAATATTTCCTTTTCTATAACATTTTCAACCGAGTTTGTTTAGCACAATGCAGGTTGTTAAATGGTTAAAGAAGTGGAAAAATGAGAATCCATGGTACCTTGGCAAGAATTGCTCTGGAAAAAGTTTTGCTATCAACCTCGTTTGCCCCTGTTAGCCATACATGCTGCCTCCTTGCGTATGCCTTTCCTGGTAACCTAAATACATATTCAATAAAATATCGCTATTAAAATTTATACAACAATAAATTTTTAGAAGAAATATCAGAGATCATAATCTTTTGTTTTTTAATGCAGCAGTCGCAAATGAAATAACCTATCATTGTTAAAGTTTCTTGTCCTCTGTGAATAGACTATTCTTTCACTCCTCTTTATGATCAATGACATTGCAGATGCTGCTTATATATAACCCATGACCCAACCTAACATCTAGTTTTAACTAAACATTTTACCAATGTACTAATTGTATAATATGTGACAGCCAAACTATATATCAATGTGAAAAAACAGAAGTTTATTTGATTTTGAGAATAGTATCGGGCCATTAAATCAGATTTCATTCGAATCTTTCATGACAAAGTTACCAAAATATTCAAGTCGTAGAGATGGTCCATCGCGTTCCGGTGGGTGCTCAAATAGCATAGCTAGCGAAACCTACACGGACAGCAATAATTCACCAGAACTTTTGAATTTAAGCTCATTCGGGATGAATGGGAAGAAGCATGAGTGTATGTGTTGCTAACTTAAGTACAGTAGGGGCCTGCTTTAGTTTGTCTTCAAGGTTTATCTCCTCAGTTTTGTCTCTTTTCTCAAAGAAGTAGCTTCTAATCTTCCGTGGCAGGAACAATAAGCATTATTGTTCAAATTCAAACCAAATAATTAATTAACCCTCAGACCTCATCAGGTCTTTGGACACAAGTCTCCAGAATATATTCCCCAACAGTCTCTAATGTAGTTTTCAGTCTTAAAATTGTCAAAAGACAAATTTAAGTAACTTTCTTTCAATTCTTAACAAGAAGAATGCTAGGCAGGAAGAAGAGAGATATTAAGGATATCACCTAACTTATTGTAAGGGGGCAAAATCAGCTACAAACAATGATTGCAGGCTGTGGTAAGCCCTTCTTGACGGCCAGAAAAAGAATAAATAAATAACCATCAACTACTGCTTTTTATTTAGATGGACTTAAGTGTTGGGGTCACCATATCAGCAGACATAGAAGTGGTTTTGCAATAAATACTTATATTAAGTTTCTGTATTGCAATCTACTATAAAGAAACCTTGCAGTCTAATTTACTTTGTTGCTGTGTGTACTTTTCTTTTCTGCTACTTGAACAATTGCACACACAACACACAGACTATAGACAAGAGGTGGTGATCTCCATTATTTTGTTTGCTCTATGCGTATAGGTAAAAAAATTGAATGGAGTGCTAACTTACAATAAATGTTCCGCTATGCTGGTAAAGAAATTTTTTTATTGTTTTATACGAATTTTGGAGCAAAATTGAAAATGAAAGTAGTGTATAGAAATAATTCGGCCTACGTGACAAATAGTGTAAACAAAAAAGATCATTCACCCAAATTTTACTACTTTCACCACGCAGAACCATGCACTGACGTTCGCCATAATAAGAAATATTCATTCAAGTAAGCAAAACAAGTGAAATGAAAGTAGGAAAGCAACAAAATTCAATTGGAAAGCAGATGAAGAAAGCTAATAATAAAGTAGAACTTACCCCACTCCAGGAAGAAAAGAGAAGGAAACACACATCAAATAGAACCACTCGGACTCCGTCAAGTCCTCAGGCGACAAGGCCGCACAAGGTCTCCTTGTTGGCTGGTTCGTCTCTCCAGCAGACAATGAGTCGTAGAGCTCTCTAAGCTGCTGGCTTCGTTGAAGAGACGCCTCCTCAGCACTAACCTCCATAGGTTGCACTGTTTTTCTGGTCTTGATTGATCCATTATAATACCCGTCTCCCCATATTAAGATCCTGAAACAACTCCATAGATTATTAAATTGCTTACAGTCTTTAATAATAATATAACATGATTATAATTAATATTTTTTCTGCATGATTTTGTAGAGATTAGTATTACCCTTGCTGTGGACAAATTTGCCAAAATAGACTGTAAGTCCACTGAACTGATTGAACCGCCTCCTGCAGCATACCTTGAAGCCGGCTACTATGCGGCGGAGCGGCCATTTTTTTTTTTAATTTTTTTTGTAGCTGTATTCACCGGCAGAGCTTCTATACTTTCTCGGAATTCAATTATGATAATCAAATTTCAGCTCATGGATATTAAAAAAAATAATAACAATAAAATTAAAAAT
>JAXCLQ010000001.1:21843373-21880891 GCA_035584115.1 Cedrela odorata | reverse complement strand
GAAAAGGAGATGGGTTTTCTTACAAAATTAGCAGTAGTTATTATTGGATTGTTCATATTCGGCAGAACTGTAACAAGTGTTCCAGACACAAATGTGACAAATGTTCTCTGCAACTCTGGAGTGTACAGTAGGGGCGATCCTTTTGCTATAAGTTTAGCCTATGTTCTTGCGGAGTTAGAGACTGCGACATCAACGAGCAAAGATTACGATTACCACAACATATCTCCCTATCCTAATGCTTTTGCCTATGGTCATGCTGCTTGTAATAGAAATCTCACAAGTTCAGACTGCATTACTTGTCTCGGTGCGGCCAAAACAGCAATGCTAAGTTCTTGTCAAAGCAGAATAGGAGCTCGTTCTGTGCTCCATGACTGTACAATGAGGTATGAGAAATATCCCTTCGATGATTAAAAGGCCAGGCTGTCAGTTGGTAGCACTTTTATCTCATAGGTTTTGTTTTCTAGGAGCGTGTGGGAAACCTTATGCTTTTGATTAAACTGATTCCTGTTTTTGTTAGTATATTTTTTCTTGGTTCTTTCCACGTTTTATCTAATTACTGATGCCTAAAAGATGTAATTGCGCTTGTTGTGAATGAAGGCATCGGTGCTCTGATTGGTGATTCCACAATTCTGAAATTATCGGAAATTAGGATCCTGTCCACTACCTGTTAAATCAAAGCAAATTTAAATTAACACGCTAATTCTATAATATATATATATATATATATATATATAGGAACAAGTGTACTAACCAAAATATGAGTAGGAGGCTAAGAATTGCTAAAAATTTCGATGTTTCCATAAAGTTGAATGTTACTCTCTTTTGCTGTTATTCGTCCATGTGTGGTAAATCTGTATCCAAGTTTCACTTTTGAGTATGCAGGCGTGGGCGTACGTTCAATTAAAATAGACCTGCGTGAATAATCCATCAACACAGGAGATGGTGGGTTGCAGGGTACTCTGTTTGTTTATTGCTGATAACCCTGTTTTACTTTGTTTAATTGACATATAACTAACTTTTCTCCATTTGGGTCTTTAAAAATGTGTTATCTTCAGTTTATCAAACTCCTAAACCTTCACAAATCTTGGAAAAGACATGTTTTGTTAACCTAGAATCCAATGCATTTCTGGGTCCATTTCTGAACACACTCTTCAGGGCTCTCACACTTGCCGAAAGTTTTTTTCTTGAATGAACGCATATGAAGAAAATTTATGGTTATGGTTATGGTTATAATTGCAATCTTAATACGTGAATGCTAAATGGTGATCTAGAATAGCAACAAATAAAACTTATGCGTGACACAAAAAGATTTTCAAGATTGCTACATCTCACGATCTTTTATTGTAATTATTGATAAACTTATTATGGAGTCAAAAATATACTGAGCCTTGTCAGATGTATCGTGAACACAAGAGATGTTGCAGATTGGTGGCAGCCTCTTCTGTACTAGGAGGTACTAAGCTAAAAACGAGAGAGTTTCAGTAAGTGTTTGTGAAAATACCACAAAGAGGGATAACCAAACTTCGGTTTACGGTCCTCATTTATTTTTTTCTTTAGGTCCATGCCATTGTTTGTGTCGACTTTTACATTGTACTTGAACCCGCGTTACACATTTGACATTGATCAGTATCAAAAAGATGGAACAGCTGTTATCTATAGCTTATTTATCTGCAAGAACTCTTGAATTTATCACCTAGTTTAATTTACAGCATATAAAATTATAAGCGTGTAGAAAATCCATTAGCCATGATAAGCATAATTGGGTAATAGACTTAACCAGTTAATGGACAGTGATCCCAAGATCTATTTGTTTATATTGAAGTTCTAAAAAAACTATATATATTATGACAATTCTTCAACAAAGGCTATAAATCTTACTATGTAACAATTACAACAAGAATTCCGTCTGGAAATTCGAGCATTTCTTTGTACGTACATGTGATACTAGGATGGACTCTTTTAACTTTGCCTCAAATTGTCCCTTTAATTTTGACATCCTTATTGAACGATTATATTGATGCAATAGTAGTAATCGCCAATTTTTGTAATTTAGTAAAGCTTCACAAAGTTGAGTTGAAATTCATAAGCGAGTAGACTGGTTTGAGGAAAAGCGCATAAAGAACCTCATTCCAAGAATCAGGGACACCAGGTAAGCACCAGTGGCTTCAGTCTTCAATGTGGAGAGGCCTAGGCCTGGCATCAGGCTTTCTGATTGTACAAAGATGCATGGCCATCTTTTCTTCACTTGTAACTCGTTTGAGGTATTAGATAACACTTCGGACACTAGGTTGAAATGTACTTCGAAAGAATCAGGCAACCAGCCGAACTCAGATAGCTTTTCCAAGTGACAACGACCACCAGCATTCCATTTGCCTCCTCTGATAATAAATGCAGCCAAATCATTGGCAACCAATTATATCTTTGTAGTATAACATATTCGCTACCACTATCGATTGCAACCTGAATAGCAGAAAAATTAAATAAACTATGAGATTTACCTGAAGTGCGAAGGAGCAAATTTTCAAAAGAAAACTTGGGTCTTCGACATATTTACTTCTGTACCAATCCAATCTATTAAAGTCTCAATTGATCTTCTGAATGCACTTTGAAAAGTCATGTTCAGCTTCACTTCATCTCCTTCTTGGAAGTAAATACCTCTGTCAAATAATGTAAATCCTGCCAATCATATTGGCTAAAACATATAGTAGCGCTGAAGATATGAAGAACATGTTAGCTGAATTTTATTATATGACAAGTTTTTGGAGAAACTGAGAAATCCATGTATAACTAATGATACAAAATTAGCTGTTAAGTAAGAGATACAGGATAGAATATGTCTGCTGAGTCTTAATAGAAGAAATACTTATTTAGACATTGTTTTGAACAATTCATGGATGCCATGCTTAAAAATTGTCATTTAAATGATGTGTTTGAAGGCGGAATTGAAGGCATGCTGGAGAATTGTTGTCTCTTTATTACATGACGGATGTATCTTCCTCAATAAATAAAGCATGAAATTGAAATCAATCTCCAAAAGGTTTCTCGTTTTATTTAGCATTATACGGAAATTAAGACAGGAAAGGAATGGAAGGGAATTCATAATCAAGGATTCAAAACGTTTCTGCTTTTCTTCATCTATTTGAAAGAGATATAGATGTTAAGTTAGTATTGGCGGATCAGATGTCAGTTAAGTTATCATTCTTTCTCTTCTCTTCTGATAACTGTTAAGAAATTTCTAATACATCTCTGATTTTCTTATCAGATTCTTTCAGTAACACGTTTAAACTATGGTATGATGGAGAGCGAACTTATGGATGAAAGAAGTATTTCATTAAGGAATTGAGATTTTCTTATCCTAGTGAAGAAGAAAAACAGGGGATAGTTCTATCCTGATAACCCATTTGGATAAAAAAAAAATTCCAGCTAGTGAAAATATTTGTGGTCAATTCAAATTCCAGCAAGCATAAAAAGTATTTTTCTGGAGGGCAGTATTTGGCTTACTTCCAACAAAGGTGAACTTACTGAAATGAAGAATTTTGGACAATTCTCTTTGCTCAAGATGTCATGGCTCACCAGAAGACATGTTTCATGCTTTGATGGGCTGCAAAGCTGCCAGGAAAACTTGGAAGCTCGCACCATTGAATATGATTGTTCTTGATAATCAATGTCAAGATTTTACTAGTTTGGGCTAGAGACTTGCTTCTAATCTTGCTAAATCTGAGTTTGAGCTATTTGTGGCTACCTGCTGGTCGATTAGGTGCTCAAGAAATCAATTTATTTATAAGCATGAAAATTTTTCTTCCAAAAAATTTAACAACGAGCAGAAATTATAATCTATTCTTTTAAGTCACTATTGTTCCCAGCACATCACTAATTATGTCACATAAGGTAGAAAAGAAAGTGCCCTCCAGATAAGTTCTCATATAAATTGAATGTCGATACATCTATTAATTAAGAGGATAGATCTGCAGGTTTGGGTGCTGTTATCAGAAATTTTAAAGGCGAAGTGATGGTTGAAGGTATTTGCAGAAGACCTTCTACTGGGGACACGGAATTTGCAGAAGCTGAAGAGTTCTTTTTGGTCTCAAGCTAATCTCACTCCTCCAATCATAGAAATAGGCTATTTGAATGTGACAAGACTAATTTCAGGGTGTTTAGAAAGTAGATGTGAGATCAGCTGACTAGTTGAGGAAATTAAGGAAGTTATTTTAAGCAAAAGAATATTCTTGGAAGCTATATTTTCAGAGACTGCAATTTAATGACTCATAGGCTAGCTAAAATAGCTCTTTCTAATACCGAGCTGTATTTTGGCTGGAAGAAACTCCAACCGAGATACTAGACCAGTTGTAATACTGTTGGTTTGAATGAAGTTCTTTTTCCTCACAAAAAAAGAAGAAAAAAAGAAAAACAAACAGAACAAAAAAAAAAAAAGAACTTTATTGTGAAGGAAGAAACTTATCACCTAAATCCATTAAATATTCAGAAGATTTAAAACCCTTCCTTCCCCCAAGTAACATAAATCAGTTACCTTCCCATAAACTTAAACTTGTTCTTCTCAGTAATCAACTAATACATACATCATTTCTTTTTCTGTTTCTTTTTCTTTCTCAGCATTTTAAGACGAAAAGAATAGGATATTAAACTTGCACCAGGAATGTATGGTCCAGTAAAACTAGCAGTCTAGCACAAAAGTCTGAGTGAAAGCAGTACTGAGATTCTCAAAAGGATAGGAGGAAGTAAACCAGAACTTGCTAAGAATTATGCTTCTTGCTGCTAGTACATAAAGAGGCAAATTTTCTATTGAATATCCACAAACGAAAAATAAAAAGTTTGGTATTGAATATCCAGCATTTTCCATGTACATAAAAATTATAAGTGACTATATCAAGGACTCTCAGACGTCCTTCAATCTTATTCTTTCCAAAGAATTACAAAATATAACATTGCTGGTGTGACTGTCTCTGCACTAACTTTACCTCCTATCTATAAACTAATCTGTAAAATTTGGCAATTAGCCAACTATTTAACTATAATGGTTTGTTTCTGATAAAATATATCCGAGTTCATCCATATCTTGGTCAGAAATTATTCCTTCATGTAATGTTTAACCTTTTGCTGCAAAATCCCAACTTTGGAGAGCAAAATCTGATTGGTCAAGGATGAACCTCTGGAAACCAATTAGAGAGGAGCCATCAACAAGACTCTGCTTTATAAATGATAACTTTGCCTGTGAATTTCCAGGAATATGTGCCATTTCCTATAAGTTATATACAATCACAATGGAGCTTGTGAATTTTCTGTTGAATTTTGTGCGCGGGATGCCTCCCGCTT
Source organism: Cedrela odorata (assembly GCA_035584115.1). Taxonomy (NCBI): domain Eukaryota; kingdom Viridiplantae; phylum Streptophyta; class Magnoliopsida; order Sapindales; family Meliaceae; genus Cedrela; species Cedrela odorata. The sequence continues at coordinate 21,875,560 of JAXCLQ010000001.1, read as the reverse complement.
GAGAAAAAGAGCATAAAGAAGCTCATTCCACGAATCAGGAACACCAGGCAAGCACCAGTGGCTGCAATCTTGTCGGTGGAGAGGCACTGGACCATTCTCGGGCCCTAAATAGTATAGAGAAGAATGACCATCTTTCCTACGGGATGTCATTTCTGTCACATTCAATAAATCCAAGTTCATCACTTGTGACTTGTTCCAGTGCTTCAATAATGTATCAGTTACTATTTTGAAATGAGATCCAGGTGGAGCAGGTAATGCACCCATGTCGGGAAGCTTTTCTAAGTGACAGTTACCCCCAGACTTCCAATTGCCATTTCTGTTACATTTAGTGATTAATCAAGGTTGCACGTAATATATCATATAAAAAATACAAGTCATAGCTGATAATTTAATTTTCCTTTAGCCATATGATAGAAAAAAATGGAGGACAGCATTCAGGTATCCATTCCCTCACAGTTATTGTACCATGTTGCATTCAGGTTGCCTTCCATGGAAGTCCAACATTTCGATGTCTTATTATAGGTTATTCAATTTTGGATTTGCGGAACCTTACAATGTATATCTCTAAAAGTCATTTCATTGGGAACAGCTTATATATACTCAGGTTCAGTAGCACTTATGCAGTACTGCTTTGTGGCTATGAATCTACTTCAAGGCATAATGTTTAAAAGAAAGATGATTACATGCATTTCAAATCAAAAGGAATAGAAGCAAATCCCAGAATATGCATAAATCATAGAGAACCTTTAAAGTTCATTGAAACAACAAGGAAAAAGGTTGTAAAGGAAAAGAATAAAAGAAAGGAAGTTGAGATGAACCTGAAATGCACAGGAGCATAGGTTCGAAAGAGAACTTGGGTCTTGTTCATGTTTACTTGACTACCAATCCAATCAATCAATGTCTCAATCGATTTCTGGAATGCAGTTTCAACACTCATCTTCATCTTTACCTTCCCTCCTTCCTCAAAATAACAACCCCTAACAAATAACATGAATCCAAACCAAAGATCAGGCATTATATTATAGCTAGAAAAATGCTAGCATCTCTCACCAAGAAATGCTAAGAAGGTCCTGCAAACAAGCGGCATTCATTTACAGTCTTGAGGGATACATAAATAAACATAACCTGTAATAATTGAGTTTTTTAATTGCTTAAGACATAAATCTTCCATATATTTTAATGAAGAAACTTTACAAGACAGACAGACAGACAGAAGGCAGTGAAAGTGACCTTGAGAAATGACAAGTTGAGCCGAAAGCATGAAGCAAAAGTAATTGTGAAACAAGTGTAATAGCAAAATGCAGTTAGTGGCATTCATGGGGGGCGATGGCATTGAGAAGCAGCCGAAGGTGTGAGTAGCAGCAATAACAGGGTGCTAGCAAGAATAACTGATTGAGGCAGTTGTAGAAAAAAAGATATAAGCAGCTATCTATATTTGTAAGAACTCTGTTTTGTTTGAAGTGTGCATATATTTAAGTAAAATATAAATAAATAAAAGGCTACCACCACTGCCTATAACAACTCTAGTATTAGGAATGCAAAATGTGGACACTAGAAGCACATCATCACCAAAATCACCTTCTGCTTCAATCATGCAGACAAGACATGCTCTTGATCCTTTTCCTCAATAACTATCAAGCCAAGAAAGCCAAAAGATATTTCTGAAGTGCATCATAGTTATCAATCCTAACCTTCCCAACATTAATCTAAATCTGATGTCGAACTAAATTAGACTTCAAGCATTTATTTTGTTAATGTTTCAATTTGTACTAGTGATTTCACAACATAGCAATTACAACTTCATTTAAAAACACTATGCCATATGCAAATGAAGAAACACCAAGAGCCTTGATTACACTGAGATGTTTCATACATGATTGAGATAAATGACATGCATATATGATTATCCATGAGTACTATATGGGCAACTAAGCGATATCTTATTTATTCTCCCAAATCTAAACGTTCATCTTAGCTTTCAAACTATAAGTGAAGCACATATTATTGACTAATACCTTAATATCCCGGGCCAATCATCTATATGTATATTTGGACATATATACAAAAACAAACCAGCTCTTAGGCATGAAAAAGGAAAAGGAGAATATAGAAAGGAGCTATGATACAGATTATGCATACTCTCTTATGGTCTTTCCAAAATTCCACCAGTGCCCAGTGTTAAAAATCAGCACATCCGCATCTCTCCATTGACAAGAAGACCAGTCCAATTGATCCACTTTCAAAGTCATCTTCACCTTCTTCGGAGCTTGGGGAGGAGCTCGGCCCTGGACCACTAAAAATGGGGCCCTGTAGTATTCAACTGTGCAGTTATGGTCCTTGAACATGAATGCCAAAAAACCTTTGTGCTTCGTGATTGGTTCCCCATTCACCTCATAGATTGAAGACTTGTTGAAAACAGCAGAAGCGAGCATGCAAAGTAGGGACTCCCATTGATTCCTTCCAATTGAATCACCAACAAATACAAGCCGTCGGTTTCGAAGCTTTTCCAGCATATTCCTTGCATCAAATCTGTTCTCAAGACAGGAGGGAGACAATCAAAGTGGATGCCTTGACAAACAATTAAAATGCAAAAAAAAAAAAAAAATTAGCCCATGAATTTGATAACATAAATGTGACCACTAAATTAAAATCTGAACTTAATTAATACATAATGTGGAATGGGAAAAAGTTTTAATCAAAATGTTAAAATAGAGAACAAGTTCAAATTGAGGGATTTTCTAAATATGTAGACGGTTAAGAAGGAAATTACTCTTATGTGGAAGAGACGAAGAAGTTTATTACAGAAGCATAGTTCCAAACAGTAAGAGCAATGAAGACAAAAAATTGTTTGCAGCGTATCCAAACTCACTTCAATAGAAATTGAAAAACACATGAATCAACAAGAGAAAGCACAAAAGAAAAAAACCCAGCAAGAACGATCAACATAGCTTCAAAAATCACACATTTATCTCGATTACTAAAATGCAAACATAATTCCAAGAGAACTTGCATAATTATAAGTACAAATTATTTTTAGACATGTACAAGATTAAAATTTGAAGAGGGCAGAAACTAATTTCTACACTTTCTCATCAACCAACATAAACCAAAAATACAATAATAAATAAATAAATTAACGAAACCTGGGCAAATTGCAGTCTTTAGGTTGCCAACGCCACTTGGTGAAGAAATTATCAAGCCTACCATTCTCTAAACAACGAAATCCGCCATCTAGAAGCAAACAATCAGTGCTCTGATATAATGGATAGTTGTTATCCCAAACCCAGTTACCATCATACACATCACATCCAGCACCACCTTCATCGAGAAATCCCGGCCGTTCATTCACACCCAATGGTGCATCCGCTGATACTGCTGATGCTGATGACGACGATGAAAATGTCCCAACAAGTCCATGCCAAGAAGGATCATAATGGTGCAAGCGTCGAGTGATAGTACGGTAATCCAAGTAAGAAAAACATCCAATGAAGAGAATAGCAACAAAAATGAAGCCAAGAAGGCCCAAAAAGGGCTCAAGAGGGTTCAAACGCTTGAATTTCTTGAAAAAATCCAAGTGGGTCATTGTGTCTGATTCCTGTGGAGACGTGTGCTTGGTCATATTTTGGTATAATAAAATTTTATTCAAAGTTCAAAGACGGCAAGGTTATATAAAAATTGAGGGAAGAGAGGTGGGCAGTGGTGACTCGACACACAGAAAAACATTAATGGCAAAAACTTCGTAGATTGTTTCGCCAAGACCAGTTAAGCAATAAAATAAAATCATAGATAAAACATTTTTGATTTGTTGTAGTTGTCTGAGAATCAAAGACGCTTGATTGAAAATCATTTAAGTATTAAATATGTTTATTCATTCTTAATTGCTTTCACATTTGACAGAGAGATAGCTGCTTGCAGCCCACAAAATAATTGTGTACAAGAAACATCTTGCACACTTCAAATAATGAACCAAGCTTATTTAGATTTAATAATTAGCAGAGTTGAAGCTAAGAGGAGCTGCTATTATCATCTAGAAATGGCAGAAAAATAAGCAAATCTATTATTAGAGGAGGTGAAAACACAAGTAGAGATTTGTGGGCGTTGATTGAGGTCGTGCACCAGTGGGAGAAAAAAGAGAAGACTCCAACAAATATACTGCTGTGCTATGACAAAAAACTAGCGCACGAAATAGGGCATCTTCTGGTTATGTCTAAAATACCCTTTATTTGAATATTATGTTGCTCTAATGACATGATCCTGGATTAAATACACTACCAAATTTTTCGTCTGTCTGTCATGATTCTTCTCTTCAGGAGTAGATTTTCCTCTTTGTAATTATGAGTATTAAGTATCAACATTAACTCAATATATTAACACTAATGGTAATTGACACATTCATGACATCACCGTGGTATAATTGCGCATACTGTCATTTTCATGATAAAAAAAAAAAAAAAAAAAAAAATTTCTTTGAATGTGTTCAACATTCTTTTTGATTGCCATAGCGTTTGGACAATCTCATAAAGGAGATAAGTTCATTTGACCAGGCGAAGATTTATTGTTTTCACATGCCCCACCATATAAATGATTGACAATAACATATGAGGGTAGAGAAATAGGAGCCTTACAATAGCGATCAAATTGAATCGGGTGACCACAATTGATAGAGAAATTAAATTCATTTTGTTTGTTTTAGCATATATGTATTATATACTAATATCATCAAGGTAATTAAGGTTATGATTAATGAATTATGCAAAACCCCTCTCTCTTTTTCTATCTCTTAAGAGTTAATAATTAAATTAATGGTTATGATTAGCATTGACAAAACGAGGTGGCGTAGAAGAATCCCATCCCAGTAGTATGCGGAGCAATCATCTTTCATTGCGACGAACAGAATGGTAATTGGTATCCACTATCCGTCTCACCTAGCAAATTAAATGGTCTAGTCACTATTGAAGGCTTATGCATAAAGTTGTTTTTATTGGAGCCACGATATACGCTAAATAATTTAGTTTGTAAATTTTAAAATTAAAATTTATTATATTTAATAAGATATATATATATATATATATATTTTTTATTCTAATTTAATTTTGATTCAGTTCTAGTTTAAAAATAATATATCTTATTTATTAATTACCTTATTTTTTTTAATTTTTTAATTCTATAAAAAAAATTTTAAAAAAAATTAATAATATTAAATTATAAAAGTATTGAAATATATGAAAAAAAATTTGAGCGAAAAAAAAAATTATCAAAGAGAATTGATATACGATAAATTATTTAAAAATATTATATTATTATTAAAGTTAATATTACATATCATTGAAAAGATAATTTTTTATATGATAGTATAATTATATATATAATAATATTATACAATGTATATATATATTTATTAATTATAATTGTTAATTTATTCGATAATTTTAAAATAAATATATAAACATCACGATTTTATTAAATTATTATACAAATAATATAATAAATAAAATAATATAATATAATTTAAATATATTTATTAATTCTTTCTATATAACTTAAAGAATAAGTAGTGTTTTCTTTAATAAATTATTTGGTAAACCAAAAATAAATATATATTTAAATGAAATTTACATTTGCACAAATTTAATAATAGATTTTAAGAGCATGTATTGTGTTTTAATTGGAAGTAATGATTTTATTAATTAAATAATTTATTGAATAAATAATTTTAATATAAAATTTCAAATGTTATGAATTTAAATTTATTTTATCTAAAATAAATTAAGTTAAATAAAATATTTAAAATAAATTATATAACATAATATATTTAATAATTAAAAGTTTGTATTTAAATATGAGTTGGGGTTTAATTCTTTAATTTAAAAAATAATTTTTTATTTTTAAAATTGAATATATCCTTTGATTCTACAATTTTTGGAACTAAATTTATCCTAAAAAAATTAATTCTTAATTTTTTAGAACCAAAATCTATTCTAAAAAAATTGGTTTGAATTTAAAACTACTTCCTGTTGTTTATTAAAAATATCATAAAACTTAGAAGTTTACAAATTTCATCAATTAAGTCCTTCAAATAACCGTGCAACTGAACTGATGGTCAATTCAATTCTCCAATTAAAGGGGAGTCTAATAAGTAAAAAATAAAATAAAATAAAATAACATTTGACTGGAAATATATCAACGAACATAGAGACATGTAAATGAAACTGGCCCAGACCCACGGCTCTTAGCCTTCAGATATTGGGCCATTTGTTGGGTAATTTTTTCGGATTCAACCATTGTTGATTACCAAAGCATGCACCGGCACCGCCACAACTAATTAGCATTCAGTTTAGGCTATCTTCTTATTCACAATACACTGACTGATCTCGAAGCACAAGTCTCGACCAGTGACCAATCAACGTAAACTAACTTATCCAAACATTAGAGTTATAGCTCTAAGAATAAGTATTGAGAAATGATAAATAAAGGCATTCATTTCAAGTCAATTTATGTAATGACATCAATAACTCCAATTAGTTGAACCAAATTTGAATTTTACATATAAAAGTACAAATGTTCAAAATTTGTTAAAGCATTTTCAGCTATGTGTTAAAACTGAAAGAGGCATAATTATCTACAAAATGTAGTACCAGAAAGTCATGAACGCCACTATGCCACTTAAAATACAAAGCCTGTCTAACCTGCTTTCATTCCTCATCTTCTCCTCTTTTAACTCACTTTGCACTTTTGAGTATAAATGACATGACTCTAGAACTTCACTGTAGTTTTTGCTCCGATGGCAGCTCAGGGCTTCCTTGAGAATGAGCAAACTGTTTCTTCCATTAACATGAGCACCTTCCATGTCTTCCAACTGCATGCTCAACTCTGTTAACTTGAGAGTAGTTTGTACACCCCCTTCCTCGGTATGGATGACTCTGAACTTCATAACTAGGATGCATTCTACCACTTGACAAGGAAGAATGTCTTTGGCAGGAAGGACAGATCCAAAGCGTATAACAAAATCCTTGTCTGTTGGCCAATGCCTTTGCCCGCCAAGAGGGCTCCAGCTAGCAAGATTAGCAGCTTGCTTTATTTTTTTGTTTACAACAATCCAACTGAGCTGTAGTCCACCACGGAGCTCCTTCCATAGCTTCCCATCTTTTCTTTCTTTTTCCATGGAGAAAATAGGAGGAAGACCGTCAGAAACCGAAAGGGTAACTTCACCTTCACTGTCATCATCCCTAGTTGCATAGGTGAGAAGATCAATTCGAAATGGGCAGTTGTAAAACCAACCATTGAATCCATTAGCATTTGGAATACCCCACAAAACTTTTGAACATATTGCTTTATCTTTATATCTGATATCTACGATAGAAACAAAATCTGAAGGTGAAATACTTTCTAATTCATCCATATCACCATAGTATTCAGCTTCAGTCCATTCTTCTGGGTACTCAAGATATTTATTCCAATGGTACTCATTGACTTCCTTGTTAACGATAAGGGGAAAACAATCTGCATAAAACTTTCTAAATCCACCAATAGAAGATATTAAACTTTTGACATCCTCCCTATTGGTTGAAGGCCACATAGAAGAACACACATTTTCCCACAATCTCTCCTCTCTTGAAATGGAATAAAATGCAGCACAGGCACATGCTGCACTAGCCAAAGTTGGGCCATCAAGACGCCTCAATATGTCATAAAAGAGATCGCTACTTAATGATGCCATACTATCAACTGGTGCAACTGACCCATCCATAACCCCTGTGTTACAAAGAAACATATAAAATGCATTCCGGTCAATAAATATATGGATATACACCCATCAAAACCCTAAATAATCACATAACTCAATCTGGAAAGAAAAAGAGAAGGAAACATAAAAAGGACACTAATCAATCAGAAAAAACAGGTCTGTGACATAAATTGGGCAGTGTCACACATATAAATATTTTTTGTGCTGTTGATACAAAGTCTTCACTGACTCCTCTTAAACTAAATAAAACCTGCGACCCTTCCATCTCGACAATTGTCAGTTGAGAGAAAAAAATAAATATAAAAGACCCTCATTGAGCACCGATTTTTTCAAGGTCATGTTTCTCAACTATCCCACATACTATCCTACTTAGGATGCCATCTCTTCCTCAACACATGCGTGGGTGTCAAATTGGAATGGCTACTATACACTTGTGATACCTAAAAAGAACAAATTGAAGTTAACTTTTTAGATGAACAACTAACAGATTCAAGCAAGAGGTTCTCCCAAGCCCTTTTAAGTTAACACGAAATCCAGTGAAGAATCAAGTGTTGCTTGGTCCAATACCTATAAATATGGGTTTGTTTGTCTAGACGGATGACTGCACCAAATCAAGAAGCAACTGACTCAAGAACATGGTGTGTAATATCATCGTCAGAGAACATGGCAGGTGATTGAAGCTCACCTGGAAATTTTAGTTAACCTAAACAAAAATGTAATGAGTAAAGACTCCACTATTGGCTCTCATCCCACCCCGCATGCACAGAGCACACAAGCACAAATACACAACTCTGCACATTTGGCAAATAGAAATAGAGAGATGTCTTTTTATTATGTACTGGGAAACAAGTACGGTCGGTGATGCCTTGAAATGCACCGCGAGACCGAGACAGTGAATGTTCTGTCGACAAATCTCGGCCATAAACAGCAAAATTCCATTTTCAATATGTTGTGCCGATTCGTGTTTCAAATCAACCAGACAATATAACACAGAGGATTAACAAAATGCAGTTTCCTTTAACATAGCTGAAATTCATGGAAATGAAACTCAACTATGAACAACCATTATAGATCAATCAACAAACTAATCGAATTGCATAAATTAAAAACGACCCAATAGAGAACCCACGACTCTGTTCCTACCCATAGAGTAAGTTCCATAAAATCATCCAACAGCAGAATCATTAATCTATTCAAGTAATGCGCAAACAATTATGAAATTCCGAAACAAATACACCAATGGCAAACCAAGATAAGCTCACTAACCTCATAAATTAAACATAAAAGAACATGAAGACAACAGCAAAGCAAAATCTTGCTTTCTTCGAGTAATTCAACAGCGAACCCAGATAGATCACACGGCGAATCCGACTCTTTAAAAGGATGATTGAGAGAAAAACGGTTTATGGGTCACTTTCTATTCAAAAGATAGTTGTTTAATCATGAAAATTTCCTGGGGTGCTGTGCCATGTCCGTGTCTTTTGTGCTGTGTGAAACCATGATATTTTTGCTCCTACCCGGTGATTAAGACGTAGACATTGCCAGCACAATGGTATTAGTATACTGACATACATTAACATCCCTTTTGGACCCACAACGTTAATTTGCCTGTTAATAATTTTATAAAGTTTGTAATTACTCATCTAATAACCATCTTATTTTATTGTGAAGTTGACGAAATTTAGACGATTACGAGATACATAATACCAAATTTTATCATATATTATTATAAGAATCAAAGTTTTAAACCCATTGATTCTACTTCACAGGTCAAAAATAAGCTACGGTTAGTTGATACCATTTCCAGTCAATAATGCAACATCACTATTTATTATATTAATTAATGTATTATATGAAATCTATTAGAGTGTAAATTAGAATATAATATATATGATATTAAGATGTACATGTTTTATCTATTTACGTCTGAACAATCAATTGCGGAATTCATGAAATTTCCTAACCCGTTTATTGCTCAACGCCAAGTCACATGATTGTGGGAGAAGATGAATGTCACGTCTTAAAGCACTCTAAAGTTTTAATGCGCCTTGGCAAGCAAAACCAACACATCAAGTTAGAGCGGCAATCTTGACTGATATTCTAATTCTAGTGCTCTCTAGAACGTAACCCTGGGACCAGCGTTGAAGAAAGAAAGAAAGAAAAAATCTAAAATCTATTATGCACATAGAGCTGAAGGTGTTTGAGGAATTGCCAAGCCCAAAATTGGTTGTCGGTAACGTTGTACGATTAACACCAATATAATACAAATTCAAGACCAAACAATAGAATAGAACATCATTTTAAGGTTCACATGCTTTTGGTATGGGAAGAAACACATTATTCTTGTCCCTAATCAAATCAAGAAGAATTTGGGTTGCGTTGTAAACATCAATCTAGCTGTTTGTCGTTTGAACAACAATTGCAAAAGCAAGTAACATAAGTTTCACTTTAAGCTAAGATGCATGACACCTATGACAGCAAAAATTGAACAATAAATCCTCTTCACATTTTCTATAAGGACCTTGCTCAAGGTTGACATACCATTTGTATTCGGAGTGATTGAAGAAAGTGACCTTAGAACGATAAGATTATCAAACCCATTACCATCGTGATCAAGTGATCTGATTTGATTTCATAAACTAAAATAGGCAAGAACAGAAAGCTTTAGTTGACCTAACAGGAGTGCACAATATATTAAAATATTGTTGCGGTAATGTAAACGTAAATGGTTAAAACTGGGTTATCATCAGAGCGGCATTACATTTAATATTTGAAGTGTGCAATTGGGCCTTTGAACCAGCGCACGAGGTGGGGCTGACTGCAGGAAAAGGACATATTCCTCTCCAAATAAATGCTCACACATATTATGCGTGGTTGCACCTGCCACTATTAAATGTGTCCTGTCGTGTCATCATCTTATTTCATTACATATTTTCATCAAATAATGTAATTGTATCACTGAAGAGGATTCCTTGTTTTCATCTTCAAAGACGTCGTCGTCGGGATCGCGAGCAGTATCCGATTTGTCCATGGCGGCTCTAGCCATGTCAAGAAAAGTTTTGATAACTATCTCTATTGCCAGCCAACCAAATGCTAGGGCCCCCAACACCGTGAACGCTTTCTTCGTCTTTCTCCACAGCCACAACCACAACCACAACATGCTTATCTTCTCTCTGCTGCTTTGATGCGACTTGACTAATTTTGTCTCGTCGTCATGCAGAATTTCCTTACAGAATCTCAGATTTGAAATTTGAAAAATGGGTAGGTCCAGACTTCGTTTTAACATTTCCCTTATTTTACTTTTGGATTGAGCTGGTTCAAAGATATCCGGCCAGGTTTGTTGGACCTGGACCCTTTCCATTTACACATACTCAGAAGTAACAAGTATTTTTTGGAATAAACACAAATACAATGGTGATATTTATGAATACGTAAAAACAGAAGGTGGTAATAATTATCTGACAATGTTGATTAAGTCAACCAACTCCTGAACATTACATTTGATTTTTCATACAAGTAAAACACTATTTAATTTATCATATGAACTTTTGCTAATTAAATAGTAAGCATGTTCAAATATGGAAAAGCACAAGTCGCTCCTCTTTCGTTTCGGCAAGTAGTCTGAATTACGATCCTCGCATTTGACAATCACCATCAGTCAACTCTTACAAGAGTTGAAATCCCTACAATGCAGGTTAATTACAGGCAGAACAAGCTAGGTATTTCGCGACAACTCAGTCCCGCAGGTTTGCTTATCCATGTAAATGAAGAAAGAGAGATCAGGATATTATGCCCATACATGTTAAACGAAATATAAACTAAAATCATGGCATCTTCCTAGACGTTTAAAAGTAAAATTATGAGCTGCGCCCAAGGGCTGCCTGCATCATTGGAAAAAGGATAACAGTCAACATAAATGCCACACCAAACGTTATGTGCCAGATAAAATTTACTGATGAGCAATTGAACAAAAGCTAATTAATCGGGTCTTTTTTCCTCTCATTTTGGTAGTAGCATTATGCGGAATCAAACAAAGGAGTCAAGCTCAGAATTCATGATGAAGCTGCCCTAGGCCAAAAGGTGAAATGGAGATTAAATGATAACATCAACCCTTTCATGTCCATACTCTCCTACAACATAGATGTTTACATAACGGGGTGCTGCAAAAATTATAACCAGTGCAACATATCTAACGTCCACGTCCACGTCCACGACCACGTCCCCGGCCCCGACCACGTCCCACAGGCCTCCCTGAATTTTCGAAAGCATAGGAAAGATAAATATTATCAGGACTAATGAGAACAAAGACTAAACATAATCAATGCTAACATGTATTAAGTTTAATCCAGAGAAATAATGGCAATACCAGCTGTTGGTTTCTTTGGCTTGACCCTAGGTGTCTCTTCAACCAGCAATGTTTCAAGATTCAAGCTGTCAGGCAGGATATAGTAACGAATATTGTTACCCCTCACACTTAGGTGATCCAAAGTAACTGGATTTTTCCCCTTCAGTGTAAGTTTCACTGTTTTCAAATGTGTGTTCATACTGATATCCACACCTATAAAAACCAGTAAATTCACTAGTCAGAAGAGTTAAATCTTGTGTGTGTGTACAGAGTTAATAGCATTTCAACAAGACAAAATATGCAATGCTACCCTTGCTCTAGTTATCATGCACCCTGAATGTGAGCTCTGACAATACCAGCACTGCCTATCGCCAAGAGAAAATACAAAAGAAGACTCTCAGGCCAATATGTGGGGATTGAGCATGCTTGCAGTGTGGCAGTGTGTACATGTACATATGTGATGGGCTGATGCTTGAGTGAACAAGCACACAGAACAAGAGAGACAGAGAGGAGCCAAAAAAACAGAAAGTTGTGTGAACATTACTCAAATATGAGAGCTATGAGGAATTCTAGTGGGAAGAAAAGACTGCAACAGTGGCTTTTAGTATATTAAAGTTTCAACATCATATAGCTCAGTAAATGCAATCCTGTTTTCTTACTAAACTTCATAACTACTAGTAACGTTAGTTCACAGCCAAAAAACACCATCGAGAGTTATAATGTCTATAGTGAATGCAACCTCAAAAAAAATTTCCTTCCAAGATGAGCACGTGTCCACAGTTTTTCCATAATTCAATCTATACAGTTTTTCCATAATTCAACCTACTTTTCACTAGTCTCAATTTGGGAAAAAAAAAAAAAAAAAACCACATACACAAACTCACTCAGAACAGTAAGCAATGCAACAAAAATGCCAACCCATGTGATAAGAGCCAGCAGAAGGATATCGATATATAAGGCAGATATACGTCTCTAACATGAAAACCTTCAAATGCACAAAACTAGGCACTTAAATGGTGTTAGTCCTAACATATACAGCAGATTTCAACACCTTGAATGACGGGGAGACAGTATTTGTATCTTGTAATGGTAATTCATACTACATAATAAAATAAGGGATAATTTAAGCAAAGAATCATCTGTCCTATATCTAATCCATACGGTTTATAGCAAAAAAACACTCAGAAATCTGTCCTCTTTTTTTGGGATATTAGATTCTCTCCTCTAGTAGATTAATTGAACTTTCATTTGAGAATCATAACTCACTTACAGTTTATTAACCAACGTCCAAAACATACTGGAAGCAAATAAGGGGGAAAAACCTGGAAAAGAACTTTGACTCAATTTTTCATACTTTTTGCTTCTCTCATTAGAACAAATATAACATTGTGAGTAATAAAAGAACAACGATTACAGTAGATTCATACTTGGATTCTCATCAAGAATCCATGCTAACAGCAGAAAAGAAAACCTTTCAAACTTATACATTGTTATAAACACAACAAGGAATAAAAAATAGAGTTAATTTAACTTTGAATGGCACAAAGTCTCTTTTCCCCCACCATGAATATAAGCAAAATCAGGTCATTTAATTCGAGTTTGAAATGGCCCAAAGCCTCTCTTCACCTCAGCGTGTTCTGTTTTCCTTTTGCCGTTTTAGAAAAATTACTTTAACGCAAAATCACTCAGAAAACGGACACAAAATCAACCATTCATACATCTGTATAAAGGAAACGAACAACTACGCAAAATAAAAGGCTAGGGTTTAACAAAACCCTAAATATACTAAAGCTCGAAAAGAAAAAGATTGAGGCAACAAAAAGCGAAAGAGAAAGTAACCTGTGATGGTTCCATGAACAATGGTTCCGTTCTTGAGCTCAATGGACACGGTCTCATTGTTCAACTTCATCAAGAACCTGTTTAATTCCCGATCAAGAAATGAGAAAAGAATGATTAGTAAAATGAATTACACTACAAAAAAAAAAAAAAAAGAGGAAGAAAAATTCATGTAAATCACCTGACGAGCTTCATCGCGGGCAAGCAAGACGAAAACTAGGGCTTAGAAGAAGAAAAGGCGAAAAGCAGACGACTACTTTGGGGGAGCGGAGCGGGAACTGCTGCACTGTGTGGATCTGTTTTAGGGCTCTGATCCGTAAACACTAATATGGCCTGTTTTAGCTTACCAAAACGGCAACGTAAGACTTGGTGTTTTAAAAAGACACCCTGTAGTTTGTCATAATTACCCGATGCGACAAAATGTTGTGCATTATTACAATTTTGTGCTGTGAACGTAAATGAAACTCTCTTTCCCGACACAATTGGGAAAGCTTGCCGACTTACCCAAACCCAATCTTTTTTTTATTAGACTGACTAAAAATGAATGATGTTCAATTGCATCGGCCAAATTGACTAATTCGTAGTAATAAGATTTATCATCATTTATAGCAACCCATTAATTAAAATTCCATTCGAATTTGACATTTGTTAGGTCATAAATTATGAAAAAAATTTTAAAAATAATTTTTTTAATCACCTATTTACTTATCTAACTAACTCTAATTCAATCTTACCAAACAGTCCAATTTCAAATAATTTAAACGATTTTACTCTCATAACCAACTACGAATTACAGTATTCCTACTATAATATATGTGCTACAGTGTACAACCCTTAAATCCTAAATTTACAAACTCTAAAACTAAGTATCCATGTATAAGTATTTTGTATATTTTAATTTTTTTAATTTTAATTTCTTTAATTTTAAATTTATATAATAAATAATAATTAAATTAAATTAAATTAAATTTATTTATAATAAATTTTACTATAATTAAATTTACATAAAATATAAATTTAAAAAATAAAATAAATTATTTTCATCAATTATTATTTATTATATAAATATTCAAAAATAAAGAATTCAATATTGAAAAAATTAAAAAGATAAAAAATATTAAATTTAATTATATAAATTTTATTAAATAAAAAAAACTTATGTTAAAACTAAATTAAAAACGAAATAAATAAAAAAATAAAATTTGAAAAATTAATTATTATTAATTTTTTTAAAATAAAGGATTTACTATTTAGAAAAATTTAAAAATTAAAAACTATTTAAAAAAATTTTATTTCAATAAAAAATAAAAAAATATTTTTCTATTTTTATATTAAAAAATAAAAAATTTAAATTTTAAAATATAAAAAGTAATTTAATCACTTATAATTTATTATGTATATTTAAAAAATAAAAAATTTATTTATTATAAAATTTTTATTAAATATAAAATTAAAAATATTAAATAAAAAATTTAAAAAATAATGTTGCAGTTACAATACTAATGTAACTACAGTATTACTGTTACTATAGTATCTCAAGTCATTTCGTTTGGATCAGTGGCTCGAGCATAGTCTTATTACAATATTTTATATATATATATATATATATTTTAATATTTTAATATTTTATTTAATAAAATTTATATAATAAGTATTTTTTTATTTTTTAAACTTATTAATTTTTTATTTAATAAAATTATTATAATAAATCATTTCTTTATTTTTTTAATTTATTTCTTTCTAAGTTTAGTTTTCTTAAATAAAATTTATATAATTAAATTTAATATTTTTTATCCTTAAATTATTAAAAAATTTAAAACACACTATATATTAATTTTTTTGTTTTTTAATTTATTATTTATATATTTTTAAAATTTTTATTATTTATATTTATATATAATTTTTAATTTTTATAATTTTTTAAATTGAAAAAATAAGTAAAATAAAAAATATATATTATATATATTTTATTAAATAAAAAAACAAAAAATACTGTGCTCTAGCCAATGGCTCGAGTGGGACAATGTGCTCAAGCAAATAGCCCGAGACACTACAGTTACAGATTATTTTCTTTTTTTATTTTTTATTTAATATTTTTTTTATTGTTTATTTAATAAAATTTTTATAATAAATAATTTTTTTATTTTTTATATATACATAATAAATAGTAAGTAATTAGATTAATTTTTTATATTTTAAAATTAAAATTTTTTTAATATAAAAATATAAAAAATATAGTTATTATTTTTTATTGAAATAAAAGTTTTTAAAATAATTTTTAATTTTTAAAAATTTCTAAATAGTAAATCCTTTATTTTTGAAAAATACAGCAAATTTAAAATTTAAAATTTTGTTTTCAATTTTTTTATTTTAAATATTTTTATTATAAGAAAAATTAAAAATTTAAAAAATAAAATAATTAATATCTTTATTTAATTAATTTTTATTTTTAAAACTTTTTAAATGATTTTTTAAAAATAAATATCTTTTATTTATGTAATAATATCTTTTATTTTTAAAATTTCTATTTTATGTAAATATAATTATAGTAAAATTTATTGTAAATAAATTTAATTTTTTAAGTTATTATTTATTCTATAAATTTAAAAAATAAAGAAATTAAAATTAAAATTTAAAAAATAAATTGTAGTTTTAAGATTTGAAATTTTAAGGTTTAGGGTTGTAAACTGTAGCATATATATTATAACGAGAATACTATAATGCGTAGTTGGTCATAAAAATAAAATTATTTAAATTATTTAAAATTAGACTGTTTAATAAGATTAAATTAGGGTTGGTGGATTGATAAATAGGGAATTAAAATAAATTATTTTAAATTTTTTTTCAAAATTATGTGCACGTAAGATAAAGTTAAGACAATTTAGTGAGGAGTATAAAGTTATCTGTCCGAAAACATTACGTGATGAAGTTAATTACAATCAGCCTGTACCTTTCAATACAATGAATAAGCTTATCCTTATTAGTAGAAGCTTCAAGTTTCTTGTCTTGGTTTCAATTAAGATAGTATCTTGTTACGGTCCAAGTCAAGAACAGAATTCGTCCCTTCTGGATGGCGTAAGCTGTGGTGGTTGAATCAGACTCTGGCTGCAACATGTGCACATAAACTGAATACGTGCAGTCAATAAATCAACTCCCAAAACAACTATGAATGGCGGGTAACCTCCCACCATCTCTCCACACTCATTTCCAACACAAACGCTATGGCATCTTCTCTTCAATACATTCTCTTGATCTCTTCTCTCTTTCTATTCTTCATCTCTCCCTCTTTTGCTCAGCAATCTTTCCGCCCTAAAGCTCTTGTCATTCCGGTGACGAAAGATGCTTCAACGCTTCAATATCTTACTACAATCAAACAAAGAACCCCGCTTGTGCCAATAAACCTTGTGGTTGATCTAGGTGGTCAATTCTTGTGGGTTGATTGCGAACAAAACTATGTTTCCTCAACTTACCGCCCAGCCAGGTGTGTTTCAGCCCAATGCTCATTGGATAGAGCCAACGGCTGCGGTGACTGCTTCTCAGCTCCCAGGCCGGGCTGCAACAACAATACATGCGGTGTCTCGTCTGATAACACCGTCACTCGCACTGCCACCGGCGGCGAAATTGCTCAGGATGTTGTGTCTGTTCAGTCGACAAATGGGTTCAACCTGGTAGAAATGTTACTGTTTCTAACTTCGTATTTTCTTGTGCACCAACATCTCTGTTAGAAGGTCTTGCTAGTGGAGTTGTGGGCATGACTGGTCTAGGTAGAACTAGAATTGCTTTTCCTTCGCAATTTGCTGCTTCTTTTAGTTTCCACAGGAAATTTGCAATCTGTCTCTCATCTTCAGCCACAGCACAAGGTGTCATCTTCTTTGGTGATGGTCCTTACGTTTTACTTCCCAATGTCGATGCATCTGATAATCTCGGCTTTACGCCCCTGTTTATTAACCCTGTAAGCACAGCTTCCGCTTTCGCACAAGGCGAGCCGTCAGCTGAATATTTCATCGGAGTGAAATCTATCAAGATCGACGACAAAGTTGTTCCATTGAACACAACATTGCTGTCAATAGATAGCCAAGGCGTTGGTGGAACAAAAATCAGCACAGTGAATTCATACACTGTATTGGAAAACTCAATCTATGAAGCAGTAACAGATGCATTTATTGCCCAAGCTGCTGCTAGAAACATCAGTAGAGTGGCATCCGTGGCGCCGTTTGATGTGTGTTTCAACTCAGCAACATACTTGGTACACGTCTGGGGCCATCGGTGCCAACAATCGTATTAGTTTTGCAGAATGAGAGCGTGGTCTGGCGCATTTTTGGTGCGAATTCTATGGTGGAAGTGAATGAAGACGTGTATTGTCTTGGGTTTCTTAACGGAGGTTCAAACCCTAGAACTTCAATTGTGATCGGAGGGCACCAGTTGGAGGACATTCTTCTTCAGTTTGATTTGGCAACATCAAGGATGGGGTTCAGCTCTACGCTCTTGGGCAGACAAACTACTTGCTCCAACTTCAACTTCACTTCTATAGCTTGATTAATGAGTCTTTAATTATCAGCAGACTTGATGATAAATTAATTGTACGTTTTGCAGTTTGAATAAGGGGCCATGATTATGAATATATATTTCTGATCAGTTTGCCTCAAACGTTTGTATTTTCTAATGAAATTAAGTTTTTATTAAATATTTGTAACTTTCTTACAATGTACATTTTCACATATGATGTGGAATTCCTTTCAAGATAAATTAAGTAGAGACATATATGTTGAATTGACCAAATTACAATGTGTGTGTGTGTCTATATATATATATATATATATATCTATGGGCATAAGTATAACTTGTCGAATATGCCATTACATAACAATGATGGGGCCACATGATCCAGTTGATTAAATTCAACGTCTTGAAGTCAGACGACAAGTTTATTGACAAACAATCAATGAAAATAATTACAGATGCATTAACATTATTTAATTGACTAATTAACAGAAACAAAAGAGGTTTCTCATGTATCTTAACTTGGGACTATTAAGCAGAAAATCTTAATCGGCCATCATCCTGGCATCAGATATCTGGTATAACATTCAGGGTGTCTACCATCTTACTCTGATTAGGATCTAATATTACTGTGCAACTTATATAAATTTATCTCCTCCTTCTGTCCTACATTCTTTTAAGTTGAGGAAAGGGAAATAAGAACTACTTATCTCTTTTATATATGATTTCGAATGAACTAAATCCATCCACAATATGTTCGGCTCTAACTCAACATTAATGTTGGGTGATACTCTATTAATGTTTCAAGTGGAAGCGTCTAAGGTTCTTGCAGCTAATTCCAAGTCATGTACAAATGTGTGAAAACTTTTTTAAGATCCTCTAATTAGCAATAGCATATGTGGTCATTTGTTTTAAACAGATGATATGTGGGCAGCATGTGTTGCGTGGAAAATATTAGTATTGCAAGTGCTATAGTAGCAGTGGCTAATGGCATAATAATACCAATTTTCGGGGGTTTGAACCAAAGAGCATTGGTGTTTGTGACTCTTGGTGAAACATTTTTATTCGTGCAAGTGCATATGCATCTTCTTTATATTATTAAAATTCAATTCTCTAATAACATAGCATGAAAGACAATAGACAGTTGGTATGATTGGAAAGTGATTTGCACCCATTTCCAAGAAAATTAATTGAATGATTGTATGTTTGTTTTGTGTTGAAGTGTCTTGCTGGATGATTACAGGGGAGAGACATGCAGCAAAAATAAGTAGTTCTTACTTGGAAACTATATTAAGACAAGATATTCGCTTCTTTAATAAGGAAATTAACATTGGAAAAGTTGATACGAGAATGGCTAGTGACATTGTTCTATTCAAGATGCCATGCGTGAGAAGGTTGATAACGTGCATAAGAAAAGACTAATTATGATAATTTACTCCATGCGTGCATGAAATCAAAGATGTTCATTTTTTTTATGGGTTTGATTTATTTATGTAGTAAATTTTGGGTAGTATATTCTAAAATATACTATCCCACCTAGTTGCATGAATTTAAATTAGAATTGATGACATCAATTACAAAAATGAGTGTTACAAAATTTCATTTATTTTGAGAGTAACAAAAATTCAATTTTGAATTCAATTTTGACAGTTTCATAGGATTTAAATTCAGTCCATTATTTTTACATTAATAATTTTTGTAACAGTCATATTCTTGCAACTATAAAAAGGGGTTCATAGACACAAGTTGAAGAAAAAGAAGAAAAAATTCCTATTACTCTCTACTTTCTTGCTTAGTTGTTGTTGTTGTAAGGCCTCCAAGATTTTTTGTTGAATTTTTAAGATCTGGATTTAAATTTTTTGCAAAAGCAAAATTGTTGATTGTCATGACATCCAAATTTCTAAGGCTGGATATTGCAGTACTTCTGCCAAGAAGTTCTTTCAATCTGCTTTATATACTTTTTTAGATATTGATTTCTGCAATGATTCTAAATAAGCTCAGTAGATAGTTGATATAGACTTGCCAAGCTAACTTGTGATAAATCTATAACACCATCTGCTTTGAGTTTTGCCTCGAGTATCTTAGCAATTGGTCTGGGCATGTTAAACACAAATGTCCGCTTTATCGTATTAGTCAGTTTGTTAAATTTGAAATAGAGATGTTCTTGCTTCAGATAATAGCTTTCAATTTGTCTTACATCACAACATTTGTTTTGGAGAAATTATTTTTCAGCAAGTTTGCTTTCACGATCTTGTGTGCCAAAGAAGTTTGCAACCATAATCCTCACGAGTTCATTGTAAGGTTGATCATGGTTTAAGATGTAATCCTTTTCTTGCTCAGTAAATGTGTCGCACCACCATTTACGTAAAGATTCAAGAAATCCAGAAATTAGCCTCCCCATGACTCCTTGTTTGGTCAAGTGTGGAGCTCGCTGTAATTCTCCTTCTGCCCAAGCTATCATTTTTTTCGAAATATGCTGGTATTTCTTATGGCTTAAGAACATCAATATTCCAAAAAAATTTTGTTGTAGAAGCATTTGGTACTTGAACTTGGACATTCCATTCTTCCTGCTTACGAGCTTCCTCTTGTTCCTACCTATGCTTTTGTCTTTGTTCTACAGGTCAATTTGTTGTGGTTGATGAAGAGGCAGTTGCAGTTTGTCTAGAAGTTTCTCTAACTGTTGGTCTGGTCTAAGAAAATATCTGTCGAAATCTCCCAGTAGTATCTGCATATGTTGAAGTAGCTGATATATGAGTCTGATTCTCCATTAGTATTGCTGCTGGAGAATTAATCGAGGATTTGAAAGTTTTGCTAGATCCTGATGAAGTGTCAGAATCATCGTCTCCCCATCTAGTAGCCTTTACGGGCTAAGGCTCCTGAGGTGGTATTATATAGCTTCTCCAAAATCCTTTTGTATTATTTCCTGAAGGACTTTCTTCCCAAACATCTGTAGACTTTCTAGGCTTATCATTCTTTCAAGAAGGTGCTGGTTTTTTTTTTATTTTTTGTAATAAGCCTGAATGTCTCTCAGTTGTTGTAATCTATAAGCTTCATCATCTATTCTCGTACTTCTGATCATCATGATTGATTTGGAAACATTTTGAGTATCAGAAAGTTATTTTGTTGTAAGCCTGTATCCTCTTTTGAATCTCCTGGTTTGGGCCTTCAGTTCAGTTAACTCTTGCTTGATCTGTTCATGCTAGGACATGATAAACTCTAACGCCTTATTTTGTTGATCAACATTGGTGTTGCTCTAGTTTATTGCTTGCTTAATTGGACCGAACTCTGTTAGATTTGTTTTGTGGATGACAAACTTGCCAACAGTATATTCTCCTGCATATCTCTGATGAATTTAGGTTCAGGAAACTTAATCATGTTGATAGTTCCTATGTACCTTACTGATTTAGACCTTCTAGGCATATGTGAGCAATCTGTAGGTTTTCTTCCTTCAAGTTGGCATTTCTCACAAGGATAGAGAGGGGTGGATTCTCTTGGAAAAGAGATTGAAGTTCTTCCACTTGCCAATCTTTCAATTTTTGGATTTTCATGAACCACAAGTGGTTTATTGCTCTGCTCATAATCATTGATCCATTTTGGGGGAAAGACCAATTCATATTTTTTAAAGGTTTGAGGTTGAATCACACAACCTTCTCTAACCAGTCTGGTGACTAGAATGTTTATATGACTCATAAAGAAAAGATGGGTTTGAACTTTGTAAGTTATGGTATGGTGAATTGCCAAAGCTGATTCATTTGTGTTCATATCCAATCCATACAATTGGATCATGATTTTTATGGTATTTGGTAAATTGGGCTTTTCAAGGTCTAGGGTAAAGTTTGGTTCTACTTGAATAGCCACGTGACTATTGTTAAGACCAACTTTTACAGCAGAGATCAAGACTTTTTGAAATGAATGCCATCTTGTATCGAGAAGAGCTAAGAAATAAGTGACATTTTTACCTCCAAGGAACAAGGGTTAGATTCCTATTCTGATTGCACCTAGATGAATTTCCTTGTAATCTTTATTCCTATATCTTTTGATTTCACTCTCAGAAACTATAAGAAGATAGGTCTCTTTAGAACAAGAAGAAATAGATTGTACAAGAACTTCAGAAGACTTATAGATAGACTTTAATTTTGGTTGACGAAAAGGAACTACAGACTTGATAGACGCTAGAAACATATTTATATCATAAAACTTATACGGATTCAGAGGGTCTAGATGAAAGGGTTGAATCTATTTAGGATCTCTCTCAATTTGTGCTTCTAGATGGAAGTTTATGGTAGAGGAAGAGTTAGATGGTAAGTTTTATATACTACAAGTATGTATTTTAGGTTTTGAGATCTCTAGGCTATTTATAATCCTAGACTGCCTATAACCAAGTCTTAATTTCTAGGAGAAAATATAAATAAGATAAAATCTTCTTTTTAGTGATACAGCCCTAAACAAACCCTCTTGGCTTCAAACGAGCACCATACCTACTAAGATCAAATTTAGTTCTGATTTATATATTACTTGACTCAATGATCTCTATAACTGAAAGACTCTCTTTTGTCTAAAAATTCTTGCAATATTTTTGGTGTAAAAGATTATTCTCAGCGACAACCATAGAGTATACTTTATCACAATGACTGAGAAAGACTTTAAGAAAAAACACTTATTTTGGGAGTACTAGTTTTGATATCAAAATGAAACATTAAAACAAACAAGCCAAAAGATTTTATTATACAACTTAAGAACCGAAAGGTTATATTACAAAGACTCAAGGACTGAATGTTAACAAAGACTCAAACACTCAAAGCTTACTAACACTCGACTTGACTGTACTATGAATGTCTTACTATGAATATCTTACTACAAATCAGAGGCATCCTTATATAGGTATACAAGAAACACTCTAGAATGATGACTTACTATTTCAATACATTCATACTTATTCTTATCTTACTTTACATCTCACATATATATTATTACAATGCTTTATGTCACATCACTCTAGGATGATTCATCATCCTTATCTATATAACTTATACAACAAGACAACATACTTTACTACAACTCATATTATACTTTATGTTACATCAGATGTGACATAAAACATTGTAACAATATATGTGTGAGGTGTAAAGTAAGATAAGGATAAGTGTGAATGTATTGGAATGGTGAGTCACCATTCTAGAGTGTTCCTTGTGTACCTATATAAGGATGCCTCTGGTTTGTAGTAAGGCATTCAGAGTGGAGTTGAGTCGAGTGTTAGTAAGCTTTGAGTGTTTGAGTTTTTGTTAGCATTCAGTCCTTGAGTTTTTGTAATATAACATTTTAATTTTTAAGCTTGTAATGTTTGTATACTATAATCTTTTCTTGCTCAGTAAATATGCCGCACTACCATTTACGTAAGGATCCAAGAAATTCAGAAATTAGCCTCTTCGTAACTCCTTGTATGGTCAAGTGTGGAGCTCGTTATAATTTTTCTTCTGTCTAAGTTATCATCTTTTTGGAATATTGATAGTCTTAAGCCAGAAGAAAAACCAACATATTTAAAAAAAAAATGATAGCTTGGGCAGAAGGAGAATTACAGCGAGCTCAACACTTGACCAGACAAGGAGTCACAAGGAGGCTAATTTCTGAATTTCTTAGATCCTTACATAAATGGTGGTGCGACGTTATGAATTTGTTGTATTTGAGAGTGCACCCTTACAACAATATAGTCATTGTATTCTGGAGTATAGACCGCATATTTAACCTCCTTATTGCACCGAAAAATTATCCTAGAGGGACGAAATCCTATTTTTTAGGACAGTGAATACATGCCTTAGCATTCATTTTTTCTTATTATGTTGCTGCTATTTTACTGCATTGCTACTAGTTTTTCTTTGCTGTTTCACTGCATTGCTATTGATTTTTTCTTGCTGTGTTGCTGCTGCCATTAATAACAATCTAAATAATATAATTTTGTTTATATTCACTTCATCATGGAAGCTGCAATGATCAGAGCCAAGTTTTTGTACGACATCTCCAAGATAAAAACTTTTGATGGTGAACATTTCAAGCATTGGCAGGGTAAAGCATTTGATACCTTAGATGTCTACAATCTGTCGTACTACCTCAAAATAGGACCATCAACGGAAGATACTCCTAATTATGCCAAAGAGATGGAGAAAATCTACAATCTGTCAGACTACCTCAAAATAGGACCACCAGCGGAAGATACTCCTAATTATGCCCAAGAGACGGAGAAATGGATCGTCAAAATAAGGTATGTCGACACACCATCTTCAATACATTTTTGACTAAACTTTATGACATTCATTGCAAGTATACATCTGTTTTTGAAATTTGGGAATTAATGAAGAAAAAGTATATTACTGAAGATGCTAGATCTCAAAATTAACGATGACAAGGATATTTCCTCTCAAATTCACGATTACCATTTATTAATAAATAATTTGAAAAATGAAGATATTAATTTTCAAGAATATTTTATAGCTGGTTGTTTAATTGAAAAAATTTCGAAGTCATGGAGAGATTTTAAAAATAACATGAAACATAAGAGAAAACATATGAGTTTCGAGGACTTAATTATACACATAAGAATTGTGGAGAAGAATAGGCTCAGAGATGAAGTTGAAAGAGCCAAGGAATTTAATTCTAAGACAAATGTTGTTGAGAATAAGCCTCATCACGAGGAAAAGAAGCAATTTTTGAACAAAAATAGATTTTTTAAATAAAACCCCAACTTTAAAAAGAAGGCACAATGTTATGTTTGTAGAAAACTTAGGTATTATGCTAACCAATGTAGGCATAGGGTTCATAAGGGAGACAAAAATCTTTCTAGAGTCAATTTGGCTGAGAGAGATGTTGAAATTATAGCTGCGGTTGTGGTCTCTGAGGCAAATATGATTTTTTATAAAAACAAAGATTGAGTTATTGATTCTGGAGGTATATCTGAGGTGACAAAAATTTGTTTCATGATTATGCACCAATAACAAAAGGAGCAAAGTTTATTCATTTTGGAGATTCTAGATCCATGTCAGTCTTAGGTAAAGGGAAAGTTCTTCTCCAGGTCACATATGGAAAAACCCTTTCTCTTAACAATGTACTGTATATTCTAAATATTTGATATAATTTAATTTTTGTATTTGTACTTGAAAAGCGGGATTGAAAGTGTCTTTTGAGAGTGATAAAATTGTAATGACAAAAAATAAGATCTTTGTTGGAAAAGGTTATAGTTTTAGTAAATTATTTAAACTTAATGTAATTGAAGTTATTATGAATGAACATGATTTTTCTTCTGTTTATATTATTGATTCTATTAATTTATGACATGGTAGATTGGGCCATGTAAAATCTTCTTATATTAAGGAAATGAAAAAATGTGGTTTATTGCTAAACTTAAATCTGACAAGTGAACATAAATGTGAAGTTTGTGTAGAATCTAAGTCTATAAAGAAATCCAACAAGATTATTTTGAAAAGAGAGAATGAGCTTCTCAGTTTGACCCATAATAATCTTGGTGATCTTAAATAAACCATAACAAGAAGAGGAAAAATGTATTATATTACCTTTATTGATGATTTTTCAAGATACAATAAAGTGTATCTTTTGAGAAACAAAGATGAAGCTTTTGAAATATTTTTGATCTATTAAAACGAGGTTGAAAATTAACTTGATAAGAAAGTTAAAAGATTAAGAACTAATCGAGGAGGTGAATATGATTCTAGTGAGTTTGATAGTTATTGTAAATATCATGCTATTATTTATGAAATAGCCAAAACTTATTCACCTGAATCAAATGGTGTAGCTGAAAGGAAAAATAAAATATTAAAAGATATGGTAAATTGCATGTTAATAAGTTTTAGAGAATCGTTAAATTTGTGGGGGGAATTTATTTTATCTGTATGTTACTTTTAGAATAAAATTCCCTACAAAAAGACTGGAAAAACACCTTTTGAATTATGGAAAAGCTGTATGCTTAATCTATCATACTTCAAAGTGTGGGAGTGTCTTGCAAAGATTTTAATACCTAGTCTTAAGAGGATTAAGTGAAGACCTAAGACTATAAATGCTATGTTTATAGGTTATGTTCAGAACAGTGCAACTTATAGATTTTTAATTCTTCCAAATGAAAGTAATTTGTATTATGCTAATACAATTATAGAATTTAAAAACACTAATTTTTTTAAAACAATTTTTCCAAAAAAGGTTGTAATAGAAGAGCCTCAATCATTACAGATTCAGTAAGTAATCCTTCAAAGAGTTCAAATTCTGAACCAAGGAGAAGTAAAAGGAAAAAAAGCTACTACTAATTTAGGTGAAGATTTTCATATCTTTCTCATGGAAAATGATCCACAAACTTTTGAAGAAGAATTTACTTCTCAAGATGCATTACTTTAGAAAGAAGCAGTAAACAGTGAACTAGATTCAGTTATAAGCAATCACATTTGGGAATTAGTTAATGTACCACAAGGTATAAAACCTATTAAATGTAAATGGATTTTCAAAAAGAAGTTTAAAACTGATGGATTTATTGATAAATATAAGGCAAAATTAGATGCCAAAGGATATACTCATAATAAAGGCATATATTATTTTGATACTTATGCTCTAGTATCAAGAATTGCATCTATTAGAGTTATTATCACATTAGTTGCAATACATGATTTACATATTCATCAAATGAGTGTAAAGACTGCGTTCTTAAATGGACACATAAATGAAGAAACTTATATGCACAACCAAAAGGTGTTGATGTTCCAGGAAATAAGCATAAAGTATGTAAATTAATTAAGTCATTATATGGCTTAAAACAAGCACCAAAATAGTGGCATGAAAAATTTGATAAAATCTTAGTATCTTATGGTTATATGAGTATTGATTCAGATAAATGTGTTTATTTCAAACCTATAAATACTAACATATATGTGATTATATGTCTTTATGTTGACGACATGCCTATTTTTAGTTCAAGCATGCAAGTGATAAATGAGACTAAAAGAATGCTTACTTTCAATTTTGATATGAAAGATATGGGAGAAGCAAGCCTTATTTTAGGTATTAAAATTATTAGAACAAATGATGGTTTCATGTTATTGCAAGACCATTATATTGAAAATTTTCTTAAGAGATTTGAATTTTATGATTATAAGTCTGTTTTTACTCGTTATGATCATAATTTTTATCTTAAGAAAAATTTAGAACATAATGTAAATCAAAATAAATATGTCTAAATTATAGGTAGCCTAATGTTTTTGGTAAATAACAATAGGCCTAACATAGCATATGCAGACAGCAAATTAAGTATATATACACAAAATTCAAGTATGAATCATTGGATTGCTTTTATAAGAGTTGCAAGATATTTAAAAGGCATTATAGATTATGAGCTTCAATATAGATCATCTCCACTTGTGTTAGAAGGATACAATGATGCAAATTGGATTTCAAAATCCAATGATATTAAATATATTAGTGGTTATGTGTTTACTTTTGGTGGATGTACAGTGTCTTAGAAATCCATCAAGCAAACTTGTATAGCTCGGTCTACTATGGTGTCTGAGCTAATAGCCTTAGAAAAAGTATGTTCTGAGGTTGAATGGTTAAGAAATTTCTTAACAGATCTTCCCATACTATCTCACCTTCTTACTTCTATAAATAACATTGTGATTGTCAAGCTGCTATAGGTAAAACAATAAGTAAAATATATAATGGGAAAAGCAGTCATATTCGTTTGAGACACAATATTATAAAGCAGCTGCTCGAAATTAGGACATTGAGTCAAGATTTTGTAAGGTTAGAGTTTAATTTAGCCGATCTTCTTATGAAACCACTAAATAGAAGGTTAGTGAAAAATATGTTGAGAGATATACGACTTCTGCTTAGAACATAAGACAAGAGTGATGGTAACCCTACCTATGTAATTTGAGATACCATGAAATAAGTTCATAAGGTAAAAATAATTACTTGCTGTTTTGTAACAGTATTGTTTTAATATAAGAGTCTTTTTTAAGGCAAGATAGTGTTTACTACAGTATTTTAAGGTTGAGGCAAATAATTTTAATGAATTTCTTAGCTTTATTTGGTGGTGTATTTAACTACATGATGCACTTGACAGAGATTCACTTATATGAGTATGAAATTAGGTCGATTTCTATGAGAGTAAGGTATACATCTCTAGAGCGCTTATGAAAACCTTGTCATCTATTTTGCACTAAAAGAGTATTGGTTCATAGAAACGATAAATTTCACCAAATTCTTGTGAATCATAATTAGATGTTCAATCGCTGGTTTATAGCTTAAAAAACATTAGTACACTTATATTAAATTCAAGTGAAGAAAGATTGGATATTTTGAAATATATGGGGGGTTATAGTAAATATTGGATAGTATATTCTAAAATATATTATTCCACGTGGTTGCATGAATTTAAATTAGAATTGATGATATAAGTTACAAAAATGAGTTTACAAACTTTTATTCATTCTAAGAGTTACAAAAATTCAATTTTGATAGTTTCATACGATTTGAATAGTTTTTGTAACAACCATATTCTTGTAACTACAAAAAGAGGTTCTTGGACACTAGTTGAAGAAGAAGAAATAAAAATTTTCTATTTCTCTCTACTTTCTTTATTTGCTTGGTTCTTGTTGTTGTTATTATAAAATTGTTGCATTTGGGAGTGCACCCCAATATAGTCATTGTATCTTAAAGTACATACTGCATATTTAACCTCATTATTACATCAGAAAATTATTTTTGAGGGGCGAAATTCTATTCTTCGGGACAGTGATTACATATCTTGGCATTCATTTTTTCTTGCTGTGTTGTTGCTGTTTCTTACTGTATTGCTGCTGTTCTGTTTCGCTGCATTGCCGCTGATTTTTCCTTGCTGGGTTGCAGCTGTTTCACTGCGTTGCTGCTGTTTCACAGCATTGTTGCTGCCATTGATAACAATTTATTGCAGGTTGGAAGTTTGTACAGCTGGTAGACTCTTTCATTGGAGGGCTTCTTCACAGCTCTTTTCAGGAGGTGGCTCTTCGCCCTTTTTATGTTATGTTCAGTTCGGCCTCTTGTCAGTTCCAGACTTTCAGAGCTGTTATGATTAGCTGATAGGCAAACTTGCTTTCCAGAAACAAGATGGTCTTTCACTTGCAGCGATTGGCAGACAAGTGGAGTAATTAGAACTGCAAGCAATATTGGCATTGCGAAACTCTGCGAAATTGAATAATGAATGTAAAGCCTATTCTTCATCTAGGTAGCACCATTTACAGAGGATAAATCTTTGATTAAAGCATACAAGAAGTATTGCCTAATGGATTAATTCTTGATATATTAGTGTTTATAATCGACAGTGCAAATGGCGTTGCAGCATGGTTTGGTGCCAAAACGATTCCTGAAAAAGGATATACAGGAGGGGATGTAATCGGTGTGATTTTTAAAGCATAAAAGTTCTTAATTCCACGAACCACCACAAAAACAGACCCATTGATGCATGCATATGCATTCGGATGAAAAAGATATAAATATATCATCAAAAACTTAATTTCATAAGCAAATACAAATGTTTGAGGCAAATTCAGAAAGTTGCATTCATAATCACGGCCCATTATTTAAACTGAAAAACATACAATTAATGTATCATCTCGTGTGTTGATAATTAAAGACTCATTAATCAATCAATAGAAGTAAAGTTGAAGTTGGAGCAAGTAGTTTGCCTGCCCAAGAGAGTAGAGGTGAACCCTAGTCTTGATGTTGCCAAATCAAACTGAAGAAGAATGTTCTCCAACTGGTGCCCTCCAATCACAATTGAAGTTCTAGTTTTTGAACCCCCATTAACAAACCCAAGACAATGCACATCTTCATTCACTTCCACCATAGAGTTCGCACCAAATATGCGCCATACCACCTTCTCATTCTGCAAAACCAGTTGAATTGTTGGCACCGAAGGCCCCAAACCTGTACCAAAAATGTTGCTCGAGTTGAAACACACATCAAACGGCACCACGGATGCCACCCGAGTGATGTTTCTAGCAGCAGCTTCTGTGATAAATGCATCTGTTACTGCTTTATAGATTGAGTTTTCCAATACAGTGTAGGGATTCACTGTGCTGATTTTTGTTCCACCAACGCCTTGGCTATCTATCGACAACAATGTTGTGTTCAATGGGACAACTTTGTCTTATATCTCGATAGATTTCCCTCCAATGAAATATTCAGCCGACGGCTCTCCTAGTGCGAAAGCGGAGGCTGTGCTTTCAGGGTTGATAAACAACGGCGTGAACCCGAGATTATCAGATGCGTCAACGTTGGGAAGGAAAACGTAAGGACTATCACCAAAGAAGATGACACCTTTTGCTGTGACTGAGGAAGGGAGAAAGATTGCAAATTTCCTGCGGAAACTAAAAGCAGCGGCAAATTGTGAAGAGAAAGCAATTCTAGTTCTACCAAGACCAGCCATGCCCACAACTCCATTAGCAAGACCTTTTAACAGAAAAGTTGGTACACAAGAAAATATGAAGTTAGGCATTGTAACATTCCTACCAGGGTTGAACCCATTTGTCGACTGAACAGACACAATATCCTGGCCAATTTCGCCGCTAGTGGCAATTTCAGTGACGGTGTTATCAGGCGTGAGACCGCACGTATTGTTGTTGCAGCCCGGCCTGGGGGCCGAGAAGCAGTCACCGCAGCTATTGGATCTAGCCAATGAGCATTGGGCTGATCCCCACCTGGCTGGGCGGTAAGTTGAAGAAGCATAGTTTCGTCCACAATCAACCCACAAGTACTGACCACCAAGATCAACCACCAGGTTTATTGGCACAAGCGGGTTTCTTTGTTTGATTGCAGTAAGATATTGAAGCGTTGATGCATCTTTCGTCACCGGAATGACAAGAGCTTTAGGGCGAAAAGATTGCTGAGCAAAAGAGGGAGAGATAAAGAATAGAAGGATAGAAGAAATCAAGAGAAAGTATTGAAGAGAAGATGCCATGGCGTTTGTGTTGGAAATGAGTGTGGAGAGATGGTGGCATGCTACCCGTTATTTATAGTTGTTTTGGGCTTAGATTTATCGACTGTACGTATATAATTTATGTACAGATGATGTAGCCAGGCAGGTGTCTGATTCAAGAACGACAACTTACGCAGTCCAGAAGGGACTGGATTCCGATCTTAACTTGTACCATATTCATATATAATCTTAGCTGAAACCAAGACAAGAATCTTAAACTATTGTTTTCATGTGTATTAAATTAATCCAATATTAATAATTAGCCACCAAGGGAGTAGGTTCGATTCATCTGAGGAGTGGGGTTTCCTACAAATATTTCTTCCTTTCCTTCCTTCTCCTTTCCCACCAAAATGGTGGACAGATATTCCTTCATATCTTCATTTCAATTTTTTCAAACACAACAATGGAAGTTGTAAGCATGATTCTTCAGTCCATTTAGAAGATATTAGAGTATTAGGGCACATTTCGTCCTTGGCACTAATAATATCTAGTTCCATTAGACAAAGGTTAATGTATTAAGTCCATTAAATTGTATTTTTTTTCTTAAATCGAAAACATATATTAAATTAATATATATGAAATAGGCTTCTTACTAAAGCAAAAACAATTGAGAAGTATTTTCAAAAGTATTTTTTGAATTTGATTTTTTTTTTCTAGTAATTTATTTGTTTTGATAACTATAGTACAACGTTGTATATATTTTTTTTTATACAAATTATTATATACGAACCGATGTGACACAATAGTATTAGTCGAATA
>JAXCLQ010000001.1:21830836-21843273 GCA_035584115.1 Cedrela odorata | reverse complement strand
ATACGAACCGATGTGACACAATAGTATTAGTCGAATAAAATCAATGTAATTAATGAGAATAAAAAATATAAATCATATAAAAATTATATAATAGTGTCACATCAATTTGTATCTCACATTTTGCATAAAGAGTTTGTATATTTAACACTATTGTTAACATATTAAATTATAATATTTATTTAAAAAAACAAATTATCAATTGTGTAAATTAAAAGCAAACTTAAATATGATATCTTAAAATCATTTGTTAAACATTTAATATAGAAGTATAGTGTAATTAACTTTGAACAAGATAAATAATATTTTGGCCAAAAAATATTATGTAAATTAAATTTAAGTGTTAGACAAATGTGTTTATTTTTGATATTGTAGAATATTATAATAATTATTTTAAATTATTTTAACTATCAAAATTATCGTTGGATCTCATAATCATTAAAAATTTGAGGCATTTGGTAGATAAATTTGACAAATTTTTCTTTTTTTACTTCAAGAAAATAATAGTAAATTGCATTGCAAAATACCCCAAACTTATCTTAATATTAAAAAAAATTAGTTGACTCATGTATTACTAGTTTTAAAAAAAATTAGTTGACTCATGTATTACTAGTTTTCATAGCATGAAGTTTGCAAGAGATTTTATCATATAAATTTCATTTTTATGTCCTAAAATATGTAACATGAATTAAAATTTCTATTTATAAAATTTCCTAGAACACTTTTCTTTTCTCCGGTAATCTAATTTTTTTAAATCTTATTTTCTTTTCTCGTAATTCACTCATTGTTTTAATTTTTTTTTTAATTATAAACAATATAACTCTCTTAATTCTTTTAATTTTGACAAAAATATATAATAATAATTATAAAATATTAGAGGAAACTAATAAAAAAAATAAAATATCTCACAAACCCAATTTTTGACTGCTACATGATAAAGTGAGACAATTTTAAAATATTTTTTGTGATATGGTGTATGTAGTTTGCCAAGGTAAATTCACATTACCTACTTATAATTAGAAAAGTTATTAAAATATGAGAACATATACTTTATATGTGCTTCGTATATGATATAATTGAAGGTGTATAATTGGAATTCATCTATTAAGTTGGAGAAAGAAAGACTTGTTACAAGATCACCACAAAATACCAATTGATAATTACTTCATTGATGCCAAATTTAAGTAAAAAGAATCGGCTACAACAATTAATTCCAGATTCTAGAGAAGCTAAGTCCTGAAACAATTATGTCTCTTCGAAGATATTTTTGTATTTCATACTGTAATTTTGTAATATATTTTGCTAATGGGAGCACTGTCTGACCAATTTTTCCTAAGCCTATGTCAAAATTTATCCAAGTAGTATGTAATAAAATAAAGAACAAAAGGTTAGAAGGAATTACAAATTCAATTCCCAGGTAGTTGTAATCTTCATATCCATTATTGAAGTTGAAGAATTTATGAATTAATGAAAGGTTAGTAAAATTGAAGTCAGTAGTCGAAACAGCACTTCGAATTTTTCAGCTTCTTGTCTACAACTATTGATGTTTCTTGGAAAGGAAAGGTGAGACCAGTTTTTATTTCATGTATGATTGTTTAGTTTCATTTGTCAGTTTGCTTTTTCTAATTTGAGAACATGTAATTGCCTCTTTGGCGATGTTGATTTGAAGTGAAAAACCACCAATCACACAAAATTTGAGACAGATGCTTATTGCGAATATTATTAATTATTAAATAAATAAAAGTACTAACTGTTCAAAAAACATCAGCTATACACACCTCAAAATACTGAAAACGTTGTTATCTTATATGATTGCAATTATGGTAAATAAAAAAAAAAAAGAAGACTCCCCGACATCCCATCATATTTCAAGCTCTGGAATCTTGAATGCTTTCAGGCTTCAATCTCATGAATAGAATTTTATGAACAAGCCAAATACTACAAACAGTTACTTTGCCAACAATCAATGCCAGCATAATGTAATAAGAATTCAACTGGAAAAAATGACAGAATACATTTCTCTATTAAAGAGAATATCTTCGTAAAAAATTCCAACTTAAGAAGTCCTAAACTAATGATGAACATCTATTGTTGACCGGGAGATTACATGCAGCAGAAGATATTCAAAGCTGCCAGTCAATAAACTAATTTTACAGGCAATAACTGGGACAGTAAAATACTGTTTGCTACATCAAGATACATGAAGTTAGTCCATTACATCATGCGCAAACTTATTTATTTACCTGAATGGGAGCCCGGGCACCGGAAGTTACCAAATTCCTTCCTTGGACATTCTTAGAAACTGGGACAGAGTTATGTTGGGGAGTTCAGCTGAACCACTTTTTTTCATCTTTATCCTTGTCATTTTCATAGACTTAGCATCCTTTGATTCTGTAACTGTTACTGACACCAGATTATAGAACTGTTCAAAGACAGAATTTACATGAATTAGATACTAAACTTTAATCTAAGACTGGTAAACAATCTATCAACAAAAGCACTAGAACTGGCTAGTTGCATTATTATCTCAAGAGGTTGATAATCTCATCTGATGCTTTAATCATGGAAAGTAGACAATGGTAGATACCAGTGTATTTAGTATACTCTTTCCCAAACTTGTCTATACAAAATATAATTTCCTGTTCTAATCAGTTTAACAAACTCTATTGGAGGCTCATTACGTACCTTCCAATCCAGCATGAAATAAAGCCCCCAAATTTAGATAACATTTGGGACAAATTACCTCACAAACACCATGCAGCAACAACCTGTGGAAAGAATCTTGAACCCGTAGCTCAAGCACATCTGCATTTCCACTCTCCTTAATGAAGGTCCGTAAGCAAACCTGTAATTAAAAAGCATTTCAACTCCTAATAACGACAAAATTTGTTAACTTCCTCCGTATTAAAAAGAAAAATAAGTAGCACATCATTGATACAGTATAAAAACGAGACTTGAATTTAATCCTTGATAAAAGCAAATAATTTACTCATATTAGTTTAGCTGTTGCATAATAAAAAATTTATGTCAAAGATACTCTATGATCCTCATTACAGAGACCAGAAAATGAATTATAACTAGTTGAGCAAAAAAAAAAGGGATAAATATATATATACCTCATAGCCCTCGATAAGTTCTGAAAGAAAACTACGACGCAGTGCCACTCTTGTTCGACAATCAATTCTATGCCATGCATTCAAGACGGCTATTTTATCAGCATCAACATGACCTTTCCTCTTTAGTGGAGAGCTTTTTAGGGCATTAATCATATTAGCCTACCAAAGAAAAAATGGCTGCAGTTGGAGCATTTTGCCACATTACATGTCAAATTAACACCAAAGCATTGTGTGAGTGTGTGTCCACAGAATTTCACAATATTGGAGGTTATTCAGGTGTATCCTTTCTTGACAACTGTAGGAATTTGAAAAATTGGAACAAGTTTTGATGACTAAGAGAAGCAAAAAAGACCTCTTTATCCATGTCTATATTCCTGAATTTGTCCCACTCTCCACAATTAGTCATACAAAACGGTGAAGGCGGCACATCATCTCCTGTAAAATAAACTCAAAATCAGAGCTAAAGTAACTGAATTTGAACAGTACCACCACAAAAGTGGAGCTTGTGAATTCAAAAATGCCTAAACATAAAAAGTGGTGCCTATGTCGTTCTCGAAGAACAGACAGGACAAACTATGAACTTTGGATTAGCATGTAGTAACAAAGTGAAAAACATAACAAAACTCAGAAGATACTTAACTGTATCATAATACAAGAGCTTAAGTAAAATTCTGAATCAATATGGAATTAAGAAGCAATCTGAACTACACTATTGCAACATGTATTGAGTAAAAAATGGTCCCAGACAGCTTGCCTCAAGTACTGACTGATGACACAATGACAACTTTAGTGGGAATGCAAAGTATTACAGAAACAAGATAGCAATTAATTCCATAGCATTCACATGTCTTCAAATGAGTGAATGATAGGAGTAGCAATGTAAATTAAAACACTAGGGATGAAATTGCATTTGGGTTTGGAACAATTTAATCAAAGTAGTATACTTTAAACGTAAAAGCTTGCCCTGTAAGCAGCTTGAGAATGTGCGAAAACACACAGACACATACTTGCAAAAGATGCCAGTTGTGCACATTATAGGAGGGGAATCAAGGCATAACATTACCCCAAGGTGGTGGAGCAAACAAGCCTCTAATTTCTTCTGCATCTAAGCGTGGTACAAGTTCCATCAACAAACGATCATTTAACCATCTTCGAGACCGTCGGTTGCTAACCTGCAACAACATAAAATTACCCCAACATTATTGTTTGTTCAGAAGGCCTGAAATGAAAATGATCAACATCCAAAATACAGTAACAACCACATCAACATAAAATAATGACTGCCCAAGACATGGACATCAAAGTTAAGGTCAAATAGATTGCATGAACCTATTTTGATGCAATTTACCACATTCAAAGACGCAACTATGTTCTGAAGTTAGAGCATTTCAACTTTGCCACTTACCAAGAACAGAGCACAATAAATTTGAGCCTTTGGTACACAAGTGATCAATTTGATTCAATATGCAATTCCGACTTGTTACAGCTCTATAATTTCGTCTGCTGAGATTATTCTCAAATATAAATTACACT
The DNA here is from genome assembly GCA_035584115.1 of Cedrela odorata. Lineage (NCBI taxonomy): Eukaryota > Viridiplantae > Streptophyta > Magnoliopsida > Sapindales > Meliaceae > Cedrela > Cedrela odorata. The sequence continues at coordinate 21,838,627 of JAXCLQ010000001.1, read as the reverse complement.
AATTAAAGTTTAGTTCTCTTCACAACACACACAGAGCAACCAAGACATGAAGGAAAGAGAATTACTTTTCCCGTTAAGCTCTCAAGAAATTCGATTTTCTTCTCAATCGACATCCCACGTGATTTGACACTCTCTCCTGCACCAAAGTAATACAAATATTAAAAATTTTCAAACAACTAAAATAATAATAATAATAAATCAACAATGCGGAAATTGTCTAGAAATATAATCTGGGTATTGCAAATTTCTGCCATAAATGAAAAAACCAATCATATGAAGGCGAAAAATATTAAAAAAAAGTTCGCAACTGTACGAGTTAAACTACATGTTATCAGCTAAAAACTCCAATATGGAGGGAGACCTTTCTGGAGATCAAGGAGAGAAGACGAAAGAAGGAGGTCCTGTTCTCTCTGCAGAACATCAGGAGTCGCCATGATTGATTGGATGATAGAACAGATAGATCTGTAATCTTTGGTATAGGAGTTTTGAGGATCAAGGAAACCAGAGTTACTAGGAGAAATGAAAAAGTTTATAAGTATATAGCGGTGGTGGTGATCCAAACAAATACGGGCTAAGACGTAGAGAACACAGAAACAGAGGAATATGGGAGCTCGTGATGCGATTCCGAGGGTACTTGTCTGAAACCAAATCTTTCTGCCAATTGTTTTCCTTCCTCATATTAAAACGTGCTAATAATGGTTGTACGTTTTGGGTTGGAGGAGGTCCTTTGACTTTTAGATGAAAGACCAGGTTGTCCCAGGGTGCAATCCCTGAAGGCTGAAAATCTTGAAGGTTGATTAATGGACACGTATAAAGAACGTTTAAACTTCAAAGCAGCTGTAATTCTCTTTTTACTTTAACATCTTATTGGATATTATTTTACATTTGCCTCCTGTTTCGTTTTGTTAGAAACCCCGAGTTGGCTATTGGTATTGGATTTATTGGGCCAGTCCAAACTGTTGGCCCATCATTTTGCCGTACACAGCAAACAATCCAGATCATGGTCAAATGGTAGTGTTGACCACACCCACAATAATAAGGTTTGGGTAGGTAAATCCTAGCAACTATAGGGGTAAATTGGGTTTTTCTTGTCCTGTGTTATCCTTCCCTACCTGCAGATTATATGGCTATGTAAGTAGCTCAACATCGTACGTACAAGCCAATCCCGCGAGCAAAGGTGGCAAAGCTGGCGCCTTGCCCACTCTTCCCTCTATTTTTTTTTTCTCCCTATATCCCTCTCTCATGACATAAATCCTAACAGGGATGGCAAAATTCTTAGTGGGCTCAGGGTTACAGGGACCCAGCCCGTTCTAATCAGAAAATAAAACTACATTTGGCCCCTTTTCACAAATAGACTAGGTACGAGATGGCATGCCAGCCCATTCCCGATCTGTTACCCATTTTAAATTAATTATGTTTTTTAACTTAATTTTTTATAAAAGTAGGAGTCGTTCAAACAACGGATTGGGAAACATGGTTACACTTGACCTTTTTCCATAAATGAGTCGAGAAACGGGACTTAGTTTATCTCCGTTAACAAAAATAAGTCGAGAACGGATAGCAATCCTCTACCCATTACCATCCCTAAACCCTAACTCCGCCAAACTTTCCTTCTTCAGTCTTGACCAATAAGTTTATCTACCTTTATGTGTGTCTGAATATAATGTTTTTAATAGTAATGACTTTGCTGCTAGCTAGCTTATCAAATCGTCGTAACAATCACACCCAAATCTGTTATTTTATTTTTTGGTTGGTCAAGTATCAAGTATATACTTGTTTATACATAATTTCATGTAAGTCATTATTTTTTGGTTTGTTTTAGGTGATTCCTCGTCTTTTGAAACTAAATTTATGCTTCATATGTCATCATTTTAATTAGTGGGTTATAAGTCGTGAAGAACTAAAAAGGGGTAAACATGATGCTTTCTTGTAAAGTATACTTTTCAGCTTTATCCTTTGTTGTTTTAGATGCAATTTTTTTACATCCTCTTGTAGTGTTTTTGTGTAATTTCTTTGTAGCCCTTGAATTATGATTCATTTTAGTAAAAAAAAAAAAAAAAAAACTACTTTATAGTGTCTAGTTTTACTAAATAGAAACATTCTTATACATAGAAAAAGCATTTGAAATGCATTTTAGAAAAATATTTGGTTAATGCATTCTTAGAAAGTATTTTTGGAAGTGCTTTCTTTGACAGTTGCTTTTCGAAAAACCTTTCTACTTGAATTAAAAACACTATGAAATACACCCTTAATATATAATGAACATTGTGGAATGCAATTAATATGATATCAGCGCCCATAGGAATACATGTAAATGCACTTGTGCAGATGTGCAAACTGCAACAGTTTGTGAGCTGTAAAACATAGGGCTATTTGTGTTAGTGTGTATGCATGTGCACGTTCAAACGGTTTACAAATACATACATTACCCTCATTCTTTCTTGGCTTGCTGCATCTGTTGCTATATTGTGATTTTATCAATGACTTCATGAATATGTTGTTTATTGAATTCTTAGTATTTCATAAATATTTGCATTCATAAAATTAAACTATTATATAATTTTAAGAAATAGTGTTAAGTCAATAAATAATTAAGGGGAACTAAGTATACATTTTCTTAAAAAAAATTGCAAATTAAAATTATCACCAACCTTAGAGAAAGAATTAAAATGAAAAGAGAATTTAACATTAGAATTTGTATGTCATAATCATAATCTATCCTCGTTGATCTATCTTAACGAGAGGCCTCCGAAGCTCTATGGGAGATTCTGCCACAATGGGCAGCATTGATAGGGCCATGGTACGCTTTTCAGCATTCGCAGTCAGAGATTTGTCTATAGAGCCCTTGGCAACTTTAGCTATATACACTATCAGAATCACTATGTGCAAGCACCAACAAAAAAATTAAAATCAGTCAGTACTTTGACAGAACTCAATTTTGCATGAATCAATTATCGAACGACGACTTATCAGATACCAGAAAGCCGAGGGCCATAAACACCTGCATCCACAAGCATATGCAGCATATAAATGGTTAAACAAACCAACAAACATCAAGCAAAACCATCCCACTAAATATGTTGTTTCAGAAAAATGGCAATGCATGTGAGTCGTATTATAAACTATATCAAAGTAAATTTCTCAGAGACTATATTGTAGGTTGTACTTAATCAAAATAAGAGGCACATGCTAACTAACCCAATGAGTAGTCGAAATCTCGTTCCATCCACGGGTGACATCAGAAAGATCCTTCAAAGTTGTCCCAAAATACACCAGAGCAAATGTATTTGGCTGTCACAAACAATATATGTGGAGTTCAGTGGTCAGTGTTCTTCAAAAATTGGTCAACTTAGCAAGCTAAATAAACTAATACTTCTTGGTGATGGACAATGAAAAAATGAATGTTATATTACCATCATTCCCAACCAAGATGCCAGCATGTATTTGCCTATGTGAACAGGGGTCTGGGACAAGAGATAATTCAAAATGTTGAATGGAAGTAAAGGAACAAGCCGAAGCAGAAAAATTATCTGTAAGATAAATCAAAAGATAAAAAAAAAAAGAAAAAAGAAGATGATGAAAGAATTATAAATCAGAGCAAAGAAGGCTTATAAACACAGATAACATCAGAATATCAAAATCTTGCACCATAAACATTTGTAAGCGCTCTTGCCTTGAAAAGCCAGATTTCTGGATTGCCACAGCAACTGCCTGAAACTTTGGATAATTCTTTAACTTGGAGATGACAAATGATCTTCCAAACTGCACTACAGTACAAACTACGATATAAGTAGATGTACAAATGAAGACAAACACATACGCAAGTCTCCTGCAAAGAAAAATGTCACTCTCTTCCCAGTGTCTCCAATGTTTAAAGGATGAGGCGATTGCCTTACAAGGAACATATTGCATTCCCATTCAAACACACAGAATAAATCATACGAGCACAGGTTTAGGAGACTCACTGTTCTACCAATAAAGAATGCAGCTGTAGCACCGGTGCTGGAAAATGCGGGAGAAAGAAGCGCATGAAGTAAGAACTTTCCAATCAATAAACCAAAAGAGAGAAAAAGAAAACAACTAAGACAAATATCACGATCTTGACCAATGAAATTAGAAGAAAGTCGTAGCATAACATAACCAGATCAATCTCAAAAGAATCAAAAGCCTACTGTCAGTATTGAATCAGGAATTGCCAGGATTGTTAGTGGAACGTATGTAATGGCCCTGCAAAACAGTAGAGTTAGATCCAGTTTCAAATATTTACTCTGAGTCTTTTGTTACCTAAAAACCACAAAGTGGCTGGGGCTATACAATGCTTTTATATACACAAAGAGAAGGAGGAAAAACCCTACTGAGAGACTAGCTAAAGGCCGAAGAAAAGCAAGAGAAACGACAGTAACATGTCCTTCTCTTTCTGCTGCTGCTACTGTTGAATTGTGTGCCCCTCTGCTGCTGCTGCATTGTGTACTCCTTACCTAACTAACTCTGAGCAAGGTTAGCTTTACAGCTAGACACTGATATTCTTGCTGAATCAGCTTGCTCAGGCCACACACAGTTGAGCTTCTTCTTGAAATGCAAGGCTTGTCTAACTGATCCCGTATATAATGTACAATTGACTGATTAATTTCTTCATCCTAGAAGAAACTCTGGCATTCTTACTCAAGTACACATTGAAATTAAATTTCAACTTGGGGTTAACCTCTGTTAAAGCTGATATGCGTAGAGTTAAATGCTAAACTTGATCGAATATTGCTTATGAAGACAGAAGCTTGGAATACAAGAAAGAGTTCCTTGATCGTGAAGAAAAATCAAAACCTATTGTTTGTCATCTTGTGGTCATTTTCTCAGCTTGTTTTCTTAATGGCTGGTTTGTTACTACTGTAAATAGTACTCCAGCTCATCTTGGACAGCTCACGGCCTGGCGCAATCAAGATATTGCTCCTAGGATTTCTCACTCTATACTACATATATATTGCTTAATCATTGTAATCTTTAATCAATCAATACAAAAATATTCATACACAGTGTCGGCTCATATGCTTTTCATTTATTTTTGACTTGGTATCAGAGCTTGCAGGTTACAACATTAATGGCTAACAATGCAACTCTTCTAGACTTTACAACCAACATCTTAAATACTACTACATTCACACTGCTAGAAAACATAGGTTCTGCTTATTATTCGTGGTAATGATGTTGAAGGATATATTGATGGGTCAAAGCAGATTTCAAGCACACATTGTTAGAGATTTGATGCCCTAGTAGCTAATTTTTTGATATTTTATGTATAAATAAATATATGTTTATATAATACCTTATGGTTGTTTATATCATATACATATTTATAATATGTGTATTTATTTAATTATATGTTTAATTAATTTTACGGACATGACATACCCTTAAAAATATGCCATGATCTTAATTTGTGATATTGATCACATAAATAAGAGTCAAGACATTACAACTTGTGATGATAGTTGTCTTTGTTCTTGCCATGAACAAAGACAAGGTAGCCATTAAGTCTTTCCCTCAAAACTGTTAGCTTTTCCTCATGCTCGGAGTATACACCGGTTGTATTGAATTCTAAAGCCGGATTACAATATCCGGAATGAGATATTTTTCTATAAATATGTTGTTTTAATATATATATATATGTATATAACATGAAAATATCAATTTATGGGTTTGATTAAACATGAACATGCATGAAAATTTTTAAAAATGCTTCATACTGTGCTTGTATATCTTAGTATAAACCGTGCATCTCTATTTAATTGAACCTACAAATGGTATTAGAGCCATCCGTGTTACCGTAAAAATTGCATATTTTGTTGTTTATTTATTATATAAATTGAATCTAGATGTTTGGTATGCACTGTTGTAAATGTTATAAAATTTGAGAAATATTGTTTTTCATGACTGTTTGCCAGACAAGTGATCGGATTGCCGATTGTGGTTGCCGAAAATTTTTTAATATCTTAGAATAGAACACTTGTCATACCTGGGTATTGTTTTTGGCCGTCAGAGTTCAATGGTGAAAAAATTGGCCAAATCCAACGTTGCACCCGCTATCATGCGCCATAGTAATGTGACACTTTTTTGGCACTTGCCTACACGTGCTGCTGTGATTCTGATGTCGATTTTCGCCAAAAAATAAAATGTTTTATTTTTCTGGGGGAAACCATTGGTGTGCCCAAAATTTAATTTAAAGGTATTTTTAAATATAAATATGTAATTTATTTGTTAATTACTTATTTCGTGAAAATGATTAATTAATTTGAAATAAATTAAATTAGATTCCCAGAAAATTAAGACATAAATTTTTTGTGATAAATGATATGTCATAATAATTTTATTTGGATATTAATTATTTAGCATAACACATGATAATTAAAATGTTTAATTAATCAATGTGAAAAAACAAAATTAAAATTGCAATTTTTATGTTAATTATAGAATGTTTATTTATTTTGAATAAATAGATGGATGTATGGTAGTTGTCATGAGATGAATGTAGACCTTATTGATCATTTTATATTTATATGAATGAATATATAAATTGTTATTATTTATTTATGTAATTGTATTATTAAATGGGGTATGCGTGTTTCGCCTCTCATCTTAAATCTAATTTGTATTTCTTTTTTTACCCTATATTTTGTACTCTCTTCGGAAATTTATTTTCAGAGTTTTTTATATGATATTTGAATGTACTAAAAATAGATATAGGTTAGAATAACGATATTTTATGTAATTTAGAATTGTTATAAAATTTTGCAATCGAAGCCGAAGTGGAAGAGGTTGTTGATTGATACAACACTAGATGAATTGTATAATAATTTGAAAGTAGTATAATAATTAGAATTGAAAATGTGTGGGATGATATCCACATTTGTGTTACCCCTAGAATTTGACTAGTGATGTGCCTTATGGCTCTAGAAACATCACATTAGATTAAGGTCCACGCCATCCATTTAATTTTGCATTTATAATATTTATATGATAATTATTATATGCATGCAAAATAGAAATCCAACGTTCCTATTTCAATCCCCTATTTCATAGTTAGTATGACTTAAATTATTAATAAGATTAATAACAAATGATTAGTTATTAATATGATTAATAATCGTCACATTATTATTAATAAGATTAACAATGACAATAATCTTAATTAAAATATTAAGTTTAAAGATAGTTATATTAGAGATAAGCCAAATACCTTTCCACCATTGCTAATTGTTCCACCTTTAATCGTAAGCCTTGAGGACCATCCTGCTTTCCAGGAGATTCATGTGCCCAAGATAAGAAATGGGTTACCTAGAGTATTTAAATGTTGATAAGACAATTATACTTTCATAGTTTGGTGTCAGCCTTTCGTTGAGCGATTATGAAAAGAAAATTGTATGTTTGGTAATGGTGATTTGACTAAACATAATATATAGAACCGTCATGCTTTTCAGGGGACTATAGTGTTGTAGAGGCCAAATAGGTTAGGAATTATATTAAAGAATGTAATTAGAAAAATTATTTCTTTCCTTTTATTATTTATAAGAACCGTCTTACCTTCTAAGAGACTCATAAATAATATTTGGATCCTAACCCTACTAAGAAAATTTTGTAGAATTTTCTCAATTACTTTTAGGGTACAATAATTTGGTAAAATAGTGGGAGGTAAAATATATTTGTTAGAAACCTTACTTATATATTTTTACATAAGCATAATTTTAATTTCTATATTTTTAATGTTGTAGCATTATGACTATATTATTACTTCGTACTATT
>JAXCLQ010000001.1:21795736-21808920 GCA_035584115.1 Cedrela odorata | reverse complement strand
AGAAACAGGTCCATGCCTCCATAGTGTCTTATATAGATACATTTAGTTCAAATGCCTAACATCTCTCCTTGAAATCATTGATGTAAAGCAGTTTCCAAGGAATTTGAAGTTGAAAATGACCTATAATTTGTTCACATTTAGTATCTCAATTTGCAGGCCTAGAAAACCATCGGATTTTGAATACATATCATTATATGAGAAATGTTTCATTAATTCATTCATAATTACCTCATTGACGCCAAATTTAGGACAGAAGAAACGGCTATAGAAATCAAATTCAGATTCTGGAGGAGCAGGCCCTGAAACAATTATACCTTGCCCAGGACATTTTTGTATTTCATCAAACCGTGGCTTTAATTCTGTAACACATTTTGCTGATGGGAGCACCACCTGCATAAGGACAACTTCATTCAGAATAGCTACTAAATTTTAATTCATAGCTCAATACTAAAAAATAGGATGTATTAAAATCGAAGAATGTATTAAAATCAAAGAAAAAGAATTACAAGGATGTATTCCAAAGTAGTTGTTATCTTCATATCGATGATTGAATTTGAATTTGAAGAAACTCTCAAAGCCTTTTCAATTAATGAAATCTCAGTTGAATTGAAGTGAGTAGTTGGAACTGCAGGAAATTCCAATTCAATAACAAAGTCTTCACCATTCTGTAACTCAGAGTCATTGCCCGCCTTGACATCTGGAACCTTTTTTGCAGTAAGAATTCCAGATAGTGTGACAAATTCAATAATGTTGGAGTTTACCAAACCTCTGGAAAAGAGCGTGTGAGAAGCTGCTAATGTGGCGTGACCACAAAGCGCAATCTACAAAAAGACATCATCAATACACCGTTGTGATCTACAATTGCTTTCAACATTAATGCCATTAAATCATGACAAAATTAAAACCCCAACTAAGATAAAATTGATAAGACACTACATGTATATTTCTAGTTTGTTTTTAATAGACAAAGAAAGCGATAACTTCGACTTCACCACACCATTTATAGAAACAAAACGAACCTCAGCAACCGGAGTGAACCATCTGAGACGAAATCTGGGATTGGGGGAGTCATCAGTAAGCCTGGTCAAGTAACAGGTCTCAGAGATATTGAACTCAGAAGCCACAGCTTGTAACCATTTATCATCTCTCTCTTCCTCCAACAGACACACCGCCGCTGGGTTCCCCTTAAACGCCGAGTCAGTGAAAGCGTCCACCTGTTCAACCACAACATACATCTCTTCAAATACAATATCAGGCGAGTGTACTGTTTAAGCTGTTTAAGCGAAAGAGAGATTATTAGTTATTACCACAGAATATTGGACGCGTTTCTTGGCCATATTACGGATATAGACAAAAGAATTTTAAGAATAAGAGGAGAACTCTGCAGTATAGCGAAGTGAAACGGTGAGCTGATATCGGGAAATAAACAAAATGAATGAAAAAAAATACCAGAATATAGATAGAGGGAGAGAGAATTCGAACCAGAAGATGAGGAAGAAACCCTTGCTTGAGACCGATTTGAAGTGGCTAAGAACACTGCGAGATATGAACTAATGAACCCTGATGAAAATGTACACGTGGCGTGGCTGCTTTTTGCACGTGGGGTTGGCCCAAATTTATTTAGGTCTAAAGTTGGGTTGGGTTGGGTTGGGTTGGGTTGACTTTCTAAGAGCAGTGGTATAAAAATTCTTATGAACCTCCTCTTATAAGAATTTACAATTTCTATATACACCCTATTATAATTCCTTAAATAATCCTAATTCATCCTTTTAAATCTATTTTTTAAAAAATTAAAAAAAAATTAAGAATATTTTGATATTATCATATTCATTATTATTTTTTATTTTTTTATTTTTTATTTATCAAATTAAACTTAGGGATGGAATGAGTGGAAGATGAAGAGCTGAAACAAAACCAAAAAAGAAAACGGGTCAAACTTTTGAGCTGTTAATCTACAAGCTGATTCTTCATAAACGGGTCAAACTTTTGAGCTGCTAATCTACAAGCTGATTCTTCATAAACGGGTCAAACTTTTGAGCTGCTAATCTACAAGCTGATTCTTCATTGGATTTACACGACCATTGATGTTTCTTGGAGAGAAAGGATTAGATTAGACCACTTTATATTTTATGTACTGATTTGTTTGGTTTCATTTGGCAGTTTCCCCTTTCATTTTGACACTAGTTTCTAAGTTGAGAAATTTCATTTTGACACTAGTTTCTAACTTGAGAAATTTCATTTTGACACTAGTTTCTAACTTACATAATTCCCTCTTGATGATATCTGTCTTTTAAGTTATAAGGATACTGTTGTTACGGAACTTTAGTAATATATTAATCAATCCTCTGATCTTCGAGACCTCCAGGCCACCAAGCACAACAAAATTATCATACAAGTTACACCGGAAACATCTGATTTTAATAAGACATTTTGGTGTCAAAACCCACCAACCAGTCAAAGTTGTTTTGAAGTGAAAAAACACTAATCGCATCTACATTTTTATTGGCTTCAATCCCGCAATAGAACGAGAACCTTCAAATTTTAAACACAAGCCAAACACTTCCAATAGTTATTTTGCAATCAACGCCAGAATAATTTAATAGAATTCAAGGAGAAAATAAAAATGACCAAATAAATTTCTCTATTCAAGAGAACAACTTGGAAAGAAATCCTAAACTAATGATTAACATCTACTGTTGACTGGGATTACTGGCAGCCTAGATATTCAAATCTGCCACTCAAAAAACAAATTTTACGGCCAATAACTGAGAAATACAGTTTGCCTCATCATGATTCATGGAGTTGGTGCATGACATCATGCACAATCTTATTTATATACAGGAATGGGAGCAGCGGCCAGGGGAAGTTACCAAATGCCTTCCTTGGGACATTGTTAGAAACTGGCGGAGTTATGTTGGGAAGTTCAGCTGAACCACTTTTTTTCTTCTTTATCCTTGTCATTTTCAAAGATTCTGCATCCTTTGATTCTTTAACTGTCACTGACACCAGATATTAGAACTGCTCAAAAGCAGCATTTACACGTATTAGATAGTAAACTTTGATCTAAAACCAGTCAAAAATTCTATCAATAAAAGCACTAAAACTTGCTAGCGATGAAACTTAATTACTCCGTTATTGTGAGAATGGTAGGTATATAGAGAGATGTCTAAAATTGAAAGTAAAATATGTTCTTAAAGAATTGTGTCTTTTCTCTTTTATGAACAATTGTATCTCTTTAGTTGAACTATTATTTCTCTTAGTTTAACCACTACATCCCTCTGCATGTTATCATCACATTGATCATGCATAAGAATCTCTCATTTAATCAAAATGATAAAGTTTACTTATGATAATTGAATATTATGTGCACACAACCAATCATCATCACTATACCATAATTAAACTACAAAAATTATGCTATATACATTTTATAAAAGGAAAATAGTGCCACAATCGAAATTAAGAAAAAAATTATGTTCGTACTTAATTTTCATGACGACTTAAACATTAAATGGTCAGTATTATATAAATTCATTTTAATATTTTCATATGAACTTTATATCTAAGATTATTTATTATAACTCTTGTTAACCTCGCTATAATGTTTTCCATTTTTTTTTTTACCAATATTCACAATTAATTAAACAGAGATATCTCATTATTTTCTCAGGTGTCCCTGATATTTTAACAAATAATACATATTTTTCGCATGTTAACTACACATTTAGATGATTCTCAAACTCATAATAGTTACATTCTCTCTAAACTTCTCCAGAGACAATCTCTTGATTATAGAATCGGCTACCATATCTTCCAAGGGGATGCAGTTGATTTTAATTTCACTTCTCTCTATTTTATCTTAAATATAACGGTAACTAATATTAATATGTTTACCTTTATAGTTATTTCCTTTACTTTTAATCAAATAGATGATAAACTTATTATCATAGAATATATCTACAAGTTCTTTAGATAAATCTAATTGCAAAATATTAATAAACTTCTTAGTCCATACAGTTTTACTACATGAGATATATTATATATCCATGGTAGATTTTATAACATAACCTTTTTTCTTACTTAACCAATAAATTGTTGTTTCACCATATATAAACATATTGCCACTTGTTGATTTTCTATCATTCAAATCTCATGTAAAATTTGTATCACAATATCCAACAAGCTTTACTTCATGTAAACCAAACAAAGTTTCATAACTTTGGTTTCTTTTAAATATCTTATAATCATTTTGACTACTTACCAATGTTCTCTTTTTAGATTTGATTGATATCTACTTACTACTCCCATTGCATATGATATGTTTGGCCTTGTACTAATCATTGCATATATTAGACTTCTAACAACCTATGCATAAAGTACTTTTGCATTTCTTTCAGTTTGATTTTATTTTGAAGATTTAAATCTTTACTCAAAATTGTTGATTTGCACGTGAGTGTATTAACCGGTTTATAATTTTCTACTTTAAATCGTTTAAATATTTTTTCTAGATAATTCTTTTAATCTGGATATAGCATCTTTGATTTTCTATCTCTAATAATTTTAATTCCCAGAACATAAGATGTCTCACCTATATCTTTCATATCGAACTTCGTACCATAATATGACTTTGTTTTATTAATCATATATATGCAATTACTAGCCAATAAAATATCATCCATATATAATAAAAGTATAAATATTTTGTCGTAGTATTGCTAATTATAAACACAGTAATCCAATGAATTCATTTTGTAAACTAAATCCAGGATTGCTTGATGAAATTTTAAATATCATTTTCTAGACAACTGTTTAAATCCATACAAAGACTTCTTTAATTTATAGACTTTGTTTTCATATTCTTTAACTAGAAAACCCTTTGGTTGTGACATATAAATATCTTCCTTTAATTCATCATTTAAAAATATTATCTTTACATTTAACTGATACAATTCAAAAACCATTCTACTAACAATTTTCATGATAATTCGAATAGATGTGAATTTAGCTACTAGTGAATAAGTATCAACAAAGTATATCCCAGACTTTTGAGTATAGTCTTTAACTACTAATCTAGCTTTATATATGTCTAAACTTCTATCAGCCATTAACTTTTTCTTTAGTACTCATTTACAACCAATGGACTTTCTTTCTTTAGGTAAATTAACTAATTCTCAAATTTTATTTTTCTTAATAAATTTCAAATCATCTTCCATGGCTAATTGTCATTCCTTGGAATTAAACTGTCTCATAACATCGCTATAAGTTTTGAAATTATCACTTAGTTGATTTTCTTCATCAATGGTAAAGCCATAATGATCTTTAAACCATTGAGGAGGTTCCCTTTTACTTTTTCTCTCACTAACTTACACATCTTCACTAGATTGTGCAAAAGTTATGTGATCAATAGTATCCTCCAATCTTATATTATGATCATTGATAAGTTGTAATGAATTAGTAGGGATCTTATTTTCATTGAGCAGCTCAAGTTATTTTTTAAAAATAACTGTGTCCGTAGTTTTCATAAACACAGCATCTCTACTTTTTATAAGACCTTTGTCTGAATGATAAAACCTATAATCACTTTCATTTTCAACATAACCAACGAAGTTGCACTCCTATGTTTTAGCACTGATTTTATCCTTTAAAGGCTTAGGAATAAGAACACAGGTCTTGCATCCCTAAATCTTTAATTTTGATAAATCTAATTTGGTTCTCATCTATATTTCATATAGAGTTAATAATTTAGCTTTTGTGTAAACTCTATTTAATATATATATTGCTATAAATAATACCTCTTCCCAAAAATATAAAGACATTTTTAAGTAAGAAATCATCGATCTTGTCATATCTAATAGAGTTTGATTTCTTTTTTCTGCTATCTCATTTTGTTATGGACTATAAGGCATTGCATAAATATGCCTTATACCACTTACTTTGCAAAATCATCAAAAGTTTCATATTCTCCACCTTGATCACTATTTAATTATTTGATCGAGTGACCCAATTGTGTTTCTACTTTCTTTTTATATTCTTTGAATTTTTCTTAAGCCTCCAATTTATACTTTAAAAAATACACATATCCATATCTAGAATATTTTATCACTAGAATAATCATCAATAAAAATAATGAAATATTCCATAACTTTATGTGTTTTTATCCTTATAAGTCCACATAAATCCAAATGTACTGCTTCAAATAAATCTAATAGTTTATAATAATTTAAGAAAGGTTTTCTCATCATTTTACCTTTAATACGTGATTCACATGTGTCAAATTTATTCAAATCTACTTGAGGAAATATTCTTTTATTGCTCATTCTAAGCATTTTATTTATATTTATATGACATAATCTTAAATGCCAAAGTAAAGCATCATTTAAATCTAATACATAGTCATAATCAGAAAAATAAGTTTTATTCATTGTAGATCCAATTGAGTACGTATCAGCAATTCCTTTACCCCTTAAAAGTACAAGGCCATTTGTCCCTATGGTCACAAACCCAAACTTAAATATAATCTCAAACCTTTTTTTATCCAGAATAGACACAAAGATCAGATTTTTTCTCATTAATGGAGTATACAACACATCTTTCAATATTATGGTGGCGTCCGCAGAAGAGATTTTATAATCTCTTATACTTTGAACATCAACATAAGTATTATTACCCATATTTAACAAATGTTCTCCTAATATTTTTTTCTCAAAGTTAACAAATTGACTTTTGTCGTTGTTCACGTGTTTAGTAACACTAGAATCCATCCACTATTAATTTTAAAATTCAACAATCAGTGCCTTAAAAATAGTCAAAATAATTTCTTTCTTCTCCATCTTCTTGTTTTTACGTTTTGGACACTTGGTTTCAAAATGATTAATATCCCCACATATAAAACACTTATTTTACTTATGTTTTTTATTTTTCAGTACAGACTTCCATAATCCCTTCTTTTGTTTTAAATTCTTCTCATTGTGTTTATTTTTATCATTTTGAGAACTTTATGCCAAGAGAAGATTGTTCAAGTGATTCTCCTTGTTGATGCAGCAAAAATCCTTCCTTTAATCTTGTGCATCATCAACAATATTTATCTCCTTGCTTGGTAGTGTATTCAACCTGTAATCACAACAAAATTCTTGGGGATAAAAGCCAGTTATCCAACTAAAACCCTCTGATGCTTAAGTTAGGGTTTCGCTTTATGTTATGAGAGAGAGAGAGAGAGAGAGAGAGAGAAGAAGAGTCAAGGAAAATATAAACTCTTAATGTTAGTGTTTCATGATTCGTACTTGGTTGTCCTTGGCCTCCTTTTATAGATGCTTATTAGTCTCTCAAATTTAGTGGAATTCTATGGAATTTGATAATAAAGATCTTGTTTTGCAAGAATTATAGAGATTTCATTTGATAAATATCGATTTTTCGAATTTTATAAGATTTTGAGCCCTTTTTGCAGAATGTATCTACTAGGCATAAGATCCTTATTATGGAATACTTCCACTAAGTTAAGGATCCTTATTATGGAAGAATTTGAGAAAGAAACGAATCTTCCTTTAATTTGTAATTATTGAGAGGTCTCGGAAGTCTTTATGTAACACCTCATTCTCATACTTATTCAATCAATCATTATTACATAATGCTACATCATTTCATACAAATAATATTACTGTTACATGATTCTTAAATGTCTACAATTTCTAAATTCTTTACACGTATAAAGAGTTATCTATATAACTAATTCTTAAATTTATAATTACTCTATTAATTACACATATAACTAAGATTTTCATATATACTTAACTAACCTAGTACGCGTCCTTTGTCACTTCTATGTACTATTCTCTAAAAAATAAAATTTTTACAATAAATAATAAGATATCTCAGTAAGTAATTCATGCAAGTTTTTCTAATATCGATGTGGTACAGAATATAAATAATCAAACAGATCAATATATTTTCAAACTTTTCAATTACCCAGAAAACAATTCATAGAACATAAATTTTCAGAATGGCTCAGTCAGTTAGTGTCACTTGTACCCACAGTGATCTGGATTTAGAACGTGATCACGTATTCCGCTTAAAGCGGACAATCTTTCTATTTCGAACATAACAGAAACGTGCATAGCACATTAAACAGAATTCTGAATAGCTTGCAAGTCCCGCTTTTACCACAAGACCTGACTAAGTCATAATAAACATTAACTAACGACTATAGCCATAAAATCATTTTCATTTATAAACATTCATATATCGACATCATTTTCAACAATCATTTCATGAATTTGATATCAACATATAAAACAATTAAAATCCATAATTTTCATATTATTTTCAAATATATTCAGATATCGTATTATTTCAAAAGCAGTAAAAATGTATGCACGATTTACTTACTACAACGGGAGGGTAACCACTCCCACTAACGATCCTCCCTTATAACTTAATTCTTCTCCCAGATTCTTATAGCCTAATACCATAAATATATAAATCATGTTTTCTACTATTTAATTAATCAATATAAACGTTTTAAATGCAATATTCATGGAATTAGTGTCTAAAATTCTTTAATTTTATCCATATCACTATGTTTAACTAACTAAGGTCATTTACCCGATTTTGAACAATGGATTTCTGTGGCTAATTTATTATAATTCTCATTTTCGACTACCCTAAATTTACATATTTTTGCCTATACAAACAAATACAGTTTTGATTTAAAAACTGTAATAAAATTTTATCAATGCTAGAATTTACTGTATCAAATACTGTTCACGCAGAGATACTGTGAGAAATTACTGTTTATACATAATACTGTAGTTACAGTACTGTTCATATTATAGGTACTGTGTAAATAATTATTGTGCAGATTAAACATACTGTACAAATAAATATTGTGCAGATTGAAGTTACTGTAACACCTTCAAAAATACTATTCACTCGAGAGAAAAATACCCTAATTGTTTCTGATCAACAATTAAATTAATGTCAAATCAACTCAATACTACATTTTCTACTATAATTCAACATAATTCTAACGTTTTTTTTTTACGCAAAATCAAATGTAAATTATTCGGATAAATATTAACTCTAATTTCAATTCATGATAAATATCTAAAATTCAAGCTTCTAGAACGTTAAATGGCTTACCAACAGCTAAAATTTGAAAAAAAAAAACAGCTCAAATTCAAAATAAAATGGTTCAAAATTGTGAGAGAAAGGGATAGATGGGTGCTGCATTTTTAGAGAACAAAGAAGACATATATTGGAGGAAAGAATGGCCAATTTGTTTTATTTGAATATGTTAAATTTTAATTAGACCCTTATTCTTTTTAAAATTCTAAAAATAGTCTAAAACTTCAAAAAAAAACTTTTATTGTATTCCCTTTAAAAAATTCTAAAATAACTTTTAACATTTAAAATCTTTATAATTAAATCCAAAATTAATCCAAACACTATTTTCTTCATTTAAATCCACTCATAATCCCACTTTATGAAATTAATTTTGTGCCTACATAAATTTTTAAAATTCAACTAAAAATTCTAAATTACATGAAATTTTAATTTAACAAAATAACATCAAATTAATAGATTAAATTTCTTAAATACTGTGGATGCTACATTTTAAAAAATTTTAAATTAAGAATGTTACACTTTACTTGAGACTTCTTTATTTGTCTGAAATGAACCTGATTTTTATACGTATATGAGACCTTTATCATTCATGCACGAGACCTTCGTGAGGCGGTCTCGGCATTAACAATCATACCTGAGTCATTTCATCTGACCTTGGGTAATAACCAAATCTTAGGTCTTTTATTCGACGTTGGGAGGTCTTGATCTTCACTTCACCTAGGGTCCTTGTTATCCCCTGGTAAATGTACTTGGGACTAGATCAGGCTGGGGTCAGATTAGGATTAAAATTCTTACTTCGTCGTTAATTTGAGCCCACTGCTCATTGGGCCTTAGTCATGCATTAGGCCATATACCCAACATCAAACCCCCTAATTTTAATAAAAAATAACTATTTTTTAACAAATACTAATAGTTTTAATATGAAAAGACTCATTTATTTGCAGAACTTAAATGTACAGCTTGAAATCCGTAAGTTTCTCCCACATGGTAGCTTGTAGTTAGCTTTCAAGATTATGACGTTTCAGGCCCCGAGATATGTTATTGGCCCTAATGATGACCCCCCTCATTTCTCATTAATGAGGGACATCCTCTTAACTACCTATCTGACATGGCATCATCTCGTTCCTTGATCTATTCTTTAGATTGATGGTTAGGGTTCCTCTACTTCTTTAAATACCTCTTCTTTTCATTTTTCCATTCCTTTTGTCTTCATTCTACGCCATCACTTCCTTTGCATTTCAAGCAATTTCAATAGCAGCAAACTTCGAGCACTAGCAAGTGTTTCAAGTTCTTTTCTTCCTCAAAATAACCAGTAAGTTTCTATTTCTCCTTCCAACTCTTTATTTCTTGTTGGATTTATGGCATTGTTGGTTGGTTGTGGCCATTGTTACTAGAAAGCCAAGGTGTTATTTCGTGAGTTATTAATGATCTTGGAGCAGCTTTTGACTTTATAGTTTTCTTCCTTATAAACAAAGATGAATTCTGTTGATAACGAGGCTGCTTCTAAGGGAAACAACTCTAAAGACGACTTGGCCAATATACCAATTCTTTCTATTTCGGAGAGGTGGAACTCAACACCTTATGAAGCGAACTGGTTCCCTTCTTCTACCATAGAGTCAAATTTAGAAGGTACACTAGATACTATAGTATCCCTGAGGGGATTTACCTTAAGGTCCCTAAAGACAGTGAACTACCTAGTTGCCCTCTTGAGGGAGAAATCGCCTTTAATGAAGAGTTATTTCATCTAGGAGTTAAGCTTTCTCTCCAACACTATTTTGCCCAATTCTTTAAATCCTTCAGCACCGTACCATACCAACTGAACTTTAATAGTTAGAGGATTTTGTTTGGTCTGTATGTCTTGTGGCATCATACTTCAACTTTGTCTAATCGAAGAGATTGAGTATATGTATTTGTTAAAGAAGAATCCTATAAAAAATCTAGGATAGTATTACCTTTAAACCCAACCTAAACAAATGAACCCATAACCGGCAACTCGTCATGCAATAAAGGTTGGAAGAATAAGTAGTTCTTTGTTAGTGGCAAGTGGAACCTCAACCTTGACATCCGGGTGAAAAGACCATTTAGGGAATTAGTCACCTGGAGTGACTTGCCTAGATTAGGTCCTCATAGTTTTGAGAGGGTGGGACTGGCTAGGTTCGCAACATCTAGCTAGAGGATTCTTCTTTCAGACAACGACCTAATCTCATCAGGTCTTATGGGCTTTTATGTGTTCAAGGATTAGTTGGCTTTAAAAAAAGCACAAAGGGATAAACATCTGGTTCTTTCTCCCTTTTTTATGTTTAGATCGCATTGTCTGACCTTAGTATTGTTTGTTTCGCAGGTGAAATGGCTCCAAAGAAGTCAACCTCAAATCCTTTTAAGGTTTTGAGGTAGCAAGTCAAAGGGAAGAGAACTGAGAAGGCTTATCATCCCCCAAAAGTTGCCTCCAATGATCCAGCTAAGACTTTGGGGTCTTCTAATGTTGCTGGTCCTTCTTGCTCTATAAGGCCTGTAGCTTTTGGTAAAGGAGTGGTGATTTGAGATGATCAAGCACCACCTCCCCCTACTCTCCAAGTAGATAAGGAAAAAGGGAAGAGAAAGGTCATGGCGGCTACAACAGGGAAGGCGCCTCAAAAAACGAAGAAGGTATTTAGTCAGTTGGATGAAGAGATGGTTAAGACGCCTCAGCTTCTCCCTGAGGACCTTTTTACTAACAAGAGGGAGTTCTTTACTTACTTCCTCCCCTGCATTAATCAGCAGGCCATATAGGTCAGCCTAAATATTCTAAGGCTGTTGCTGGGTCTTTAAGTTTGGCACTACTGGAGTATCAATTAAGATGATTGAGTCGGGTGAGTTGTCCTTGGTCTTTTTAGAAGAGGAGATGTTCCTTCTATTTTTGCCTTCAAACCGTTTTGTGTTGGTGAACTTCAGCTTCAGTATGCGACCGTACTGCAGCGTGATGCCCTTGTAGATGATTCTTTAAGGGCATCTCAAGCTAATAAAAAGGCGAGGAAGGCAAAGCAGAACTTAGTCCTAAAGAGGACGAAGTTTGAGTCTGAAATGGGTAAGTAAGCTCAGGGGCAAGAAGAGCCCCAGCTCAAGGCGGCTACAGCAAAGTCCTTTCATACCAAGGCCAGCAAAAGGGTGAACACCCTAAATTCCGAGCTCAGTGGACTAAAGAAGGAGAGTAAAAGAATCCTCTCAGAATCTGAGAGGAAGTACTAAGAGCTGGAACACAGTTTGGACGCCAAGAAATAGAGATGCGTGCTCTTGTGCAAGAAAATAGATAAGGACGAGAAAATGATAGGGGCTCGGTTCCGTGAGCAGGTCAACAAGAGCATTGACCTGACTTGCAAGATGTTCCAAGGTGAATATCCTCACTTGGATTTAAACAGGTTGTATGAGGCCCTAGGACATGAGCCCTTACTTCGGGATGAGATTTTTTCCTGAGGGTAAAGGTCATTTGAACTAAAGACCACCTACGTGCCTCCCACGAAGTCAGCCGTCTGCCTTTCTGTTGAGCCAACAAAGGCCACTACTGTTGAGCCGACAAAGGCCACTTCTCGGCTGAAGCAATCAAAATCCTTTCTACTAAAGCCGAGGTTGCTCCAGTTCCTAAGGCCGCTTCTACTTCTGAGGCCACTCCTGCCGACCCAGCCATCTATCCAACAGACCCGACCTATAAACTTAGTTGAATTTTTTTTTTTTTTACATCACAACAATGTAATAAACTTTGATTATCAATAAAGAAGCATTTTTCCCTTATTACTTTATGTGTTGCTTTATCTTTCTAATACTCAGTTCGCGATCTAATTTAGTAAACTTAATGCCAACACAATTGATAATACTTCAAAGAAGAATCTGACTTGAATTAAGTAGAATTGGCATAAAACTTGTTAAAATTAACCTTCTATCCTTCATATCTCAGATTAAACATCTTCAAGCAGGCACCATGTTAGTCTTAACTTAACTTTCTAGACGCTAACAGATTTTGGGTATCATTACCCTAGCTTGAGATTGTTAATAATAATATGAGGACTATCCATTCCTTCATATCCCAGCCT
>JAXCLQ010000001.1:21771129-21786687 GCA_035584115.1 Cedrela odorata | reverse complement strand
ACATACACACACACCTCATAGCCCCTCAATAAGCTTGGAAAGAAAGCTACAGCAAAATGCCTCTCTTGTATGACAATCGATTTTATGCTGTGCATTCTAGACAGCTATCTTATCACCATTAACATGACCTTTCCTCTTTAGTAGAGAGCTATTTATGGAGATCTTTTCGAGGATCAAAAAGAGAAGACGAAAGAAAGAGGTCTTATTCTCTTTGCAGAACATTAGGACTCGCCATGATTGATTGGTTGATAGAACAGATAGATTTGTACTTGGTTCTTTGTCTTTGGTCAAGGAGTTTTAAGGAGCAAAGAAACAGTAGTTAATAGAAGAAATGAAATGCTGATAAGTATATAGTGGTGGTGGTGGTGATCCAAACAAACATAGTCTAGGATGACGAGAATATAATACAGAAACAGAGGAATATACAAGTTTGTGATGCGGTTCCAAGGTTACTTGTCCGAAACCAAATCATTCTACCATCTGTTTTTCTTCCACATGCTAAAACATGCTACTTATGGTTATACGTTTTGGGTTAGAGGTCTTTTGACTTCTAGCAAAAAGACCAAGCATTTGATATTGGATTTTATTGGGTTGGGCAACAATTGTTGGCCCATCATTTTGGCTTGCACAGCAAGTAGGGGTGTTCAAAACAAGTTCTGTTTCTACTCGAAACTAGAAACTACCATAAATAAATTCGGTTCCTAAATTTTAGAACCAGAACCTACACTATTTAATAGAGTATCCTATTTTTTAGTTTCAATTCAGTTCCGGTTCAAAAACAAGGTACCCTATTTATCAAATGAGCATGAAATAACTAAAAGATTCAAAATTATTATTAGCTCCATGAGGACCAAAAAGACATTCACTGAATTATACATCTCAATTATTACAAGCATAATTAATTTGATAAAAGATACATAAGAAAGGTAAAAAAGCACCAGTTCCAACAAGATTAGTAACAGCAGCCAAAGCAGTCATTCCACTGGTGAAGCAAAATGTTCGATCTGGTCATAGAAAGTGTAGGATTTCCACTTTTGGAATAAAGTATTATGAACATAGCTCCAGAAAGCAAAATTAGACAAATGCAACCATTTTAGAATTCAAAATCACATAATATAAAGCCCCAGCAAGAGTTACAGGTGTTCAACCCAGAAGTAAAACGTCTGAATATATAATATTTCAAAGCAAAAAAAAGAAATTATAGGTGTCCAACCATAAGGAAAGCAACAATACATGAACTTGCATTTTATAACTTCTGTATTTGGATTTCACAATGAAATAGCATGAAATATTCAAAAATTGAAAACAATACATAAGAGCAGGCAAGGGATACCGATTTATCACCAAAATCAACAACATAAGATCCAGAGCCCAAACATACAACTCAATAATTCCTGAATAAAATGGCAAAGAAGATTTTAATATCCACCTGTTTCTATTATAAGAAGACGAACACGGTTACTACAAAGAATAAAAGGAATAATGCATCAAATAGAAAGCAAAATATAAATGGAGATAAGAGATACCAAATAAAGTATTGCACAAAGAATAAAGAACAAGTGTAGCAGCAATCACAATAAAAATTCTCATCACTGTATGTTCTCAAATGTATAACATGTTTGAAGTTTCAGTTCAAGAGGTGAATGTACAGAACCAAGGGTTGAATGTTATCTGTAGAAACGGTGATCTTAATTCCATCCACAGCAAAGGTTCCAACATTCTAAGAATCAATAAATGAAAAAGCCAACACAATAGTATTTGACAAAAAAAGAAACCAACAACAATATAATTAGAAGGGTATATCATGCCTTCTAATAAGGTAACCTATCAACTTCAGTATTAAGCTCAAATGATGAGTGAATAAAAGTTCATCAAACTGACAGAAAATAAATCTTGGATATACAAATGTTATTGAATAATTTTTTTTTCAATTTCTCAAAATTAAATGCCAAACCTTATACAAATCCTCAAGCTACCAAATCATATTACAAAAATCTCATAATAAAAAATTAGGACAAAAAAAGAAAAACCAAAAGAAAGAAATCAAAACCAAACAAAAACAAAGATTTAGCAAAAAGAATTACGATAATCCACAGTATTTTTAATATACAAAAATAGAATATATACACAAATGCAAGGAAATATCATAAATAAGACTATTTATCAACAAAAATCAATATTATCGGTGGCATTTTTATTGTTATCCTTATTATTATTATATGTGTTTCCCAAAGGCTCAAATGAAATAGTAATATTCAAAAGAACAATCCATGAGGTTATGACCCATACATGACCAAACGATTTATGATAAAGCCTTAAGCAAAGAAAACTATAGCCAATTATAAGTAACAAAAGTTAGTTAAAGTATCCCAAAAAACTCACTTTGTTGAATCGATCGATCCAGCACGGATTGAAATAGAAGTTAGTTCGACGGGAAAGCCCCCAAGAATTCTAACTAAATGAAACTAGCCTTTTTGGGGCTTTGTAGAAAATGAATCTCGTTGGGGTTTAGAGGAGAGGGGAGTGAAGAGAGCAATCGATTTAGAGGAGGGAGATTGAAAAGTGAAGAGAGCAATCGTGTTGAATTAAGTCAAATTTTTATTTTTATTAATTTAATTTTTTTGGATCGAGTCAAGTCGAGTCGAATTTGGGTCAGACGAATCGAGTTCGATTCATCAATTCAGTTCGATTTTATAAGATAGAGAACCAAAATTGAACAAAAATAAATCGATTCTTAATTTCTAATACCAAAATTAAACGTAAATAAACCGATTCCAGTTTAAAAATTAGACCAATTGATTCGATTTCACAAGGTTTCGGATAAGATTGACTTAAAATCTATGCTCCATCATGGTCAAAATAATCAAATGGGTAGCTTTGACAAGAACCCAATAATATTATGGTATTGGTATGGCTGATTTAGTCATAATGATGGCTAATTCCTACTCGTATAAATTAATTAATAAAAAGAAAAAAATAATTAATAAATCCTAGCAACTACAGGGGTAAATTGGGTATTTCCCGTCCTGTCCTTGACGACCTGCAGATTACATTGCTACTACAACGTCGTACAAGCCAATTCCCCGAGTAAAGGTGGCAAAGCTCGCGCCTTGGCTAGGTCTCTTTCTTCTATTTTCCTTTTCTCCATATATTCCTCTCTCGTAACATAAACCCTAACTCCGCCAAACTTTCCTTCTTCAGTCTTCACCAGTAAGTTTCTCTATCTTTCTGTATGTGTCTGAATATATTGATTTTAGTAGTAATGACTTTGCTGATCAAATCGCCGCAACAACCACACCCGAATCTGTTATTTTATTTTTTTGTTGGTCTACTATGTACTTGTTTATACATAATTTCACACAATCATTAGTCGAACAAGAAATTGGTTATGTCTTCTGTTCTATGAATATGAGCGCTGTTTGTAATTTGTAATTTCTAAAGTCTTGAAACTAAATTTATTATTGATACGTGGACGTTTTAGTTGGTGGGTTATAAGTTAGTGAAGAACTAAAAAAGGGGTAGAGGTGATGGCTTCTTGTAAACTTTGCATGATGCGTTTTCTACTTCTTCTTGCAGTGTTTGTGTGTAATTTTTTTTTGTAGCACTTGAAATGCTTTTTGGGAAAATTTTTTATTAATACATTTTTAGAAAGTAGTTTTTGAATCAAAAAGCCCTTGAAGTGCTTTCTTTGACAGTTGCTCTTTCGAAAGATCTTTCTCCTTGAATTAGAATCACTATGAAATTCACCCTTAATATATTACGAACATTGTGGAATGCAATTATATGATATCAGCGTGCCCATACGAATACGTGTAAATGCACTTCTGCAGATGTGCAACTTGCAATAGTTTGTTAGTTGTAAAACAGTGGGCTATTTGTTATAGCGTGTATGCATTTGCACGTCCAAATGGTTACAAATACATGCACCAGTCTCATTCTTTCTTGCCTTGCTGCATCTATTACTATATTGTGATTTTAACAATGACTTCGTGAATATGTTGTTTCTTGAATTCATAGCATTTTAAACTATACATCTTGGTTGCTTTTAAATTTCTGATCAAATTAACTCCAATTCGGATTGGATTCTATTTCAGTACTCGTCTTTCTGTCACTTTGTTAACGGTAATCTTCAAGTTTTGCATTGACATGATAATTGAATTTGAAATATGGAGCAGGTCACTTCTGGCTTCCTTTTTCCCTTTTTTGTTTATTATTAATAGGCGTAGTCTCTCTATCTCTATATCTGCTGTCTAGAACAGTCCTCCCTAATAATTAAACTTGCAATGTGTTTTAATGTGTATTCTAGTTCTGTCATTGGAAAAATGTTGTTTCCGTAGCTCAAATTTGTTTATTTTTGCTCAAGGTACTCACAACTCTCACAATAATTCATGTTATTTTACTGCTTTCTCAATACTAAAGGGGTGTAAGGTTCTTGGGTTAGTATGGATGGACAAAGTGACTATGATAATCTTCTGTGGTTGATGTCATCAAATTTTGGTGGGAATGCCAATGATGATTCTCATGGATCTGGAGATGATCCAAACCAGCACTTTGCTGTGGCAGCTGGAAAGGGTGGGAACCAGTCTAATGCTCTGCCTTTACCTCAGTGGACCCACTGCCAGAAAGCACCTCCCAATTATGTAGATTTTCTTGCAGAAAGTTCAACATTTCTTGAACATGCTACTGGTGCGGATATGTTAGAGACCATTACTTCACCTATTGGTGGCACACAGTCTGTTTATGGAGTCCCTGAAATTCAAACAGAATTATTGTTCAATGACCTAGGAAGCTCTTGTGGCTATAAACCTGCTGATCCTTCACTTGACATGGATGCTTCAAAGGTAATGCCATCTGCCTATATACTCAATGGAACAACAATCATGAAGCTTAGATAAGTTTAAGAAATTTTACTCTCTGATCTAATTGTAATAGTGATTGGAGATGTGTGAAATGATCCCTCCGCATACTACTCTTTCCAAAAATGAGCTATAATAAAATGATTAGCGGCAATGGCAATGAACATTGACACTTTTCTGATTAAAAGTTTTAGCAATAAGAACAAAGGTCAAAAGATTCAATTGTGTGTATGGTATAGGTAAGATTCCAGAACCTGCATAATGAAGTGGAATCAGCAAACGGCTTGATGAGTTTTCAGCCGCAGATCCTTCCTCAGGTTAATTTCCTCCATTAATGTCTTCATCTCCAACACAAGCTGAGCATGTTGCCTCGGCAATCATCAAGTCTTGAAGACTTCACCAGGGCTTTATTATTGATAGTCTGATGCTAAAATCTTGCAACAGAATCGTACTTCAGGGAGACAAGAACATCATGAAGATAATTGCAATGTGTCTCAACTTCATCCCAAAGTAAAAGTTTCTCCCTCTTTTGTCTTGTCCAAGCCACGTTCCAGTGCTTCAAGACAGAGAACTAGTGCATCTGATCGTGTAAGTGGAACAACTTTCTTAACCATAGAACATACTAGTGGCACAACCCTGAAACTGAACAGGCTAACAAATAAGATTATATATTGTTTTGTTTTCAAATAATACATGATTACTGAATTTGCTTATCCTGATTAACTGTCTTTATGATTGGTTTGGTAATATGACTAGAGCCTAGCTCTGGCACACTTCAATTCTGATGTTTTAATTGTTATTCAGTGTCGCAGGCTCCGGATAGCTGAACGACTCAGAGCATTGCAAGAACTGCTTCCACATTCTGTAGAGGTAATAAGTTTGTGCATTGATCCTGACAAATGTGCCCATATGCATGGCACTCAAGAAAGCATTTTTAAGACGACTTATTAGTATTATGTACTCTCAAGGTGTCCTTCATATCCTGAAACTTATTCTTCGTGCATTTCCTTATTCTTATATCTTTTACCAATAAAAATTCATAGTAGATTCAGTAATAAGAGTGAAAAAGAGTTGCAGACCTACAACTCCTGAAACTGCCTGAATTTTGTTTATATGTCATGTTGTAATGTCATCAAAAGCTTATAATACTTTACAGATAGGAAAAAATAAAAGGCAAATTAACAGCATTATATTGTACATTCTTGGGGATCTCAATATCCAATAATCATCCTGTGGGAGGTTCAATCTAAATTCAAGTCCAACATTGTTCGTGGGAAATTTAATAAGTTCTCTCTGGTTTAATTTGTGGCTTTGCAGGGTAATCAAGCAGCTGTGATGGACGATATTATTGACTATATCAAGTTTCTGCAGTTACAAGTGAAGGTATGTTGTTCACTGTGGCGTCATTTAATATCACACATGCACCACCTTAATTTGTCAATATTGACATATATCTCTTTTTCTGTGTGCAATACATTACAATCGTAATGCATTTTGGGAAAGATGAAATGTAGTTTGTTCAAATAAGCTCAATCTGAGTCTTGGTTGCTTTCTTCCTCCTTTAATGATACTATCAGTTATCTTAATATAGGAAATATGTTTTATATACCTGCTAGTTTGTCATATAGTTTTTAAAAAAGGTTTTAGGTTGTTGGATTACCAAATTAATAGTGCTATTTTTCTGAAATGAAAATCTGACATTCAACTCCTTCCTCTTAACTGGCAACTCAATTTCCTTTATCAACTTGTGCTATGGCGTAATTATTTAACAAGGAGCTATTGAGACATCTAATACAGAACAAGAAAATTCCTAATTTTACTCTTTTGATTCTTGAGGCTCAGAGTTTTATTTTCTTGAAAGCATATCACATTAAGGCAGTAATAAATTCCCAAGGGAACTCAATGTTTGCAGGAATTAAGTCGAAGCAGATTGGGAGGCCAATCGGCTTCAGCTCCTTTTGTTTTCCTTGAGGTACTAACTATCAATGTCTAATTAGAACTTATGAAAGCTCATCTTGCTGCAAATTGTACCTAATGCTGATAAGTTGCAGGGTTATGGCCACTATGTTCTCAATGAACAGATGA
Source organism: Cedrela odorata (assembly GCA_035584115.1). NCBI lineage: Eukaryota > Viridiplantae > Streptophyta > Magnoliopsida > Sapindales > Meliaceae > Cedrela > Cedrela odorata. Next base: position 21,779,746 of record JAXCLQ010000001.1, on the reverse strand, counting down.
CAAATGAACCTCTTGAAGAGATGCTGGGAAAGATGCTAAAGATGAACCCATCAGCAGCAAGCCAGTTGTTGGAGAGTAGGGGCTTGTACATGATGCCCATATCTTTGGCTGAAGGGTAATGCCAAAACCTCTTATAGATGCTTGGCAAGCCTATCTCATGGTTTTTCTCTGTTAGTTTTGTCTTCCGTTCCATTTTTCTGCTACCAGAACCACCACCATAACGACCATCGAAAGAAAGAAAACAGAGACTATTCTCAGTGCTCTACTGACTAGTGAAAAATGGATTCAGAAGTGTAGGACTGTTTTTTTTTTTTTAACACCAAGTGAACGAGATTTACCAGTTCAAGATGATTGGCAGTGGCTTTATTTTCGTTTCACATATACAATCGTTTGATTTTGATGAATGCAGCATCTACTAAATAGGAAGAGGATCAGAGATCAAAATGTGGTGTTTTCCTACTCGCCTAACTAAATCAACAACTGATAACTTAAACTGGCATATATATCTTTCATTGATAAATAAAAGAAAGGTTTGCTATCTATCATTCGAAATCAGAAGATTTGGTTCAAGCAAGGTTTGCTATCTATCATTCGAAATCAGAAGATTTGCTTCAAGCTGGGCTCTTGAACCAAAAAACACTTAGGCCATTTAGGAGCCTTCGATGATAAAAATAGGCTTTCATCGACCTGTTTGTTACGGTAATCCTTTTCTTTGTCCCACCTATCAATAGACATGTATGTTAGGCTAAACATGCTCAGTTCGTTAACTAATATTTTACAATATGAAAAAATGCAAGCACTGTGTGCTGTTAATAAAAAAATAGGAACTTTCTTCTCTTGCATTTTCTGAGTTTTCAATCTTAACATGTCAAATCTAAATCGACCAAAGAAGTAAATTATTGAGGAAAGAATTAACATTAAAAAAAGAATTGAACATTAGAATTTGTATGTCATAATCATAATCTATCCTCGTTGATCTATCTTAACGAGAAGCCTCCGAAGCTCTTTGGGAGATTCTGCCACAGTGGGCAGCATTGATAAGGCCATGGTACTCTTTTCAGCACTCTCGGTCAGAGCTTTGTCTAGAGAACACTAGGCAACTTTAGCTACGAACACTATCAGAATAACTATGTGCATGCACCAACAAAAAATTAAAATAAGTCAGTACTTTGACAGAACTCAATTTTGCAGGAATCAATATGACTTACCAGACACCAGAAATCCTAATGCCATAAACACCTGCAGCCACAAGCAAATGCAGCATATAAATGGTAAAACAAACCAACACATATCAAGCAAGCCATCCCAATAAACATGTTGTTTCAAAATAAATGGCAATGCAATCGTAATGTGGGTCATATTATAAAGTAGATCTCAAAGTATATCTCTTTGAGACTATGTAATAACTGTTAGAGACTATGTTATAGCTTATACTTAATCAAGGTAAGAGGCGTATGCTAACTAACCCAACGAGTAGTTGAAATCTCGTTCCATCCTTGGGTGACATCAGAAAGATTCTTCAAAGTTGTCCCAACATACACCAGAGCAAATGTATTCGGCTGTCACAAACATATCAGGAATTCAGCTATCAGTTTTCTTCAAAAATTGATCAACTTAGCAAGCTAAATAAACCTTCATGGCGATGGACAATGAAAAAATGGATGTTACATTACCATCATTCCCAACCAAGATGCCACATGTATTTGTTTACATGTATAGGTGCATGTAATAAAATCAACACTTAAATAAATAATAGATCTCAATAAGTTTTATTTTGTAAATGTACAAATCACTATAGTATAGTACAATAAATAATGATCGATCCCACAGACACTGTATTAAATACAATTTTAAAAAATAATAAAATAAAAGCTTGCACAAAAATTCTTTAAATTGAATGAACTATTCTAAGAAAAATCTAAAATAATTAAATACTAGAAAATAAATTGAATGGAAAATCAAGATAAAAAACGAAAATTATAATTCACAGGATTACGAATCAATGAGAAAAGTTAGTTAAAATAAGAAATCCACCACTAGACAATCATATATTAATGTAATCATATTAAATCTCAACAATTAATGATGAAATGTTTATAACATACCCATGGTTAGTGGTGTATGTGCATTTGATTCTCCTAATATATGTAAGTATAGTGTGTACATAAGACGTGTATTCTCATATAAAATTTGGTATGGTGTGTACTTAAATTCACAGGTGAGAGTCTATTAAAATTTAGATAATATAACATCACAAGGACCTTAGAACATGGTATGCATCTTAAGTATCCCAAAAACCAGTTCACATGAATATATTCTTAAGCTAGTCACTTGTTGTAAATAGACAACACGACAATATAGTAATGCACATGCAGTCACAACTAAAATAATTTAAAATATTATTTTAAAGTGATTAAACTCAAAACTTTGTAATAAATTTTCAATTAAAACAGTGAACAAGAATTCATCAAATAAAATACTGAAATTTAATTATTGAACATCAATAAATGATGTCTAGGGTTTCAATACAAACCTTAACTATAAAGAAAATTAATTACTCATATTCTTGAAAAAATTAAAATTAAAATAAAATATAAACTAATAATAAATAAAAAGAAAGGAAAAATAAAATCCAAATTTTACTTTATGGCTTTTTCCTTGTGCCTCTCTTTTCTTCTTCTGCAGCTCTTTTTTTCTTTTTTTCAATTGATGTGAATACCTCTTTTTTTTATAGGCAAATTTAGTTGTAACCCTAAATAAACTCAATTTTAAACTCATTTAAGCTTAAGTATTGTAGAACCAATTTCCATGTGAATTCTTGACAAATTATAATTTAATTCTCTTAACAATCTTCAGTTCAATCTCTCACTTAATTTCTTTTATTCTTTAAATTTAAAAAATTTCATAACTTAACGTTCTGAAGTTGGATTGATAAGTCATTTGCATTATTAAATTTATATTGTCAAGATTTTTTCATCAAGACTCATATTGATATGTTGTTACCACTTCTTAAAATTAATTAAATCTAATATCTACCTAGCAAATAAAATATAAAATCACTTAAAATAAATAAATTAAATATTAAAATTATTAAATTAAAATAAAGTATAACTTCTAAAAATTAATAATAAATAAAGACAAAAATTAAATTAAAAAAGAATAAAAATATATAAACTAACAACCGAACATCCAGAGTCACGTATAAGGGATAATTCAAAATGTTAAATGGAAGTAAAGGAACAAGTGAAAGCAGAAATATTATCTGTTTAGATATGTCAAAATAAAAAAAAATAAAAATAAAAAGAGAAAAGAATTATAAATCAGAGCAAAGAAGAAGTATAAACACAGATAGCATCAGAATATCACATTCTTGCACGCTATTCTCATAAACATTCGTAAGAACCCTTGCCTTAAAGCCACATTTCTGGATTGCCACAGCAACTGCCTGAAACTTTGGATAATTCTTTAACTTGGAGATGACTAATGATCTTCCAAACTGCACTACATTACAGACTACTATATTAAGTAGATGTAAAAATGAAACCAAATACATCACAAGAAGAATACGCATGACTCGTAAAGAGAAAAATGTTGTTCTCTTCCTAGTATCTCCAATGTTAAGAGATGAGGCCCTTGCCTTACTAGTAACATATTGCATTCCCACCCACATACAGAATATAAATCACATGAGCAGAAGTTTAAGAGATTCATTGTTCTACCGATAAGGAATGCAGCTATTGCACCTGTTGTTGCACCTACAGAATCAGCCATAAATCCCAATGGCAGTCCAAAAACATAATCACCTCAAGCCTGAAAATGCGAGAGAAAGATGCACATGAAGTTGAACTTTCCAATAAATTTAAATAAAAAGAGAGAAAAAGAAAACAACTAAGACAAATATCACTATTTTGACTAATGAAATTAGTAGTCCCTAATATTTCCATGATCAATGAAATACTAGAAAGCCGCTCTACGTAGAATAACAAAACAAGATCAATCTCAAAAGAATCAAAGGCCTACTGTCAGTATTGAAGCAGGAATTGCCAGGATTGTCAGTGGAACGTATTCAATAGCCCTGCAAAATTCCAGGTCAGTAGAGTTAGATTAAGTATATAATATACAATCGATTGACTGTAATTTCTTCATCTTGGAAGAAATTTTTTCTCTCTTTTCTATAATGGTAAGTTCGTTTATGCTATAATCTTGATCAACGTCAGCACAAAACATAATGGGAGATTATGAATTTCAAATGTTCGTTGTAATTAGAGCAAGAAACTTACAACACAAGCGGACCCCAATCTCCAAGATCCCGCTTCATCCATAACAAAAAAATGCTTCAAAATCTGCGACAGGAAAGTTTTTGTTTTTCTATAAATCATCACAGGTTAAACATATATTGAAAATAACTTATGGCTCTAAATTCATGTCAAATACTTGTGTTGGTTTTTTGAAAAATATTTCAACAGCATTCGATTGTTTTATAACATTTTGGAGAAGGGTCAATTCAATACCAAAACCAAGCCACCTACAAAACAAACATATTAATACATGAACAATATCAAATGAAAGACAGATGGATATAGGAAATGAAGCAGTTGCCTTTTCAATGGGGAGGGAGTCACAGGCAATGAAAAAGGCGGCCAGGAGGAGGAGCAAAACTCCGGTTCTGAAGGCGGAGCACCAAGTGAGCGAGATAACAGCCATTTAATATATCAGCCTCCTGGGCCAACGGCTCAGGCACAGCTGAGTGTTTCCCTCCTCTTGGTCGTCGTTCGTCCGTTGGCGCCACGACCTCCGTCGCCGCCACTTTGCTTCGATGATCCCCGCACCCTCAATCCCTCCACGTTTGCCACTTTTTAGTTAACGTCCGTTGGCTCCCCAATTAAAGCCACAAAATCAAATTACTATATTTAAACGTTGTTTTGTTACAGATGTTATGTTGGGTCCCTCCAACAATCAGAACCCTGCCCGTTTGTTATTTTTTTCCTTCTCTCTTGCGTGGGTCCCATACGATCTGTTCTTTTCACTTTACTAGTCGCCGCGTATTAGTCCTGTCTGTCACGTGGCTTATTTAGCGTACATGATCATCCGATCAAAATAGCTTCTAGATTCCCGCTACCGTCTGATTTCTTGGAGCCGACTAAATAATAAACTAATAGCCCGCCCTGCCACAGGCCCGCGTTAAAATATCGGCCTATTTACCTCAATCACACTCTCATATGATCTGATTTTATTTTACTTTTTAAATAACATAACAATAATGTTATAGACAATAGTAAATATGATAGTAGTTAACTATTTATTTATTTATTTATATATGAATTTTTATAATTTTAAAAATATATATATTTACTAAATAAATTAATTAAGTTAATCGTTATTTTAATTTACCAATGTTAACACAACTCAACCGCGCGATTGAATTATACAAGTCGGATTATTTATACCTTTAAAAGTCTATTCAAGAAATAAATTTTATAAATTTAGATAATGATACCCCAAGAAGTATATCCACAAAGCATACAACTACAAGCTGAATGATTCCCAGATGTATCTAAAATGAAGCATTTAGTTTGTATGTGTGGATGTGGTGATGGTTGAACGAGTGAGCTGATGAGACTTGTGTGTACAAATTCGGTTTGCAGCGGTTTTGCTTCAAAATTAAAATCGATCCATTTAAGTTTGGATCCAATTGATAATAGAAAACAAATCAAATCAATCCAAAATTTTATTTATTTTATAAATTTTTTTATAATTTCATTTTTTTTTATATATAAAATTCTTCATAATCTATCAAATTATTGGTATTTTGACAATTCATTTAACCTACTTTCATTTTTTTTAAAAAAAAATCTTTTAAATGTCAACATATATGCTCCCAAGAAATTTACCATTTTTTTTTTTTTTTGGCAAAATTTTCAAATATAACTTCACATTTGTCTCCCATAAATTTTACCTACAATTGGATACTAATACTTTATTTTAGAGAACAAAACTAATTTTTTTAGAAACAATACAAATAATTGAGTGCAAATAAACCATATTACTTTATTTAACATCTAGTTGCAATTTTTGAAAAAAAAAAAAACTTTTGTTAATGAATTAAAGAAAAACAAATAATTCTTTCAATGTTAATAGATTCTAAAAGAATCCACCCAAAATTAAAAAATTTTAGTTAAAATAAAATTTTAAATAAATATAATTTTAAAAATTTTAGAGCATATTGACTTAGTTCATTTTTTATGATTTAGAATAAGCTCAAACCATAAATAAACCCGACAACTGTTGATTTAAATTGAAACTGAACTAATATATTTTTCAACCAATTCAAATTTGGATTGATTCGGTTTAATTACGTTACTACAAACTGGACCACAAACAATAACAATTGTAAGGGGCAAGGTTTTGGGGATGAATTGAATGGTGGCCAAGATTTAAATAAACTTTAATTTCAAGTGAAGCATTGCAAGCAAAAGTCCAATTATTTGCCTTTCTCAAACATTTGGTCACAATGCAATTGCAAAAATAAATAAGCCATCGTTTGCATATTATCATTTATGCATATAGTTGTGGCTTTGAGAATAAGTGACCGGTTAGAATATTTAAAATTAAAATTAAAATTAAATTTTTTTTTTATTTTTTAACCTAATATTAAAGTCCACAGTTGTCCAAAATTTTCAAAACTCATGAACGAATTGTATGCATATAGTATCTAATTCCAAGACATCAAAATAACGCCAATACTAAAGATCAAGCAAAAATTAACTAGAGATGTGCAGCGATTCCGGTTCGACTCGAAACCGCTAAGAACTAAATTGATAAAATCAATTTTGAATCAAAATCAATTCTTTTAAAGTAGATTCCGATTTCAAAAAATTAAGAACCGATTTTTTTAAGGTGGATTCTGATTATAAATATTATGAAAGTGGAGCCAAATCAATAAACCGGTTCGATTTTAAAAATAAAAAATTATTTTTTAAGTTAAAGAAATTGAATCCCACTTCATATTTAAATACAAACTCTTAATCATTGAACTGTATAGATAAAATTATACAATTTATTAAAGAGATACTATTTATTTATTGAGCTACATAAAAAAATTAATTAATGTATTTATAATATTTTATTTAACTTATTTATCATGTTATTTGTATAATAATATAATAAAATCGTAATATGCATATATTTATTTTAAAATTATCAGATAAGTTAACAATTATAATAAATAAATATACATATTGTATAATATTATTAGATATATAATTATATTATCATAAAAAAAAGTTAAAATTTTCTTTTTAGTAATGTGTAATATTAACTCAAGTAACAATACATTATTTTTTTAATAATTTATCGTATATCAATTTTTTTAATAATTTATTTTTTTTATTTACTCAATTTTTTTATTATATATATAATATTTTTATAATTTAATTTAATTTTTTAAAGAATTTTTTATGAAGTTAAAAATTAAAAAAAATTAATATAATTAATAAATATAATATCCTATTTTTTTTTAATAAGAATCGAATTAAAACTTAAATATATATATATATATATATTAAATAAGATGATTTTAATTTTAAAATTTACGAATCAAACTATTCATGGTAGATTTCACTCGCACCAGACTATTGAGGGTAGATTTCACTCACACCGATTTTGGACTTCCTAACATCAACTTGGTCGGGGTCAAGGTCGGGGTCAGACTCAGCATCGATTGTTGTCCCAATTATTTGCATGCACAGATAATCATTCCTATTATCTGTTTTATGATCTCTGACGTCTGACCTTCTCTCACATATCTTTTTGGACAAAAGCCGAAAGCCAAAAGCCTACCTATTGGCCTAAGTTACGTGGGTCATTTTCTCTCGTGCTGCCAAGAATAATAATTGACACGCATACATGCATCAGGAAAGCTGAAAACCATGGGCTCTGGATTGCACATTCGTGAAGACTTATATCCCTAAATTTCCGGCCGCGTGATATATCCACCTTATTTAACAAGACTCTCCAATACCTGTTCACAAGAATATGCAGGGTGTTATTGAACATTTTGATTAACACTGCAATAATTAAATTTGTATTTTATTGTCATGACATGAAAGTTATGTAGAAAAATTTAACTTGTGCCTGTTACTGCTAACCAATTATAAATGAATGCCCGAAACCCAGACGAATCTTGGAAGCGTACTGCTCTTTTTTAGTTCACATAAAGGGTAATAAAAGACAAGGAATTTTGGATGATTACTGAATAAGAAAATTATGGTTAATTGGATCAACACAATTAGCGGTCATTTTAGGATAGGCTTTCGGCAATGCACGCTCAATCCAATCCTAGCTTGTTATAGATTGGCACAAAATAACAAAACCAGTAGATATTCACTACTCTGCAGGTTGCTAGCTAGCTAACTAGCTAGCTAGCTAGATATGGCTAGACACTGAAGTATCCGAGGAAACATTTGCCACCAACATGCACGGGAAATTAACCCTTGACCGAATTTTAATTCCCGTCAACGGAAAATGTGCTTATTGATTCATCAAAGCTACTAAAAATAATTAGGGGACCAAGAACAGCTTCATACACACACACACACACACACACACACACACACAC
>JAXCLQ010000001.1:21745492-21769496 GCA_035584115.1 Cedrela odorata | reverse complement strand
TTACAGCGAAAAATTTCCGTGACATGGCTTCAGTTGCCATTGAATCTACTCTGCATCAAGGCCAGCTTCCAATAATCGTTGGAGGCTCCAATTCATACATTGAAGCTTTAGTTGACGATAAGGATTACAGATTTCGAGCAACATATGATTGTTGTTTCCTTTGGGTTGATGTATCAGTGCCAGTTTTACATTCATTTGTATCTGACAGAGTTGACAGGATGGTTGAAAACGGGATGGTGGAAGAAGTCAGAAAATCCTTTTATCCCTACGCAGATTATTCAAAGGGGATTCGGAAAGCAATTGGGGTACCAGAGTTTGATCTGTATTTCAGAGCAGAACCATATCTCAACAAAGAAAACCGAGCTAAAATGTTAAAACAGTCAATTCAAGAAGTAAAAGACAATACATGCAAACTGGCTTGTCGCCAACTGGAGAAGATACGTCGTCTTAGAAACATCGAAGGGTGGAGTATACATCGTCTGGATGCAACAGAAGTTTTTCGGAAGGGTGGCAAAGCAGCAGAAGAGGCGTGGAAAAAAGCTTGTGGTTGGCCCGAGCACTACTATAGTGGCAGAGTTTCTGTACAATGTGTCCATGGAGGTCCCAGTCCCAGTACCAGCCATTAGAGATCATATTACACAATTTCTAGTGGCATAATTACAAAAAGCCAAACAAAAATCAATTTTTATGTGATTAATAATCTATAATAAAAAGGTTACTATGTCAGTTCATTTTTGTCCTCAGTAGCTATTAGCCTCTCTTGTATCAATGTTTTTCTTTACTCGGTTTATATGTATTTTAATTACAATAATAACCAAGTAGAAGTTTCTGTGTTTGCTACGTTAAATGTTAATAACAATTGGTAGCGGCGGCAACAATCCACCGCACGCAAGGGCATAATGGCGCTGACTTTCCGTAGAATCAGTGGGTACGAACTTATAATATTATGGGATATTTTAGTGTTTCTCATCAGGTTAGGTCCCACCTGTGGTGCGAACCCACGATCACGATTGCTCAAGATTCCCAACTCTTTTTTTGCTTATCACGGTTAAATTTTAGCATTGAAATGAAACAGAGAGATAGATGTGTGCATATTTAACAAATATATAAATAAGATCTTATATGAACTTTATCTTATGATTGACTATCAACGCAGTGCATTATTATGTGTGGAAGTAGAAAACAACAATTTGTTCTTTCATTTTGTTGCGTTCCATCCAAAAACCACTGTCTTTTTTCGTGCCACTTAGACTCTCAGCATTACCAATTTATTTAGATATAGTATGATATCCTGTATGCATACGCATACAAGCATAATGAACAAACAAATAGACAGTCTAGAAATGAAGGGCACCTTCGAAATTTTTGTACCTTTACTTAGCTTTGTGAAGTAATGCTACGCATTCCAAATTTCCATCCGTTCACGAACCCACGAGAGAAAGAAAACGAAAAAGTCAAAGAAAAGAAAACGAAAAAGTCAAAGAAAATCACTTTATGATGGTATCTGTCTTACTCCATTAATCACTATCAACTTTTACCCAGCTCATTGTTGGAAAAGGTTTGACTTTCTTCAGAGAATCCATGCTTTTCTCAAACGTCAACTTCATGGTAGTTTATCATAATCATATATTAATTAATTGATGGGGGAAATGGTTAATAATGTTATCTTCTATTTGTCTTTGGTCAATCAATGACCAAGGAAATGACAATAACACACTCTTTCACTGTGTCTAATGAGGATTAATTAATGGGTCTAGCGAGAAAAATGAAAAAGAAATAGAGGCATTTTGGTTGGCTTTCATTCAAAGATGAAAGATGTATAGACAGGGTTAGGGTTCTGGTTCTGGTTCTGTTTCTTGACCGCCACAAAAAGAGAAGAGGTTCTTCTACATACTAAAGATGTTATGTGGTCTACTTGGAAATTAATTTTATTTATTTATTAAAGCAAGAGAAAAGAATAAAAAAACAAATAAGTTTTCTCTCGAGGAGGAATGAATATATAGTAATCGAGATGGTATGAATGAGACACGGTAGTACAGCAAATTGTATGTAAGTAGTCAATTATTCGTTTTGAAGATTTGAGTAAACTTTGAATAAACATTTTGTCTATCACTCACTAACTTTGAAAAATATTCTCCATATCTCAAGGATGTAATGGTGGTAATGGAAGTCGAATCCATCTATGAAATGAAATGAAATGAAAGAAAATTTGAAACTTCAGTCACTCATGGAGTCAAAGCAAACGTTGCTCTGATGCCAATCCTCTCGTAAATGTTGGGTTGCATCTCATTCAGTAAAATGAATTTTCTTTCAAATTCTATTTTCAACTAGAAAATCTCATTTATTCATCTGATATTTAGATAGATAGACATTTTTCAAGCAGCAGCTAGTTGTAATTTAGCTATAAAAACAGTACAACTATCACAAGTACAACCAGCAGATAGACGTAGACTGCAACCAGTGTAGTAATAACAAGCTAAATTCACATCAAACATGGTAAAAACAGACAATAACAATAATTTAAACTCAGAAGAACCCAACATGTAAAATCAACCAGGAGTTTAAGCATATTATGGTCTTAGCCGCCCATTGCAAGTATATGCAACGTTGCAAGTGCCATCCACAATGACAGAGTACTGGTGCACAGGCCTGGAAAGGAAGACAGGTAAATGAACCAGCAAGTCACAGACACACTCAGGATCAACCTGCTTCAACCAACGACAACAATTTTCTTCTTCAGGTGTGTATCTGTGATCCCTATGTCTGTGCCGATGACCATGTCTATGCTCTAATTCAATGTCATTGCCGTTGTTGTTGTTGTCGTCGTCGTCGTCGTCATGATGATGATGAGGATGTTTAGGTGGTGGATGAGGATGTTTAGGTGGTGGGTGAGGATGTTTAGGGGGTGGAGGAGGAGGTGATACAGGTGGGGCTGGGCTGTATGGCAGCAGTGCACATGCATAGTTCACAAGTGTGAACTGGGAGACACACAGCGGCCGGGGTGGTGGTAGTGGCAGTGGCAATGGCAATGGCAATGGCCCATGCCTTAACTGGCATTGCATCTGGGGAAGGACTGCCAAGATTGTCATAAAGAGAGAGAGTGCTATTGGAATAATCTTGTCTCTTTCCATAGCATCTATCTTTGATTTAGAAGGAACGAAGGTTTGGCGTTGCAGACTGTTTGTTGCTTCTATTTATACATGTACATTCACAGTTTTCATGTTTTCTTTAGTTAGAGATTTTTGCGGGTCATGGAGAAATAAAAAAAAAATGGCAATGATCAACAGGGTGAGGCCAATTTCCTGTTGATATTACGGAAGAGTTTCAGGTTCTGATTGGTTAGCATGTCTCATTCACTTTGTGTGACTATTTTTTTTAGGTGACGTCTGCCTGGGTGCTGCATGCCAACAACCTTGTTCCTACTAAATTTGTTGTAAAGAGGAGACCATTCGACGAAAATATGTTGGGTTAGCTGGCATGAAGAAATTTCCCTGTTTTCCAGAATATCACTGAGAAAACACGAGTACTTTTAAAAGAATATAGTGCTTGACCTATGGAATTCATGAAACTTGGATTTCTGCATATTAAATGAGAAGATTGAAATGAAAAAAAAAAAAAAGGGAAGAGAGCCAAATGCCCCTGGATGAATTCTGTCATCCATATAAATTAGTGCAACCAATCATGTGATGCAAGAAAGTAAAATCCTGTGTTTGGTGCTATAAAATTTCTGTATCTGGTAGTAGAACAATGTGATAATAATCACAAGTTAACTAGTAAATTGGGGAGGGAAAGAAGTTGAAAAACCATAACGAGCCGATGGTCAATACCAAACCTTACTCACCGTAGACTGTACCCATCTAAAATTAAGACTGAAGTTAACATACAAAAATGAGGGCGTGAGCCTCATATATTGCTTCTATGGTACATAGATAGTCAGGTTAGGGGAAAAAAATCTCATCGGTTGCTCTTCTAGGCAAGCACCACTCCTTGCAAATCTTATCTATCATCTGACAAACGAAACCATCTTATTAGTTATCTGATGAACCAAACATTCTCTACCAACATTGATATAACCATGTCCAGAAACCATCTGCTTCACTTCCCTGAGCTGGTAAATATCCAACCCCAAGTGGTCTTGGCAGAGTTGGCTAATTGCTGCAGGTGATACAAACAAAAGTGTGAACAAGAGCACGAAAGTACACCTAGATAGATTCTTCCAAGATTTAAATCTTCAGCATAAACCTATAACTCAACTAGTATACAGCTAAAAATGCTTTATATCTTCAAAAAATAAATAAATGCACAAGGTTAAAATCTGAAAGAGATGACAAGCACATACGTATTGATGCAATAAAAATGATTATAAAACATGTTTTCATTAATGGCAATGAATCAGAACAAGCCATGACAAGATCAGCAATCATGCAAAAATTAAAATTGAAAAATAGCAGGCATTTTGAAATCCAACTATCAAGCTACTTAGGCAGTATCAGAGTCATCACAATGTCCTAAATTTTCATCGATCTCAAAAACTAAAAACTCCAGGCCTTGAGAAACTGAGAATGCATTATATTTATTAAAAACCATATTGCTTCCTAAATGCCCTAAGCACAATTGACCACAAAAGGCCTCAACAATTCCTACAAATGAAAAACAGCACAATAGAGCAACACAACAAGAGCACACATGACTTTGAACTCATGTTGTGCACAATCTGATATGCAATATGAGTGGTAACTGAATGCAGACATCAAAGGTAGTGACTTTGACAGGGTGTTGGAAGCAATCTGGATCTGGTATGTAACCAAATACAGAAATTAACACACTTGATTTCTAATGAACTACCATACACAACACCAGAAACAACTAATAGAAATAAGTTAACAGATTCTAGAGAGTCTGCACTCTGTTAGATAGAATGCATTGCATGCAGAAATACATAAACCAAGGGCTAAGTTGATCCTTGTGCCACAGAAAAGAGCATGACAAAACCAACTTCTGTTAAATGTTGTTATGTCAAAAGAAACTATCCCACGCAAACACATAAAAGTGCCTTAGTTGAACCACGGGACGAAATTTTAGCAACAAAACATACAGAACTCAATGACTCAACATTCTTATAATGTATTAAACAAAATTCTGTCTTCTCAGCAGTGGATTAAAAAGAGGTATACTCATGCAAAAAGTAACAGACAAGGCCATAACAATCTTTTACATCACAATCGTGCAATTTTGTAAAGACAAAATATTCAGCTGAATATCAACAATCATTCCAACTTTAAATTAAACATTCTATAACTGTGATTGGGGGTTTCTTTATGAGCCTTGCTCATCATATCTTAGTCCAAAGAATCTTCCATATTCACATCTGTTCAGCGTATTCATGCTCATCCAATTCCCCCTCCTATTCCTCCTCATTTCTCAAGGCCATCATTTCCATATCCTTCTTAACCTCCTCCCTCTGCGCCCTTAACTGCTCCGCCCTTTCCCGTTTCCCCTCCTCCAACAATTCTACAAACCTATCTTTAATCTCAAGCAATGGATCCCTATCAATCAACTCACAATCTTTATAAGCATCCCTCAGCATTACAGTCTTGATCCCTCCTTTCAGTGACAAGTAAAAAATTCCCGAATGCCTTGTGAATACACTTGAAAAGGCATTTGAAAACCTAAACTCGTCACTAAACTTTCCCAGTATAGGCACAGGAACCCTCTTAAAAATTGACAGAGATAACAGCTCATGAAAAACTCCAACTGTTCTTTTCTCCATTTCCCTTGAAGATTGATCTAAACTTGAGACATCCTCATATGGAGATATATAATCTAGCTCTAACCAATCTCTAACCCATTCCCTCATTTCCTTCCTCAAGAAAAACCCTGGAGTTAGCTTCCAATTGAAGTTTGGTCTAACGTGAATCCCTGTTAACTTAGCTTCCACTGCTGCTCTTAACTGAATAACAGATTTTGCAAACTCAGGGTTCCAAGATTCCAACTCTAGGAAAGACTGTCCCTCTCCAGGACACCCAACTAATTTAAAGTAATTTGAATATTTAGGCACTAAATTAACTAAAAAATCATTAGGAAACCCAAATTCTCTCTTCACATGAACCAATTTATCAACACTCAGTACTTAATCTTTAGACATCATCAGCAATTTACACAACTTACCCACAATCAACTCCTCATTTCTAACATATATATTTCTTTCCTCGTCAAGAAAATCTCTGAGCCTCTCACTAGGGCACAAGAACAAAACAGCGTCGGATTTGGGTTTGATTCGATCTTCGTAAGTGTCAAAGAAACCCGGATATCGGTTAAGAAATGTTCCGATTTTTATCTTAACGCGTAACCTTTAGCGGCGTTTTTCGAGGTAGCGCAGCGGGATGAATTGACCCGGTTCGTTGAGTACTTCCTTAACGACTCAAGCAAAGAGTTTGCTTTCTTTGTCATTCTCTATAGCTTCGTCTAGCTTCCGATCTTTACGCCATACTACTTTGAGATTCGAAATGAATTTGATTTGGTGGGTGAAGTTAGGGTTTTCGTGGGGTTTATATGTCGTTTGCAGATTTTGTAAGCAAACGAAGATGCTTTTGGTTTTGAAGAGCATATCTGTAATGTAAACCACCGACGAGCAGAGAGAGTGAGGGGGAGAGGACTGGCAAAATCCTAATTCCCAGTGATAGGTCTGTATTTGAAATGTACCATTGTCACACGATGCCGTTTTAAGTGTAACAATAGCTTATTAAATGCGAAAATGGGAGAGAATATACGTGCCCCAAGGGAACTATAACTATAATAAGGCTCAATATTTAGATGTTAGAATTTCTCTACAGTATTTGTTTGGGACAGAGATAATTTCACTTAATTTTTAAAATAAAATTAAAATAAAATTATTTTTATATTAATATTTAATAATTAATCATTTTATTACTTATTTAACTTAAAAATAAAAATTTATTTTGAAATATTAATAAATAAAATCTGAAATAAACAATATGATATAAGAAGTCGGGTCAGTTGTATCAAACGGCACACTAACTAGTCCTTTTTAGTTTTAGGGAATAAAAACAGCCCTAAGTACGAGTTTAATAATAATAATAATAATTGACATTTAACTGACTGTGGGACATAAACGAACGCTTTCGGAGAATGGTCCGTACATAAAATATGCTGGAGAGTAGAGATGGCCGGTCCCCAATATGCCAATCAAGGTCTCAGATTGTCCCATACGTACAACACTGCTGCGTTGACGGTGAATCCCATGAAGGAAAAAGTATACAACACAACTGCACAGAACAGATCCCACAAAAAAGTCGGCTTACTTGTTTTGTGTCCGCGCCTTCATAAGTCGTCATTACTATTACTAACCCCGTTTGTCACTTTTCGTTGAACACGTAGACCTACTAAACGACAAAACATCAGACCAGCAGCACCGTTTCTACCACCACTGACTATCTCATTTCCCATTCTCCGTGCGGTGGTTCACCACTGACTATCTCATTTCTCATTCTCCGCGTGGCGGCTCTGGGGACAGGTGATATAGGCTGTTTGGGATCTTGACTACACTTTAAGAACTAGGCTCCGCACTCCTCGAAAACAACCACGAAATTAAAATTTCGATGTTGATGCTGAACGCTCTAACCCTAGCTCGGACCATGTTGTCACCGAACGACATCGTATTCGAAGCCGACGATATCGAGTTCGGGAATCCCTGGTGGTTCGTTTACGCCGGTGTCTCTTGCCTGCTCGTGCTCTTCGCGGGTATCATGTCCGGCCTCACATTAGGCTTGATGTCTTTAGGCCTTGTCGAGCTCGAAATTCTCCAGAGAAGCGGCACTTCCACTGAAAAGAAACAAGCTGGTACGCAAGCTTGCAACTCGTAATCATATCGAACTTTTGTTGAATTCTAAGGAAAGAAAGTAAAGAGTTATGAGATTATGTTTGGCTTTTGAGTAATTGAATGTTTGTTAATGGTAATTAATTGTGTTATGAATTTACTTTATTTGGTTTCCCTGCATGTAGCTGCTATACTACCAGTTGTTCAAAAGCAACACCAGCTTTTAGTTACTTTGCTTCTGTGTAATGCTTGTGCCATGGAGGTGGGTGAATTTTGGTTACTATGCGGTTCACTACTGTTCACGATTTTTTTTTTTTTTGACTTGTGGGTCTGTTTCTTGATTTTTGCTCTTGCAGGCCCTGCCTATATGCCTTGATAAAATTTTTCATCCCTTTGTGGCTGTTCTACTCTCTGTTACTTTTGTTCTAGCTTTTGGAGAGGTTTAACGCGTTTATAATTCATGATGATGCTTGATTTTCTACTAATAGAGTTATGGGCTTGAAGGAGAGAGAATTTTTTTGTCATTTTGTGTCAGGTTATTCCACAAGCCATATGCTCTAGGTATGGGCTTGCTGTTGGTGCAAATTTTGTATGGCTCGTGCGTGTTCTGATGATCATCTGTTATCCCATTGCTTACCCTGTTGGAAAGGTAATCTTATAATTGACAGTTGAATTTTAATTCTTCTTCTAGAGACATTTAATGCCAGATGACAGACTTATATGATATATTGCTCTTGAACTAGGATCTTTTTTGGTAATAGCAGCAGAAATGGTAAGATGGACATAAGATTTACCCTGTTAAGTATAATAAGGTGCTTGTGAAGCCTGATCTGAAGTTGATAACAAAATATTATCCAAGTTCTATTCAACATTGAGATGCTATTGGGCTTCAAAACCATATGAATTGGTATCCTTTATATGCTGTCCACCACCTTCCCTGAGAGTCATGAAGTGTGATCATTCTAAGAGATCACCAAATTGTGATTTTTTTTTTTTTTTTTTGTCTCAATCTTTATAAAATATGTAATCCAGTCCACCATGGTCCGTGAACAGATATGATGCCCAAGTATTGAAATTATATGATAAAGTCTACCCAACTACCCCAAGTACAGACACATTAACACTTTCTTATTTTTAATCAGGCTGAACATGCTTGTTTAGGTTCATTTCAAAGAGTAGGCAGTGCTTGATTTGTTTGGGAGATTTCCTGTTGCATAATTGCATAATTCATCCTTTAAATTGACATTGAAATTAACCCATTCACTGTTGCAGGAAAAGTAAATAAATTGTTGCATTTATAGAGAATTTTTTAAACTCAAAAGGTTATCAGGTGCTGGATGCTGTTCTTGGACACCACGATGCTTTATTCAGGCGGGCTCAGTTAAAAGCCCTTGTCTCTATTCACAGCCAAGAGGTAACCTGCTTGAATCAGTTGTTGTATGACATGTTTTTGTCCTACATTTTGCCAAAATTGATAATAATTGTTGCTCCTCTTGTTGTTTATCTGATAACGAGAACAAGTCTTTAGATGACAATATTATTAATTTTTTTTGTAATAACCAGCTTCTGTTAACTTGTTGTTCCTGTCAAATTAAGGCTGGCAGGGGGGGTGAACTTACGCATGATGAGACAACAATTATCAGTGGAGCTCTGGATTTAACTGAAAAGGTATTTGTTTCTTTGGGTTCCCTGTAACTTGTTCTGCGATGGAAATTTATGACTTCATAGGATCTCATTTTGGTAAATGTTGAATATAATGTGTAGAGTGTACAGAAACTGTAAATAATTTTCTTCCGTGGCTCCTGCTTGTCTCATCCTTTAACTGTGACATTTTTTTTTAATTATTTAACAGTGGCATTTGAAATAGCAATTTACCATGTGAACTCTAATTTTAGATCATGCTTATAATAATTGGGATGCTTTCCTTAAATAGTGGATTTGAAAGAACAGTCAACCTTTATTTGTTGTTAATATGAGAAACAACTAAATGAATGGTCATTTTAACTCTTCTGAGGGTGGTTTCTCATATTTTCTTTGGATAGGCTTTTAAGGAACATAAACTCCACTGCTTAACTCATGACCTAAATGTGTGGTCTTCATGTGCCTGTTCTCTGCTGCTGTATTAGCAGCTGTATTAGTTCCTTTCTCGGTCAAAGTGCACTGTTACTGTTTCTATGTTACTGATATCACTTAAATGCCTTTTGTGTTCCACAATTTACAATTCAGAGGGTTGCATTGTCCTAAATCATGGGGGCGACTTTAAAATTTACTTCTTTTTCTTGCACTGTCTTTGTTCTGTTACATGGTTAAAATTTTCAAGTTTCTTGCCATGCAGATTGCCGAAGAGGCTATGACACCCATTGAATCAACATTTTCCTTGGATGTCAATTCAAAATTGGACTGGTAAGTTAGGCTTTACAATGGTCTTTTTCCTCTATTGTTTACCTTCGCTGTGCATATTGCTGTGCAATATTAGTGATAAAAGCATTTTATTTTCCATGCATCTGTGTGACTAAAAACCCCATGATCTGTTTCCACTGTAACTTAGGGACCATATTGGGTTGTATGCTGAATCTCAGTTTCTTTGGTTTTCTGAGTAAATTGATGTTTGAGGTTGGGATATTGCATTCACAGATGAGGAACCCTGGCTAATTTGTAGTTCATTTTCTGGATCTTTGTTGTTTGTGAAGTCTGCTGCTTTTATGAGAACAGCAATATATCTGACCCAATTATCTTGTTAGAACTGTCTCTGTATTGACTAAGACATGAAAAGACTTGTACCTTTCCCTCTCATTCCTCATAATCAGGGGACAAGTCATCCCTGGGGTGTTTCAGTGTCTACTTTATACATAAGAATTTACCTCATAAACAATTTATTTATGTCTTCTAATGTAGGGAAGCAATTGGAAAAATTCTAGCACGAGGTCATAGTCGTTTACCCGTATATTCTGGAAATCCAAAAAACATCATTGGTCTCTTACTGGTGAGTCTGAAGACCCATGGCCAGTCTTAAGTTCTCTCTTTAAACTATGTTATTTTATTACTGATTACTTATACATTTTTCTGAGATTTAGGTGAAAAGCCTTCTCACAGTGCGAGCAGAAACTGAGACTCCTGTCAGTGCTGTTTCCATAAGGAGAATTCCTAGGTGTGCCCTCTTCTCCCGTTACCTCATATACTTTAGACTCTACACCAAACTACAAGTCTAATACATGAATATCACAGGGTTCCAGCAGATATGCCTTTGTATGATATCCTCAATGAGTTTCAAAAGGGAAGCAGTCATATGGCTGCAGTTGTGAAGATTAAAGGGAAAAGCAAAAGTTCTAAGCCTATCAGTGTTGAAGAAAAAATTGAAGGAAACAGAGTTGCCACCGGGAATTCCAAATTAACTACTACATTGCTAACCAAGGATGACAATACATCAGAAAGTGTTGTTGTTAACATTGACAAAACTTCAAAGCCATACACAAATAAGCAAAATCCTCCACCACAAAATGGTGTTGCAGCAAAAACCTTGCCTCACATGTCTGAGGATATTGAAGATGGAGAAGTCATAGGCATCATCACCCTAGAGGATGTTTTTGAAGAACTTCTGCAAGTAAGCTTGCCACCACCTCTTAGATGTTGAATTATCTGTTAATGTGTCCAACCTGTGCTAAGTTATAAAAATTATGCCAGCTGAAATGGTATTTTATACATGGTTTGAAAATGATCTTGTGATCCCCTTCCCAATACAGGAGGAAATCGTGGATGAGACAGATGTATATATTGATGTTCATAAAAGGTATTGTTGGTTCTACTTTTCCCATTTTGCCTTATGTTTAACAATATTGCTCTTAGTTTATGTGAAATGTGGAATGAAAATTACATTTTCAGGATACGTGTTGCAGCAGCTGCTTCAACCATGGCCCGTGTTCCAACAAGTTGGAAGTTGACTGGGCAAAAGCCTGCAGTAAGTAATATCATTAACTTGCTAAATTTGCATTCTAACTCATATGATTGGCATCTGGAAGATGAAGGTGAAGTAATTTGAAATTATTTTTGGAAAACCTTATAAACTCGTTAGTTCTGAACAACACTAAAAGTTCATGAAGATTGTATAATTTCTAGAAATTAGTACACTTCATAGGGATCATATGTCTTTTGACCCAGTCACCCAGATAGAAAATTTTGTTCTGTGTGCTGATCTGGGGTTTCTATTGATTATGTAATTCTATATTGGCTGTCCTTCAGGGTTCTCAAGGTAAGCAGAGGCAACCCACAAAGAAGTCTGTGGAGGCTGATTTGCATTCATCAAGGTTTCCTGGCAAGGGAGGTTCTTCTGGGCAATAAGTAATGACTCATTGGTTTTAGTTTGGCCAAGTAGTTTTGAAGTTTTCATTTCCTTGCCTCTAGCACATGTGATGTGTATATCTACTTTATGATTAGGTTTGGTATAATTTGTGTGTATGTTTGTATGTATGTATGTATGTATGTCTGTAGTTCTTAGTTTAATGTTCTCTGTCCCTTTTTGAGGTGATAAACACGCCCTGTTTTTCTGTACAAGTTTTGAGCTTAGAGGAAGTTTAACACATTTGAATGCCTCCCCTCACTTATTAACAAGGAATTATGTATCTGCTACTTTCATAAAAGCCGGGAGTTTACCTCTTGTTTTGGTTTCCACTACTTAGCTTAATTGTAGTTCCTTTCCTGAAGTCCTAAATTACTTAGCAACTACGTCTAAAGTATAAAATAGTAACTTGATTAAAACATTTCATAAGTATAGACCAATCGAGATTGTGTTTAATGATGAAAGACAACGATAGAATAAGTTATAAACTCAAAGACTCCATCATCAAACTCTCATAAGATGCAAGATTATGTGTTGAGGATAATTTTATATTTTCGAATTTATCTCTATTTGATAATAAGAGAGATCGAAGTTTCCTGGAGCCTTACCTATTAGCCCGGACTGAATCTTTACCATGCAATCCAAACCCACGTAGGGCCAAACTCATTCACCTGATAAGACCAAAATGCCCTCTTTAAAAATGTAAAACTACAATTATTATCGGTTTCTTAGCTGCATAAGTCTCCTCGTTGTTGTTGTATTCCCAATAAAACGAACACTAGAAATACCGTACCAATCCTCTCTCTTCCTTTACTTATCCGTTGCCTTTGCGGTTTCCTGAGAAACAAACGCTAAATTTTTCGTGTCAATTTCTTCCCTTTCTGCCATTCTTCCATACACACACTCTCTCAACATTCGCAAGGTCCGTTCTTTTTATATTTTCCTCTTTTTCATTAACGACAAAACACTGGAATGGAAAATATAATTAGAATTGAAATGATATTTGTCTTCCTTTTTCTATGCTTTTCTTGGAAGTAGAAGGGACAGTTTTTAGGTTTCTATAATTTTCTTTGGCAATATTAGAATGAATTGAATTTCATGATTTTGGTATTAAATTCTCTGTTTCATGGTACTATTGTTTTCTCGGGAAAGTTATGTTTTTTTTTTTTAATTATTATTATTTAAATTATTATTTGGAATAAGCGAAATGCTAGGGTTTTCTCATAACTGTCTTTGATTTCTCGTTTTTAAAGCAACCGGGCAGTGAATTAATTCAGGGTTCTATAATTTTTGTTGTTAAGATTGATTTGGGTATCTTAATCGTCTATTGTTATCTGACTGATACTCTTTGATTTTATTACAAATTCTTTAAAAAATGATTCTGTCTTCTTATATACGAATTTTCGGATTTGTTTTTTATGCTCAGCAATTTTGTTCACTTGCTTCAATATTATATATATATATATATATATATATTTATAATGTCAATGATTGTTGCATAATGCGTTCTGTTAATCACAATTAGTTAATTTTCTTGTCATTTAATTTATGCAGATCAATAGCTCTTGGATATGGGTTTCAATGCAGTTTATAGGTGCTTAATGGAGATGTTTCCCCAGGTAGAAGTCTCTCCAAATACATCGAATAAATAATAAAGCATTAAACTGTTAGTTTATGTGTTCATAGCATGCAACTGTTTTGTGATCGATATTGTAATGAGAAATCATGCTTAAGTTTTACTGCTGAGGATGTATATGTGCGTTCTAGTGTTACAAGTTAAGATAGAGTTTCATTTTGTTTATTTTAAGAACTCTGTTCCTAGTAGATATTAATGTTTCCTTTAAATTTTTGTGGGTTAATGATTATTCATTCTAAAAAAATTATCAAATGGGAATTTGAGATCACTTTTTTTTATATTTGAATATCTTGAATGCTAGAAGTATCAATCATTTGATCAAGGTTGGTTGGAACAAATTCGTTTGATACTTGTTGCCCTTATAATTGATTCTTCTCAGATGCATTTTTTTAATTTTTCATTCTATGACGGTTACTTTATTTGTTGTCTAGAAAATAGCTTTCAATAGCTTCAATTGAATTAACTGATCCTGGAGAACGTGTATTTTTGTTTTCTTTCTTTTGTTTTTTTAGGTTTAGTCCAACCATTTGATCATCTTTCTGACTAAAGGTGTGTACTTGTCCCATTTTGTGCACAGATTGATACACGCCTATTGAAGGCTATTGCTATTGAACACAGCAAAGATCCGGATACAGCTGCAAATGTTGTTCTCACAGAGATTCTTCCTAGCTGGTCAAAACAGGCTCTTCCTGTGGAGCAGAGTGCTTCTAATTCATCCCCTAAGAACCAAAGTCCAAGAGGAGGTCATTCAGATGATGATGAAGGTGGTAGCAATGTTGCTTCTTTTAAAAAAACTTAGTATTCTTCTATTTCTTCCAAGATTATAGAACCCTGTTGAGTGAAACGTATACTTTCTGATTTCTTCTTGTCTGTGCTCTTTTGATTGGAAAGTTTGCCAATCATCTTTTTATTGTTCATTTACCTGGTAGGTAAAACAAGGGTTTAATTAATTTATTTATTTTTATTTTGTGGCCATCTACTTATATCCATTATAAATTGGACATGCAGCTGAACACGACCAACGGCTAGTAGCGAGGAGAAGAAATAAAACTCCAGGCTCATCCACAGAACCAGGATCTCTGACCAGTGGATATGCCACCAACACTGATCTTGCACCTGCTCATGATTCTGATTCAACATCTCTGAATAAGGCATTGAATGCCTCCACTGTTTCACATTTTGCTAATGGTGGTAGTAGTCTGTTATTTGGGAATACTGAAAGTGAAGAAGTGATATTGCTGGGGAAGGCTCAAGAAATTGGAAATGAAGTTGGGTCAAATAAGGTTTCCATTGCTATGCCACCTTCACTGATGAATTATGAAGGTGAAGTGTGTGCTAATACTGAAAGCATTGATTCATTTTCATTGGACAAAGGCCAAGACATCAATGTCAAGGCTGATGATTTCAGTGCTGAAAGCAATGATTCAGTTTCATTGGACAAAGGCCAAGTCATCAATGTCAAGGCTGATGATTTCAGTGCTGAAAGCAATGATTCTATTTCATTGGACAAAGGCCAAGTCATCATTGTCAAGGCTGATGACTTCAGTTCTGAAAGCAATGATTCAATTTCATTGGACAAAGGCCAAGTCATCAATGTCAAGGCTGATGATTCAGTTTCATTGGACGAAGGCCAAGACATCAGTTTCAAGATTGATGATTTCAGTCAACTATGTGTTAATACTGAAAACACTGATTCAGTTACATTGGACAAAGGCCAAGACATCAATTTCAAGCCTGATGATTTTAGTGATGAAAGCAATGATTCAGTTTCATTGGACAAAGGCCAAGACATCAATTTCAAGGTTGATGATTTCAGTCGAGTATGTGTTAATACTGAAAGCAATGATTCAGTTACATCGGACAAAGGCCAAGGCATCATTGTAAATGTTGATCCTGACCATACTCCATTTTTAACATCAACCTGTTTGGTACATGTAAATGGTGTTGCTGATGGCACCTTGACTGATTGGAAAGATTTTGATGGTCCTGGGGCCACTTCTATTGATACATCCTACCGTGGATTGAGTTATCTAGTAGAATCATGTTTAGTTTGTCCCCTTGAGAAGGTTGAAAGTTCTGTTGCTCGGTCGGTCCAATCATCTGTTCAAGAGCGTACATCTGATGTTCCAGAATGTGACCTTCAGTCAGAAATTGGTTATGGAACCCCCAGCACTGATTCTGGAAAATCATATTCTAGTGGTTCTTCTGATCTGACATCTAAGCAAGAAAACTTCTCGAGTGAAAATGGAAATATTGAGGATGAGTCTACTATTAATAGCCAAGTGTGCAAAATTGATCTCCTTGAAGAGATGATAGAAGATGCCAAAAATAATAAGGTTTGCATTTGTTCTTTATAATTTGTTTGAGAGTTGGATTTGGAAATAATTTAGTAATGCATGCATTTTCCAGAGAACTATTTCATTGGGAAAATTATTTATTGATTGTGTTTAGAGTATGAAGTAATGATGTTCACCTATAGTTGTATGATCATATTCATTGTATATACAACATTGGTTTTTTCCTTTCATGTAATGGCAATTTTTCCTTTAAAATGTAATAGCAAAATATTTGTTCTTTCGTTGATTGGACAGCTAATAATTGTTAGTCATAATGCAGAAAACCTTGTTCATAGCCATGGAGTCAGTTATGAACTTGATGAGAGAAGTTGAAAATCAAGAGAAAGCTAGTGCAGAAGCTAAAGAGGAATCAGAAAAGGGAGGTTTGGATATTCTTGTTAAGGTGGAAGAACTCAAACAGATCCTGGCACATGCAAAGGAAGCAAATGACATGGTAATTGCATAGTATTTTTAAACCACCAATAATGGAACTTGTTTATAACTATCCTGATAGCGTCATTCATTGATTAATGAACCAAAAAGCTGACCCTGGATCATAACTTTTGCAGCGTGCAGGAGAAATATACGGAGAGAAGGCAATTTTAGCTACTGAAGCAAGGGAGCTTCAAAATCGCCTTCTCAGCTTGTCAGAAGAAAGAGATAAATCACTTGCAATTCTGGAAGAGGTATTATCTTAAATTTTCTTTTTTATTTTGACTGATGAATAGAATCTTGTAACAATCATAACAGGTAATTTGTAGTTAGTTGTTGCTCTCTTAATTATTTATATATGACTATATTATTTTCATTTTATATTTATTAAGTTGCCAAAGTATGAAGTATAACTGTATCTATAAAGTGGTTTTTACCGCTGTTATAAATTCTTCTATTTTTTTATTACAGTTTTTTTTTTTTTTACAAATGTGGAGTTACATCGAAAAGAAATTTAAATGATTTAAGAAGTTTCAATGATGTCATTATATTGTAATTTATTTTTTGGATGCAATTTTGCTGCCAGATGCACGAGGCCCTTAAAGCCCGACTTGCTGCAGCAGAGGAGATGAGGAAAGCAGCTGAACAGGAAAAGCTTGAAAAGGAAGAATCAGCCCGTAATTATCTTGCTGAACAAGAGGCCATCATGGAGAAGGTTGTCCAAGAGTCAAAGATTCTACAGAATCAAGCAGAGGAGAATTCCAAGGTTGGTACATGTATTACATCAAATGTCCATATGCTAATGTGCAACAAGAATAAAATGTGATTTGTAATCTTGTCTTGCTGCAGTTACAGGAATTTCTCATGGACCGCGGCCGCTTGGTTGATTCATTGCAGTAAGTTTTAGTTATCTTTATCTTCAATAAGATGAAGTTTGGTTTTTCTTTTAATACAAGGCAGATGTTTTCTGATCCCCTTGGAAAAATAATTGGAAACCAGTCATTTAATAGGATTCTCTATTATAATATGTGAAGATAGTTATGTAAAATTATCTGAAACTAGTAATGATATGTTCAACTTTCCTGGTTGTTTATCTTGTTTAAATGATTTATTTTAATGGCAATTCATGCATTTATGTACAATTTTTTTTGTTATTTATGAGTACGTTGAATTTCTTGGTTCTGTTTAATGATTTTGTTGCTCTAATCAATCGGACTATTTAGTTCTTTCTAAATTGAGCATGTTAGGTCACCGTCCCAGATTTATGTCCGTATTTTATGTCATAATGTCCTTATCTTAAAATGGTGCACCATTCTATCATTGCATTTGATATTATTAGAGGTATAAGAGTTTGTGTGGATGACAGATGCATGTATTTTCTTACATGCATGTTTTGTATGCACGAACTTGGGAGATTAATGAAGTGATAAACTCTGTAATTTGTTTTCTGGCAGAGGAGAAATATCTGTTATATGCCTAGATGTGAGATTGCTGAAAGAGAAGTTTGATGAGCGTGTTCCATTAAGCAAGTCAGTATCCTCGAGCCAGACTACTTGCATCTTAGCCTCTTCCAGCTCATCTATGAAAAGTATGGCATCTCTAGTTGCTGAGCAAAGCCTGACATCTGAGACCCCGGAGAAGATGAGCCCCACCCCCTCAGTCAAAGCCCAGTCACTAAAAAGCAAACTCGAAGATGGAAGAACTGGAGATGACTGGAGAGAGCTTTCTGATGAGGGGTGGGATTTCTTTGAAAATGATACAGAACTGAATATCAAAGCCCTGTAAATTTTGGATAACACAGAATGAGGAAACTCGTATAGGATTTGTCATATTTCATATATGGTAGGTAGCCTAAGGTCTGGGTCTTAACGTATGTCCTGCTAAACAGGATCCAATTTTAGCCCATGCAAGGGCTTATAATAATATTAGTCATTTTCTATTGGTTGAACATTCTAAACGTTTTACATTCATAGCCTAATGGGCTATTTATGTTGTACAGTTCTGTTTTAAATAAACCAGTGGAAAGCTTTTTCTTTACATGCTCGCTAAGTGCACGAGTTATGAGCTTTTATGCAAACACAAGAAATATGGGGGCGTTGGCTTTATAATAAGTATGTCTGATTTCCTGGCATATTCTTGTTTTCACTCTTTGTTCCACTGAAGTTGGATCTGGATTTTAACTTGTTATTTATTGAGCATATCTTACATATGTTCCCAATATCCCCTCAAGAGGAAATTGGGGAATGTATGATACTATTGTGGAGTACTATGTTGTTTAAAATCAAGCTGCATTCTGCGAAAATCCAAAAAAAAAAAAAAAAAATAGTGCTTCATTAGTTGAACTGATGAATGATATTTAATTACGGTGAGCACGGGGCTTCAAAATATTTGAAAATTTTTAAGTCTCGAAGCCATTAGACATGAGATGAAAGTGAGCTCAAGGAAATCAAATCAAGGCGAGTGATTGAAAGAACCTCAGCAAGAGCGGGATCAAGAGAGGGTTCACATTATCAGGCTTTGTTTGTTTCTATAATATAAAGAAAGTAATTTACGATATGGCAGACTTGACAGTCCTGGCTACATCCAACAATTGAGTCTAATCTTGTAATTGAATTGAAGCTGTGGCGGCTCTTTCTTTACGACAAAACTATTTTGACGAAAAATAAGATCCTCCATTGTTCTGCTGCTTAGGCTTGACCTCGACAGTCGAACAGCATTTAGCCATGCCAACACAGCAGCATTACAGAACATCTCCATATAATATAAAGCCGTCCACGCTGCTCTCTAATTTGCTTTGCACACCTCTGCCATGACCGAGACTTCATGCTCCTCAAAGCTGCCATATCTCAAAACTGCAAATAGAATTAGAATTAGAATTAAGAATGGAGAGTAGTTGAATTCAGATGGGTAAGTTGTAGAAACTGAGGAGAAGTTAATTTCTGTGGGTTTGAAGGATTCTTCTCGAGGCTTTATATAGAGAGGAAGAGTTGAAGATATGTGAGAAGGTAATATAAGGTGGTTGACAAATGTTGGCCCTTATTGAAGGTAAAAGACAAGCAGAAGGTATTGCGTTGTCTGCTTTGCCAAACTATCCCGATTAGAACTTGTCATCAACTTCCTCTATGGAGGTTCATCCCCTGTCTCTTATCCTAATTGATAGATGCCGACTTTTATGAAACATGTGCATTTGCATTCTAGTGCACAACCACAACCATCCATTTATAAGTATTGCCAATTAATTTTATTACTAGCTATAAGCTTTAATGATAACTTTGTTAAAAGGGAGACAGTGAAAGATTAATGTTAGTTTGTAATTAACTTTGATTGAAAGCTCCAACTTAAATATATACATATATATATATATATGTATATACATACATTTAAGACATCTTAATTAATCAAATATTAAACCTCAATAAAATTACTAAACCAATCACTGTTTAGTATTGCACATATTTTAGTATTATCTTAAACTTGTATAGTTGCCTCTTCAATTATGATATAGTCATAGATGACACTGTCAAACTCTCTTAACAGTTAAATAATACTTAGTCAAGCTGTTAGTTATATGGCAAACGAGTGGCATGGGTAACCTTCAATTATGAAGTAATGTTATTAATAATTCCTTAGTTTCTTAATGTAACACGAGGCATCATGTCATAAAAAAATTAAAAAATGAAAAAAATCAATGGCCAACCTCTTGTTAGCCTAATAATGCTTAACCTAACTAGAAGCACGCCATACCTTTAACTTATTTAGCCCACCACTCCTCTTTTTCTTTTTTTCTTTTTCTAGCTTCTTCCCAAATTTAATTTCGTGGTATTTTTTCTACTAATTGTCACTTTTTGCTTGCTTGGTTATGGATAAACACAAAGAGCCCACATATTTTAGCCATGGAAACATCAAAGATCAGACCAAGTTTAAGCCTACTACTACTACTTTCCATCCATCATCACGTGCACATGTCTTAGTAAGTTAAAACCAATACATCGTCTTAGTCAATCCCACATATGCCGCCCACTTATCGTTTCTTGAAATAATATTATTAATGACAGACAGACTAGTTCCAAACTCATTTATGTGCACCCCATCTTTCATTACTTAGCTTGCTTGTTCTGTCTTACTTCCTTATCTTTACGGAGGCATAGCTCCTGACCCCTCACCTACAACAATTAAGTTACAATGGCCTCTTCTGCAACCGTAGTTGCAGACACATTGAATCATTCTGGGCCAACCCTCATTCAACCAGTGGTTTTAGAGTGCGACACGCATTCTCTTGAGTCATTTTCAACCGTTCATAAGATTCTCTTGGCGGGTTCATAGCCACGTGGAATACTTAGTCCTATGTAGTGGTAAAGTTTGGCAAGGAGGAAAGTTCGCAAAACCTTATCTCAAAATATAAAAAATATCAAAGAGATATAAGACCCATATGGTAAAATAATGTAGACAATGTATGCTAAATTTGGATGGATCAAATGGTTTGTGACCTGACCCCATTACAGGTTGGAGATTTACAGTGTGGGAATTGGTGTGACGATTAGGGTTTTAGGTCATGCACACGTGAGAGAGAACAACAAGGGATCGGACATACCTAGAAATTAAAAATAGTTCAACGTCTATGAGAATGTTGATATATATGAATGCAAATTCAATAACAATCCAAGCTGTCGGGAGGATTTTCTTCGCATTATAATGGAGATTCATGAGTACAAATCGCTATATAGAAGAGGTTGAATAAGAATCATGCATGACTGAATGCACATTCATTGCACATGTGAAGAAAATGGCCAAAAGTTATTGCAAAGCATTTATCTTCCTCGTGTGATGTACTCATTCATAAAGCAACAAAATGTTAAAGAATTACAGATGGAGATTAGTTTTGTGTTTTGTGATTACATTTAGTGTTCTTATAGAGGTTGTTAGGATATTTTTTTCTTGGGAATGGGATCAACACAAGCATGACATGAGATACTTCATAAGATAAATTGATTGCAAGATAGAAGATATTTCATCCCAAACATTAATTTGCCTTGACTCAGCCGTCTCATGACAGACTGGCTCATTGGCGTGTAGCACTCCCAAGTCCCAATATCAAAACATACCCATGCTTTCCATATTCGAATTTCGATTTACATATAAATCACGATGACCAAATTGATCTGCATATATTATAATTAACATTCATGATTCATTTCCCATTTCTTTTTCATTGATTTATTAGAGAGTACTGTGCCTAAGAAAGTTTCAGAGATATTTGTCTGCATGTCTTCCATTATGATTAATGCCAATCGCCTCTATTCTATGGTTTCTTGATGTAGTTTACATCTGGTTTTTCACATATGCAAGAATTACTTACATCTCACTCTTTTGCCAAGTAATAATAAAAATTTGAGTACTTACCTAAATGTAACCTAATTTTAAATGTTTTGAAACCATTAAACAAGTCTCGTGGAATTAGCAACCAAACTACGAATCAATAAGCCTATTTTTTTTTCCTCAAGTTTGATATATAGATGATCAATATGTATCTACATACTTAATTTAGAGTTTTCACAAGTTTCACCCCACCTCATCTTATGCAATAGTACAATTTAATCAAATTTTTCTAAACAATAAAGAGGACTTAATCATTTAACTTTTCATTTTTACGGTGAGAGATCAAACTGAATAACGATCTCGTTAAAAATAAATAGATGATATTTCAATATCATTTTATGGGTAAAAGAGATACTGATCTATCCCCTTCTCCTAATTAATCTTCGGTTCAAAAAGGTAATAGGGACTTCATTTTAATATTGTACAAATGGGGGTCCTTACTTTAGTCGTAACTCACTTCCAATCTCCATAACAAGCAATTAAAAAGTAAACAAAGTATCACTACTTTTAGATTAATATTTTCTTTTAATTAATTAATATGGATCATTTTCATATTTTAACGAACTTTTCCTATGAAAAAGGACATGAATCAATGCACTTCATGTTCCCACTTCACTTCTTTTTTTAACAAAGTTGGTGATCCCTATTAAAGTGAACAAAATATATATTAAAAATTGAACCATTGCCCTAACGAGTGTATGTTATGATCACCAACTATCACTCATTATGATACTCATCTTCATCTATATACAAATCAAGGACATACATAGAAAACCAATTGATATATACGAAGTTGTTTTCCACCTTTAAATTTGGTACCCACATGTTTGAAGGGTAATTGATTATTAATCTACTTATTAAATCATTGATTTCAAATCTACAGAGAGATAATTTTATTTTACTAGAAAAAAAAATACAATCCTCCATTCATATCATGTGTTTTCTGTTGTATATCAAACAGAATGAAAAATTTCTGTGAAAATTTGCTGTTGATGCATAATTTGTTTAAGTACTTCCTACAGTAATAAAACCACAAGAGAGCATGAAGTTTGGAGTTTTTAGGTAGGAACTAAGTTGTAGGTGATGTGTATCAATGAGTATGATATTTTAGTGTCTTTTGTACTTCTAACCAAAATAGTGTCTGGATTTTTTATTCTTAGCTTCGCTGGCAACTGATTTCCACCAATCCCAATGACCAATGGGTATACGAAATGAAAAAGAAGAAGGAAAAAGAATGAAAAAATTGCATATTAATTTGCAAAATTGATAGTAAAGAATATATATTTTCCGCTTTGTATTGTATAAAATACATCGTCATACATGTATATTACAATCAAACAAGTACTGAACATTCATGTCTTCGATCGGATTTCTTCTGTTTCTATTCATTGAACTGTGACCCTAGCAGCATACTAAACCCTAAACAGTCTACCCCTCCCCAATTCCCAAGCTTCAAAAACTTGCACGTCATATAGTTAGCTTATTATTGAGAACTGAAAACTGAGACCTGTTGCTTTTTGCTATTGACTCCGTGCAACAAGCTCCATGAAGAAAAAGAACTAGTCATGCCAGCATAGGAGCATTACAGAACATCTCCAAATGATATAGAGCCGAGCCCTTTGCTCCCGAATATGCTTTGAAAACCTCTGCCATGACCTAAGCTTCATATTCCTCACTGAAAACGTGTTTGCTGCCATATCGAGACTTGAAACAACACTACAGTTAAATTGCTTGATTTTTTATGGGTTAGAAGTTCTAGAAATGGAAGTTTGTGTTGTGTAACTTGAATGGTTCTTGGAGGACTTATGGCATTATATATAGGGGCGGTAGAAGTAGTACTTCTGTTGAAGATATGCGACAAATGGATTTGTGGTGGGTGAAAAATATTGGGCCCTGGTTAGGGCAAATGGCTGACGACCCACTATAGAAATAAAAAAGACAAAGCGGACCAATATTAGCTTGTCTCCTTGCCAAGCCATCCTGACAAGGACTTGTCATCAACTTTCTCAAAGAATGGTCATCTCTGTCTCGCACGAATTCAATTCCTATATATA
>JAXCLQ010000001.1:21705724-21740479 GCA_035584115.1 Cedrela odorata | reverse complement strand
TGTCAATCATACAACACATTTTAAAAAATACAAATATAACCTAATTAGGGTGTAATGAAACTAAATTCTTGTAATAATGTCTTGGAACGCAAAATATTCAATTTTTGTTGCCTTTATAAATCTTTGCACCAACTGATGAACTCTCTAATGATCCTCTAAAGTAAACCATAATAAAAACCTGTTCCATCTCTGTGATAAAATTGAAATAGTTTCAATTAAAAGACATAAACACATTGTAATGAAAAATATTTTTGCACAAAAAAAAAAAAAATAATTATACATTTTAAAACATCAAGATTGCTCAAAGTTTTGAAACATCTAAAAAACATGACGTTTCATACACAAACCCAACGATACAAATTCGAATAGTAGGTATGACAATCTAGTTATGCATTTTTCATACATGTCTTAACTAATTAATAAAAATTTTACCAACACTCAATATCTGCGTACATTTTAAAGATCACATTGCTTGAATAAACTCAATATGGGCAAAATAATTACATGTTATAATTTAATACAACTATAACTCATCTTAAGTTTATGCAACAAAGATGTTGTGATATTATTTTATAAAGAATAAATTGATATTATTTGCTATTTCTTGTTTCTTGTTTCTTGTTTCTTGTTTCTTCTTCTTTTCTCTTTTTTCCTTCTCTACAAAACAAAACATATAAATAATACATTCCAAACAATTGAAATCAAGTAATAAAGGAATGAATGAATGAGGGTATTTTGATCCAAAATCCAATTTTTATATCAAAATTAAATAAAATATCTAGTTTGGGTTATAAGTCTTATTGGACCTAAAACGTGGGCCACCCAAAATTCAATTTCTTGACCAAAATTAAATAAAATTTTATAGTTTGGGATATAAGTCTTATTGACATAAAAAAAATGGGCCACCCAAAATCTAATTTTTTTTAATCAAAATTAAATAAAATTCCTAGTTTGAACTGTAAGTCTTGTTGGACCTAAAAACTGAGCCACTAACTCAAAAAACCCATAAAATATACATAAGAGTGTCGCTGGCCAGTCCGGAAAATGCCAACACTGTGTTGCTGACTCAAGACTCAACCAACCAAGCAGCCTCAACAACAGGTTTTCATATCTCAAGGCCTCAGATTGTCCCAAACGTACAACACTTTTGTTGCGTGAACTCCGTGAAAAGAATAGAACACAACCGCACAGAAAAGAAACCCGCCAAAAGTTCAGCTGACTGGTTTTGTGTCCGGGCCTTCACAAGTCCTCGTTGCTAACCGGGCCCCTCTTTGTAACTTTTCGTCGAACACCTGACCTACTAAACGACAAAAATAACGAACGACGCCGTTACACCAGCACCACATTTACCACCGACTCTCTCATTTCTCCTTATCTGAGCTCCTCGAAAACAACCACGAAATTGAAAATTCGATGTTCATGTTAAACGCTCTAGTCCTAGCCCGAACCGTGATGTCACCGCACGACATCGTATTTGGAGCCGACGACATCGAGTTCTGGAATCCCTGGTGGTTCGTTTACGCCGGTATCTCTTGCCTACTGGTGCTCTTCGCTGGTATCATGTCTGGCCTCACATTAGGCTTGATGTCTTTAGGCCTCGTCGAGCTCGAAATTCTCCAGAGAAGCGGCACCTCTTCTGAAAAGAAACAAGCTGGTACCCTTGCAACTCATAATTATATCGAACTTTTGTTGAATTCTAAGGAAAGAAAGTAAAGAGTTATGAGATTATGTTTGGCTTTGAGTAATTGAATGTCTGTTAATGGTAATTAATTGAGTTATAAATTTCGTTTATTCGGTTTTCTTGCATCCAGCTGCTATACTACCAGTTGTTCAAAAGCAACACCAGCTTTTAGTTACTTTGCTTTTGTGTAATGCCTGTGCTATGGAGGTAAGTGAATTTAGGTTACTATGCGGTTCACTACAGTTCATGATTTGTTTCTCTGACTTGTTCTCTGTTTCTTGATTTTTGTTCTTGCAGGCCCTGCCTTTATACCTTGATAAGATTTTTCATCCCTTTGTGGCTGTTCTACTCTCTGTTACTTTTGTTCTATTTTTTGGAGAGGTTTAACGCGATTATACTTGCTTCATGATGATGCTTGATTTTCAACTAATAGAGTTGTGTGCTTGAAGGAGAGAGAATTTGATGCTTCGTCATTTTGTATCAGATTATTCCACAAGCCATATGCTCGAGGTATGGGCTTGCTGTCGGTGCAAATTTTGTATGGCTCGTGCGTGTTCTGATGATCATCTGTTATCCCATTGCTTACCCTATTGGAAAGGTAATCTTATAATTGACAGTTGAATTTTAATTCTTCTTTTAGAGACTTTTAATGCCACATGACAGAATTATGATATATTGCACTTGATCTTGGATGTTTTTTGGTAATAGCAGCAGAAATGGTAAGATGTATGTAAGATTCACCCTATTAAGTAAAAAAAGGCGCTTGTGAAGCCTGATCTGAAGTTGATAACAAAACATTATCCAAGTCTTATTCTAGATTGAGATGCTATTGGGCTTCAAAACCTTATGAATTTGTATTCTTTATATGCTGTCTACCACCTCCCCTGTGAGTCATGAAGTGTGATCATTCTATAAGGTCACTAAATTGTGATTTTGTTTGTCTCCATCTTTATGAAATATGTAATCCACTGCACCATGCTTCGTGAACAGATATGATCCCCTAGTATTGAAATTATATGACAAAGTCTACCCAGCCACCCCAAATAGAGACAAACACTTTCTTATTTTTAACCAAGCTGAACATACTTGTTTCGAGAGTAAGCAGTGCTTGATTTGTTTGGGAGATTGTCTGTTGCATAATTGCATAATTCATCCTTTTAACATTGTAATTAACCCATTCACTCTTGCAGTAAAAGTAAATAAATTGTTGCATTTATAGAGAATTTTTTAACTCAAAAGGTTTTCAGGTTCTGGATGCTGTTCTTGGACACCATAATGCTTTGTTCAGGCGGGCTCAGTTAAAAGTCCTTGTCTCTATTCACGGCCTAGAGGTAACCTGCTTGAATCAGTTGTCTGTATGACATGTTTTTGTCCAACATTTTGCAAAATTTTATTGCTAATATTTGTTGGTCTTCTTGTTGTTTATCAGATAACAAGAACAACAAGCATTTAGACAACAATAATTTTTTCTTAACAACCTGCTTCTGTTAACTTGTTGTTCCTGTCAAATTTAGGCTGGTAAGGGGGGTGAACTTACGCATGATGAGACAACAATTATCAGTGGAGCACTGGATTTAACTGAAAAGGTATTTATTTCTATGGGTTCTCTGTAACTTGTTCTGCAATAGAAATTTCTGACTTCATAGGATCTCATTTTGGTAAGGGATGGATATAATGTGAAGGTGTATGGAAATTGTAAACAATTTTCTTCCGCAGCTATTGCTTGTCTCATCTTTTAACTATGACATTTGAAATAACAATTTACAATGTGAACTCTAATTTGAGCTCATGCTTATAATAAAGGGGATGCTTTTCCCAAATAGCGCTTTTCAAAGAATAGGCAGCCTATATTTTTTCTTAATATGAGAAACAACTGAAATGAATGGCCAACTTAACTCTTCTGAGGGTGGGCTCTCAACATTAAGAATATTATTTCATAATTTTCTTTGGATAAGCTTCTAAGGGACATAGACTTCTCTGCTTAATTCACGAGCTAAATGCGTGCCTGTTCTTTGCTGCTGTATTAGTAGCTGCAATAGTCCCTTTCTTGGTCAAAGCGCACTGTTACTGTTTCTGTGTTGCTGACATCATTTCAGACCATCCAAATGCCTTTTGTGTTCCACAATTTACAATTCAGAGGGTTGCATTGTCCTAATGATGTGGCAGCTTTCAAATTTACTTTTTCTTGCACTGTCCTTGTTCTGTTGCATGATTAAAATTTTCAAGTTTCTTGCCTTGCAGACTGCAGAAGAGGCTATGACACCCATTGAATCAACATTTTCCTTAAATGTCAATTCAAACTTGGACTGGTAAGTTAGGCTTTACAAGGGTCTTTTTCCTCAATTGTTTGCTGTACAATATTAATGATGAAAACATTTTATTTTTCGTGCATCTGTGTGGCAAAAAACTGCTGTGATTGGTTTCCACCGTAACTTAGGGACTATATTGGGTCGTATTCTGAGTCACAGATTCTTTGGTTTTCCAAGTAAATGGACGTTTGAGGTTGGGATATTGCATTCACAGCTGAGGAACTCTGGCTAATTTGTAGTGCATTTTCTGGATCCTTGTTGCTAGTGAAATCTACTACTTTTACAAGAACAATATTGTACGTGACCCAGTTATCTTGTTAGAACAATATCTGTGTCAATTAACACATGAAAAAGACTTGCACCTTTTCCTCTCATTCTTCGTAATCAGGGGACAAGTCATCCCTGGGGTGCTTCAGTGTCTACTTTATACATAAGAAGTTACCTCGTAAATAATTTATATATGCCTTCTAATGTAGGGAAGCAATTGGAAAAATCCTAGCACGTGGTCATAGTCGTTTACCTGTCTATTCTGGAAATCCAAAAAACATTATCGGTCTTTTACTGGTGAGTGTGAAAACCCATGGCCAGTCTTAAGTTATCTGTGCCAACTATGTTATTAGTGGTGGCTTGCAGAATGGAAATTTGTTAACCTTTTTCAACGCTTGATTTTTCTGAGATTTAGGTGAAAAGCCTTCTCACAGTGCGAGCAGAAACTGAGACTCCTGTCAGTGCCGTTTCCATAAGGAGAATTCCTAGGTGTCCCTTCTTTCTCCCGTTATCTCTTATATTTTAACTCTACAACAAACTATAAGTTCTAACACATGAATATCACAGGGTTCCAGCAGATATGCCTTTGTATGATATCCTCAACGAGTTTCAAAAGGGAAGCAGTCATATGGCTGCCGTTGTGAAGGTCAAAGGGAAGAGCAAAAATTCTCAACCTATCAGTGTTGGAGAAAAATTTGAAGGAAACAGAGTTGCCACCGGGAATTCCAAATTAAGTACTCCGTTGCTAACCAAAGATGACAATACATCAGAAAGTGTTGTCGTTGACATTGACAAAACTTCAAAGCCATACATAAATAAGCAAAATCCTCCACCAGAAAATGGTGCTGCAGCAAAAAGCCTACCTCACTTGTCAGAGGATATTGAAGATGGAGAAGTCATTGGCATCATCACCCTTGAGGATGTTTTTGAAGAACTTCTGCAAGTAAGCTGGCCTCCACCTCTTAGATGTTGAATTATCAGTTAATGTGCTCAACCTGTGCTAAGTTATTAAAATTATGCCAGCTGAAATGGTATTTTATACATGGTTTATTAATGATCTTGTGATTCCCTTTACAGGAGGAAATTGTGGATGAGACTGATGTATACATTGATGTTCATAAAAGGTATTGTTGGTTATAATTTTTCCGGCCTTATGTTTAACAATATTGCTGCTCTTAGTTTATGTGAAATGTGGAACACGAATTACTTTTTCAGGATACGTGTGGCAGCAGTTGCTGCAGCTGCCTCAACCATGGCCCGTTGTCCTTCAAGTTGGAAATTGACTGGGCAAAAGCCTACAGTAAGTAATATCATTAACTTGCTAAGTTTGCATTCAAACTTGTATCATTGACTTTTAGTAGATGAAGGTAAAATGAAAAAAGATTGTTTTGGAATACCTTATAAACTGTTACTTCCGAACAACACTAAAAGTTCAGAAAGATTGCATAACTTCTACACATTTGTACACTTCATAGAGATTGTCTGTGTTTTGACCCAGTCACCCAGATAGAAAATTTTGTACTGTGAATTGATCTGGGGCTTCAATTAGTTATGTAATTCTATTTTGTCTTTCCTTCAGGGTGCTCAAGGTAGGCAGGGACAACCCACAAAGAAGTCTGTAGAGGCGGATTTGCATTCAGCAAGGTTTACAGGCACGGAAAGGGAGGCTCGTCCAGGCAATAAGCAATGACTCATTGTTTAGTTTCGCAAAGTAGTTTTGAAGTTTTATTTCCTTACCTCTAGCTCATGTAATGTGTATAACTACTTGGTAATTAGGTTGAGTACAATTTTTGTGTATGTATGTATGTAGTTCTTATTTATTGTTCTCAGTCCTTTTTGAGATGACAAACCAGCGCTGTTTTTCTGTACAGGTTTTGATCTTATTGGAAGTTTTGACACATTTGAATGCCTTCCCCCCACCCTCCCTTATTAACAAGGAATTATGTATCTGCTGCTTGCTTACTTAAAAGCTAGAAGTTACCTCTTGTGCTTCACTACTTGCTCGTAGCAATTCCACTCCATCATGTAACTTGATTAAAACATTTTATATGTATACAGCTATTGATAAGATTGTATTTAATGATGAAAGGCAAAGATAAGAGTAAGTTATAAACTCAAATACTACATCAAACCCTCGTAAGATTAAAGATATTGTTTCCAGGATAATTTTACATTTTCGAATTTATCTCAATTTGATAAAAGACAAAAAAAAAAAAAATAGCGAAATTTCCTGGAGACTCACCGGTTAGCACGGGCTGAATCTCTACCGTGCAATCCTAACCCACCCACTTAAGGTCAAACTTACTCACCCGATAAGACTAAAATGCCCTCGTTAACAATGTAACTCTGCAATTATATTCGATTTCTTAGCTGCTAAGTGTTCTCGTTTAAGCCGAATTGTTATTGTATTCCCGATAAAACGAACACTACAAATACTGTGCCAATGTCTTCCTCTTCTTTCACTTTCCACTACTTTTGGCTTTTCTCCTGAGAAACGAACGCTAAATTCTCCGTAACTATCTCTTCCCCTTCTGCCATTCTTGCAGACACTCTTCTCTCAACATTCGAAAGGTCTCTTCTCTTCATATGTTCCTTTGTTTGTTTAACGAGAAAACACTTTTGGAAAACATTTTCTTTTTTTTTTTCTATGCTTGATTTTGGAAGTTAAAAGAGACAGTTTTTAGGGTTCTATACTTTTCTTTAGCAATATTAGAATGAATTGAATTTCATGATTTTGGTATCAAAATCTGTTTTTGATGGTACTATCGTTCGCTTGGGAATAAGTTTTGTTTTTTATAATTCTTATTTGGAATAAGTAAAAGCCTAGTTTGCTCTTAATTGTCATTGATTTGTGTTTTTTAAGCAACCGTGCAGTGAAGTAATTCAGGGTTCTATAATTTTTGTTATTAAAATTGTTTTTGGTATCTTAACGGTCTATTGTTATCTGACTTTGATTTTGTTACAAATTTTCAAATGTCTCTTTATATGCGAATTGTCGGATTTTTTTTTTATATTCAGCAATTTTGTTCACTTGCTTAAATTTTTTTGTATTTTTTATGTCTATGATTTTTCCATATTTCGTTCTGTTAATTACAATTACTTAATTTTCTTATAATTTAATGTATGCAGATCAATAGCTCTTGGATATGGATTTCGATAC
Organism: Cedrela odorata; assembly: GCA_035584115.1. Classification (NCBI taxonomy): domain Eukaryota; kingdom Viridiplantae; phylum Streptophyta; class Magnoliopsida; order Sapindales; family Meliaceae; genus Cedrela; species Cedrela odorata. Next base: position 21,733,062 of record JAXCLQ010000001.1, on the reverse strand, counting down.
AGTTTATATATGCTTAATGGAGATGTTTCCTCAGGTATCAATCTCTCTAAAGACGTAGCATGCAATTGTTTTCTGTTGAAACTCTTAATGGATATTGTAATGAGAAATCATGCTCAGTTTTACTGCTGTGGATGTATATGTGCAATTGTTTTCTGTTGAAACTCTTAATGGATATTGTAATGAGAAATCATGCTCAGTTTAACTGCTGTGGATGTATATGTGCGTTCTAGTGTTATGAGTTAAGAAAGAGTTCCATTTTGTTTATTTTAAGAACTCTGTTGCTAGTAGATATTAATGTTTCCCTTAAATTTTTTCAGTTATTGATTGTTCATTATAAATAAATAATCAAATGAGAATTTGAAATCACTTTTCTGTATCTGTGAACATCTTGAAATATCAATCATTTGATTGAGGTTGGTTGGAACAAATTCGTTTGATACTTGTTGCCCTTACAAGTGATTCTTCTCAGATGAATTTTGTGAATTTTTCAGTGTATTGTGGTTACTTTATTTGTTGTGTAGAAAACAGCTTTAAAAAGCTTTGATTGAAATAACTGATCCTGGAAAACTTGTATCTTTCTTTTCTTTCTTTTGGTTTTTTTGGTTTAATCCAACCATTTGATCCTTTCTGACTAAAGGTGCGTACTTGTCATGTTCTGTGGTGCACAGATTGATACGCGTCTATTGAAGGCTGTTGCTATTGAACACAGCGAAGATCCAGATGCAGTTGCAAAAGCTATTCTCACTGAGATTCTTCCTTGTTGGTCAAGACAGGCTCTTCCTGTGGACCAGAGTGCTTGTAGATCATCCCGTAAGAACCAAAGTCCCAGAGGAGGTCATTCAGATGGTGATGAAGGAGGTAGTGGTGTTGCTTTCTTTAAAAAAAAAACTTAGTATTCTTCTATGTTCCAAGATTATAGAACCCTGTTGATTGATGTGAAACGTTTACTTTTTGATTTCTTGCCTGTCCTCTTTTGATTGGAAAGTTTGCCAATCATCTTTTTTATTTTTCATTTACGCGGTTGGTAAAACAAGGTTTCTTCTTTTCATTTTTATTTTGTGGCCGTCTACTTATATGCGTTATATATTGGATATGCAGATGAACACGAGGAACAAAACACTCTGCACCGACGGCTAGTAGCAAGGAGAAGAAATAAAACTCCTGGCTCATCCCTGGAACCAGGATCTATGACCAGTGAATATGCCACCAACACTGATCTTGCACCTGCTCGTGATTCTGTTTCAACTTCTCTGACTAAGACATTGAATGCCTCTACTGTTTCACATTTTTATGATGCAAATGGTGGTAGGGGTCAGCTATTTGGGAATACTGAAAGTGAAGAAGTCATAATGTTTGGGAAGACTCAAGAAATTGGGGTTGAAGTTGGGTCAAATAAGGTTTCCACTGCTATGCCAGATGCACTGATGAATTATGGAAATGTTGATTTCAGTCAACTGTGTGCTAATACTGAAAGCATTGATTCATTTTCATTGGACAAAGGCCTAGACATCAATGTCAAGGTTGATGATTTCAGTGAAGTATGTGCTAATACTGAAAGAAATGGTTCAGTTTCATTGGACAAAGGCCAAGGCATCAATGTCAAGGTTGATGATTTCAGTGAAGTATGTGTTAATACTGACAGCAGTGATTCAGTTTCATTGTACAAAGGCCAAGACGTCAATGTCAAGGTTGATGATTCCACTGAAGTATATTTTAATACTGAAAGCAATGATTCAGTTTCAGTGGACAAAGGCCGAGACATCAATGTCAAGGTTGATGATTCCAGTCAAGTATGTGTTAATAATGAAAGCAATTCAGTTTCATTGGACAAAGGCCAAGACATCATTGTCAATGTTGATCCTGAACAGACTCCATTTGTAACATCAACCTCTTTGGTACATGTGAATAGTGTTGCTGATGGCACCTTGACTGATTGGAAAGATTTTGATGGTCATGGGGCCACTTCTGTTGATACATCTAACTGTGGATTGAGTTATCCAGTTGAATCATGTTTAGATTGTCCCCTTGAGAAGGTTGAAAATTCTATTTCTCAGTCGGTCCTATCATCTGTTCAAGAGCATACATCAGATGTAGAACGTGTCCTTCAATCAGAAATTGATTCTGGATCCCCCAGCACCGATTGTGGAAAACTAGATTTCAGTGATTCTGCCGATCTGACATCTAAGCAAGAAAACTTCATGAGTGAAAATGGTGATATTGAGGATGAGTCTACCATTAATACTGTTGTTACTAGATCTGGCCAAGTGTGCAGAATTGATCTCCTTGAAGAGATGATTGAAGATGCCAAAAATAATAAGGTTCGTTTGTTCTTTATAATTTGCTTGAGATTTGGATGGAAATAATTTGGTAATGCGTGCATTTTCCATAACAAAAACTGTAAGTACTAGTATTTCATTGTGAAAATTATTTATTGATTGTGTTTAGATTATGAAGTAATGATTTTCACATATACTAGCATGATCATATTCATTGTATACAACATTAGTTTTTTCCTTTTATGTAATAGAGAAATATTTGGTCTTATTTTGACGAGACAACTTTTCCATGTAATAGAGAAATATTTGTTCCATTGTTGAGTAGACATTTTTTCCATTCATGTAATAGAGAAAGATTTGTTCTTTTGTTGACTGGACATTTTTTCCTTTCATGCAAATAGCGAATTATTTCTTCTTTTGTTGATGGGACAGTTAATAATTATTAGTCATGATGCAGAAAACTTTGTTCATAGCCATGGAGTCAGTTATGAACTTCATGGGAGAAGTTGAAATTCAAGAGAAAGCTGCTGAAGAAGCTAAAGAGGAAGCAGAAACAGGAGGTTTGGGTATTCTCATTAAGGTGGATGAACTCAAACAAATGCTGGCACATGCAACAGAAGCAAATTACATGGTAGTAGTATAGTATTTTTAAACCAATGATTATGGAATTTGTTTATAACTATTGTGATAGCATGGTTCTTTGATTAATGAACCAAAAAGCTGACCCAGCATCCATCACTTTTGCAGCATGCTGGAGAAATATATGGAGAGAAGGAAATTTTATGTACTGAAGCAAGGGAGCTTCAAAATCGCCTACTCAACTTGTCAGAAGAAAGAGATAAATCACTTGCAATTCTGGAAGAGGTATTATCTTATATTTTGCTTTTTATTTTGACTGATGAATAGTGTCTTGTAACAATCATAAAGGGTAATTTGTAGTTGGTGCTCTCTTAATTATTTTTATATGGCTATATTATTTTCATTTTATTTTATTAAGTTGTAAAAGCATGAAGTATGAATGTATCGAGAAAGTTGTTTTTTCCACTGTCATAAATTCTTCCTCTATTTTGTTGTTTCAATGAGGCCATTATATTGTGATTTTTTTTTTTGGATGCAATTTGCTGCAGATGCACGAAGCCCTTAAAGCCCGACTTGCTGCAGCAAAGGAGATAAGGAAAGCAGCTGAACAGGAAAAGCTTGAAAAAGAAGAATCAGCCCAGAATTATCTTGCTGAACAAGAGGCCATCATGGAGAAGGTTGTCCAAGAGTCAAAGATTCTACAGAATCAGGCAGAGGAAAATTCCAAGGTAGCTAGAAGTATTACTTCAAATGTCCATATTCTAGTGTGCGACAAGAATAAAAATGTGACTTGTAATCTTACTTTGTTGCAGTTACAGGAGTTTCTCATTGACCGCGGCCGCGTGGTTGATTCACTGCAGTAAGTTTTAGTTATCTTTATCTTCTTCTATAAAGATGAAGTTTCGTTTTTCATTTAAGACATGGAAAAATAATTGGAAACCAGTCATTTAATAGGATTCTGTACAATAATGTGTAGATGTCATGTAATATTATCTGAAACTAGTAAGTAATGATATGTCCAACTTTCCAGGTTGTTTAGCTTGTTCAAATGATATATTTTAACGATAAGTCATGCATGTATGTACAATTTTTTGAGTTATGAGTACTTCGAATTTTCTGGGTTCTGTATAATTATTTTGCTACTCTAATAAGTCAATTATTTAGAAGTTTTTTTCTAAATTGAGCATGCTAGGTTACCATCCTGGATTTGTGTCCACATTTTGTGCCATAATGGCCTTATCTTAGAATGGTGCATCATTTTATTGTTGCATTTGATATTAGAGTTTGTGTGGATGATAGATGCGTGCATTTTCTTACATGCATGTTTCTGTGCACAGATTTGGGAGATTTGTGAAGTGATAAACTATGTAATTTGTTTTTTGGCAGAGGAGAAATATCTGTTATATGCCAGGATGTGAGATTGCTGAAAGAGAAGTTTGATGAGCGTGTTCCATTGAGCAAGTCTGTATCCTCAAGCCAGACTACTTGCATCTTAGCCTCTTCCAGCTCATCTATGGAAAGCATGGCATCCCTAGTTGCTGAGCAAGGCCTGACATCTGAGACCCCAGAGAAGGTGAGTCCCACCCCATCAGTCGAAGCCCAGTCACCTAAAAGCAAACGCAAAGATCGAAGAACTGGAGATGTCTGGAGAGAGCTTTCTGATGCGGGGTGGGATTTCCTTGAAAGCGATACAGAACTGAATATCAAAGCCCTGTAAATTTTTTATTTCACTGGAATGGGGAAAACCATTTGAGGATTTTTCATATGTCATATAGACCTTATTATTATATAGTCATTTACTATAGGTTGAACATTCTAAACGTTTTACACTAATAGCTATTGGGCTATCTGTGCTGTACAGTTTAGTTTTGAATAAATCAGCGGAAAGCCTTTTCTTGAATGCTATACAAGTGCATGAGTGATGAGTTTTTGTGCAAAAGCAAGTTATATATAATTAGTATGTTTGATGGCCGTCTTGCTCAGGCATCGACCTTTAATGTCTTGTGATCACTTTTTGTTCCACTGAAAGCTAAAGTAGTATCTGGATTTTAACTTGTTATTTATTGAGCTTATCCTACATATGTTCCCAATATCTTGTGGCAGTGTCGCTAACCCTCGGGAGGAAGCGGGGGAATGTATGATATTGTTATGGAGTACTATGTTGTCTAAAACCAAGCTGCAATATTCTACCAAAAACAAAAAACAAGCTCGTCTATGAAACTCAGCAAGAGCGGGGTTACATTATCAGGCTTTGTTTGTTTAAATAATACATACTAGTAATTTACAATTTGGCAGACTCACATTCCTGCCTGCCTTCATCCCACACTTTAGTCTATCTTCTAATTGAACCTCTGGCTCCTTCTTTACCACAAAGTTAGCTTGATGAGAATTAAGAACCTCCATCGTTCTGCTCTGCTGTTTAACCTCAACAGTTGAACAGAAAGGCTCCAATAATCTAGCTAGCCATGCCAACACAGCAGCATTACAGAACATCTCCACATAATATAAAGCCGTCCACGCTGCTCTCTAATTTGCTTTGCACACCTCTGCCATGACCTGGACTTGATGCTCCTCAAAGCTGCCATTTCTCAAAACTGCAAATAGAATTAGAATTAAGAATCGACAACTATTGAATTCAGGTGGGTAAGTAGTAGAAACAGAGAAGTTGTGAATTTTGAGGGTTTGAATTAGGATTCCCGGGGCCTTATATTATATAGAGAGGAAGAGTTGAAGATATGAGAGAAGGCAACATGTGGTGGTTGATGAACGTTGGCCCTTGTTGAAGGCAAAAGACAAAGCAGAAGGTATTGCGATGTCTGCTTTGCCAAACTATCCCCATAAGGACTTGTCAATTCTCATCAACTTCCTCTATTGAGGGTCATCCCCTGTCTCTCATCTTATTAATGGATGGATGTCTACTTTTATGAACATATGCATTGCATTCCACTGCACAACCACAACCATTCATTTATAAAATATTGCTAAGTTATCTTTGCTAATAATTAATTTCAGTACTCGCTATAAGCCTTAATGAAAACTTTGTCAAAAATGGAAACAGTTAAAGATTAATTGAAGTTTAGTTTGTAATTAACTTTGTTTGAAAGCTCCAACTTAAAAATATAAACCCGGATTACATTTAAGATATCTTAATTAATCAAATATTAAACCTCAAAAAAATTAGTAAACCAATCATTGTTAGGTATTACTCATTATAAACATCTAGTAGAAATCAAAACATATCCTTAAACTTATGTTGCCCTGCTCACCAGTACTCTTTTTTTAGCTTCTTCCCAAATTTAATTTCTTGGCAATTTTTGTACTAATGCTTACTTTCGCTTGCTTGGTTACGGATAAACCCAAAATTAAAGAGCCCACAGATTGTAGCCATGGAATGGAAACATCAAAAACCAGACCAAGTTTAAGCTTACTACCACTACTACTACTACTACTACTTTCCATCCATCATCACGTGCACATGTCTGGGTAAGTTAAAACCAATACATCGATCATCATGGTCAATCCGACATATGCCGGCCACTTATCGTTTCTTGCAATAATATTATTAATGACAGATAGACAGACAGACGGACAGAGTAGTTCCAAACTCATGTACGTGCTCCTTATCTTTCATTACTTGCTTGGTCTGCCCTTATCCTTACGGAGGCATAACTCCTGACCCCTCACCTTCAACAATTACGTTACAACGGCCACTTCTCCAACCCTAGTTGCATACACATTCAATCATTCTGGGACAACCCTCTTTGAATCAGTTGTTTTAGAGCGTGATACGTATTCTCTCGAGTCATTTTCAACCGTTCGTCTTTGTGGGTTCAGGGCCATGTGGAATACTGAGTCTTATGTAGCGGTAAAGTTTGGCAATGAGGAAAGTTGGCAAAACCTTAATACAAAAAATATTTAAGAGATAAGACCCACCAAATGGTAAAATAATGTAGACATGTATGCTAAATTTGGATGGATTAAATGGTTTGTGACCCCATTACAGGTTGGAGATTTTCAGTGTGGGAATAAGTGTGATGATTAGGATTTAGGTGATGCACTCGTGAGAGTGAGCGAGAACAAGAAGGGTCAAGGGGCCGGGCTCACCTAGAAATTAAAAACGGTTCAACGTCTTTGAGAATGTTGATATTTATGAATGCAAATTCAAGCTGTCGGGAGAATTTTCTTTTGTGTTATCATGGAGATTCACGAGTACAATCGATATGAATAAGAATCATGCATGCATGCATGCATGCATGCATGAATGCACGTGCATTAGACGTGTGAAGGACATGTGTCAACTGTCAAGCACCATTAGCTATATTAATTATAGATGGTGATTAATTTTATGATTTTTTTTTATTACATTTAGTGTTCTTATAGATGGTTATTAAAAGAAATTAGGGGTATGAACTTTAAGAACCCTAATTTTTTATATTATTTATATATAATTAGATTAATTATATTTAAATAATTAAAATTATATTTTATATATGTATTAATTATACATATTACATTTAATCTTAATTATTAAAAATATATTAATTTAATGATTGATAAATTAATATAAAAAAATTATGTAAAATTAAGGGATTTCCGATCTTTTTTCTAGAAAATAATATGTTAAAGTAAGGTCCTTACTTTAGTTGTAATTCACTTCCAACCTCTATATAACATGCAATTAAAATATAAACAAAGTAACACTACTTTTAGATTAATGTTTATAATACGGATCATTTTCATACTTTAACAAAGTTTTCTATTCCTATGAAAAAAGGACATGAATCAATGTATTTCACATTTTTTTTTTCAATGTTTGGGGAATCCCACTTCAGTTCTTACAGTCAAAATACATACATAATTATCCCTATTAAAGTGAACAAAATATATTATATTAAAAATTGAACCATTTTCCTAACGAGTATATGTTATTATTACCAATTTTCACTCACTATGACACACATCTTAATCTATATACAAATCAAGGATATACATGCATAGAAAACCAATTATTATTATATATATATATATATATAAAAATATGAATGTTGTTTTCTAGCTTCAAATTTGGTACCCACATGTTTGCTTCATAGTAAATCATTGAATTTCAAAGAGATCATTGTATTTTACTAGAAAGAAAGAAAAAAAAAATACAATCCTCCATTCATATCATGTGTTTTCTGTTGTAAAACAGACTGAAAATTTTTTGTTAATGCATATTTCGGTTGATTAAGTACTTCTTAGAGTAACATAGGAATGAGAAGGTCGGGCTATTTAGGCAGGAACTAAGTTGTAGGTGATGCGTATGGGTACGAGAATGATATTTTAGTGTCTTCTGTACTTCTAACCAAATTGGATTCTGAATTTTTTTAATTCCTAGCGTCGCTGGCAGGTGATTCGATCTCCACCAATTCCAATAAAGAAAAAGAAAGAAGTGTAAACTAAGATGTTATATCCTTTGTATTGTATAAAATAGATCGTCATACATGTATTTTACAATCAAACAGACATTCCTGTATTTGATCGGATTTCTTCTGTTTCTTTGAACTGTGAACCTAGCAGCAAACTAAACCAGCCAACCCCTCCCCAACTCCCGAGCTTCAAATACATGCACGTCATGTAGTTAGTTTATTATTTAAAACTGAAAAGTGAGGCATGTTGCTTTTTGCTTTTAATCTCCGTGTAACAAGCTCCATGAAGAGAAAGAACTAGTCATCCCAGCGTAGGAGCATTACAGAACATCTCCAAATAATATAAAGCCGTGCCCTTTGCTCTCGAATATGCTTCGAAAACTTCTGCCATGACCGAATCTTCATATTCCTCGCTGAAAACGCGTTTGCTGCCATCTCAAAACTTGAAACAACACTACAGTTAAACTGCTTGATTTTTGATGGGTTAGAAGTTATAGAAATGGAAGTTTGTGTTTTGGAACTTGAAGGGTTCTTGGAGGACTAGGGGCAGTGTATATAAGGGCCAGAGAAGTAGTACTACTTCTGTTTAAGATAAGCGAGAAGGGGTTTGTGGTGGGTAAAAATATTGGGGCCCTGGTCACCACTGAAATAAAAAGACAAAGCAGACCAATATTAGCTTGTCTCCTTGCCAAGCCATCCTGACAAGGACTTGTCATCAGCTTTCTCTAAACAAGGGTCATCTCCGTCTCGCATGAGTTCATTCCTATACATGTTCATGCACAATTCTTCGATCACTTTTATTATGTATTTGCTACAATATAATGCTTGCTATTAGCATTCAGTATTAATTGCAAATTTGGTTAAACTGTGCAAGATTAATGTTTGGTCTGTGTGCATGCCACCCAAAATATTCCTTGTTATCAATTCCTATCCATAGCCACAATTGTAAGTGTTAATTAATTAGAAGAGAAGAGGAGACCCCATATATATGAAAGCTACGACTTAACACCATTATATTTCATTTATCGTACTATAATTGTGAGAAATGAATACATTGATCTTAGTCAAATTAATAATACAGAACTCAACCTCAAACAATAATTTGCCAGTTATATTTTAATACCAACATGAGCTTGCAATTACGTGTACTCCACTTATGATATCATGAATCAACATTATTCTATGAACATTCTTAACCCAAATATAGAAATTAAATATTCCTAAAATTGATGGCTATATGTACAAATGTGAAGAATGGATGGTTGATCATACGTCGTGAAAATATTTAGTCATCTTAAAAATGAACCGTTAATAATTATTTTTACCCAAATAAAATCTAAAACCCACCAAGATAATCTCAATATATGGATATGTGGAAGGTTGTAATCAATCCGACATGGCTGCCGGCCACTTATGATCACCGAGGGAAGTGTAGTGTTCTAAAAAGTAGTCATTGATTTCATGTTGTAATTGGTTTTCTTGCTTGCTGCCGTTTTCTTGCTTGCTGATGTTGGCTTGGCTGTTGCTGTGGAGTTTATCTAACATTCAGCAGAGCAACAGCAAACATCTACCATTATGTCATCCCGGATTGAATTTCTGATGTGGGAGTGCGACACGTGCACCCTCGAGGGTACTGTGTCCCGATGTCGGGGCAAAGTTTGGCAATTAAATTGTTCCCTTTCACTTTGACTTCACACCTTATCTTATCTATGTATCTTATCTATGGCAAACGGCTTAGTAAAACTAAAACATATGTGATTGTGAAAGCAAATTCAATAAAAATCTAGAATGTCGGAGAGATTTTCCTGAGCCCATATTCATATCATATCATTTACTTCTTTACTCGACTCATTCTTGTAGATGATAGGAAAAGCAAACTACTGTTTCAGTATCTCTCAGAAACAGTATACTCAGGCCAGTTAAAATCATATGTTGTTGACTAAAGTTAAGAACCTGTTTGTAATATTATCTTTTAACTTAATCTCAAAGGTATAACAGGCTAAATACTCTCCAAACTATCCACACACACACACACACACACACATATATATATTAAGTTTTCAACTAGTGATTCTATTGCAAATCAATTGTACATCAAAACTACAATATTAAAATATCAAACAAGCCTAAGACAGATATCAAAACTCTCTCTATAAGTATTAATCCTTTTTATCCCAGCGGGTCAAGCTCAGACTACTACTATGTTGAGCAAAATCTTGGAAAACTAGGTATTAGTCCTAGTGCTGCAGAGATCTACTTCTCTTTAATTGTTGTGTTTTCAATATTAAACCAAAGTAAAACAGTTACAAATATATCCCAAGCTTATATGGCACAATTATACTATCATTAACTTTCACAATCTGAGAGTATCAAAATCCAGAAATAGATTGATTACAGTATATTCTAAGCACACACTTTGCTCAGGGAAAGAAAATAAAATCAAAATTAGACAGAGGAATTGAACAAAAATACAAAGGAATAGAACAGCTACGACAGTCATTATATACTTTTATCATGTCTAAAAACTGAATTGATAAATCATTTGAAACCTCTTAGACCTCTCCCAGTGCTTTCCTTATGTCAGCCTGTACCCAAAACCCAAAATGGAGACAAAAATTAGTGATGAGAAGAACAAGAATTGAGTGCAACACACATGTTTGCAAGTATATATGTGTGCATATGCTTCTACAACAGAGTACCTCCATTGCCATCGGGGTAGTGGTTGGGCTGTAGCGATCAATGATACGCCCTTCTTTATCAACTAAAAACTTGGTAAAGTTCCACTTTATTCTAGACCCAAAGTATCCAGATTTACTTGCTTTGAGGAATTTGTAGACTGGTTCTGTATTTGGACCATTAACACGTACCTATTTATAAGAGAATTGACATGACATTTGATATCAACTACAAACAGAATATAGCAGTAAACAGAATCAACTAACTTCGGCAATCAATCCAAAGATACAGTCTAACCGGTCCAAATATCAGTTTAAACTTCAAAGACTGACAGACAGTGTAGTTAAAAATCCTTTACATATCGGAAAATTCATAAACCTAGTAAAAGATGCAGTGGAAACAGCCACTAGACTTTGTTGAAGATTTTGAACTATGAATGAGCTTTGTCCTCAATAAAGGCAAACATCAACCAGAAAGAAGCATAGAAAAACTGACTTTTGCTCTTCTCAACTTTCTTAAAATTTAGAAAGGCATACTAATGACTAAAGAAGCAACCAATAACCAAAATAAAATTTGTAACTAACATAAATGAAATTAACTAAAACAATAATAATGCCAAATAAAAATTCAAGCTGAAAATTCACAGCTACAACTTGTATATTGGGTAATTGCTTCTCTATCAGTAATTGGGGTGATTTCACATAAGATGAGTATCAAATGTTATGTGAAAGCTCCATGAATTTGATCACATTACTTTTGAACTAGTTATGCCAGTTCTTCTATCTAATACAATTTTGATAACTTTTGAAGGCGAGGCAGACTTTATTTTCCTACTGCAGAGTAAAAGGTGGCCAATGGGCTTGTAAGAGGATCGTTGCATACTTCAAACTAAAAAAGTTTTATCAACATTAATAATTTCAAATCACTGCATTTAGCACATACAGAAAATTACAAGACTTCTAAACACAATAAAACGGCAATGAAGGCAAAACATAGGGGGAAAAAAATCAAACCATGAACTCAATGAGTGGTCATCAATTGATTTCCAAAACAATATCAAGCAACTTCAAACGAAAAATGTTTATATCCAGAACAGGATTAGGATTACTTCTTTTATAACCATAAGTATATTACCTTTTGAAAAATTGGATATTCAGCCTTATATCTCGTACATGCAAATTCTTCGGTCTCCTGGCTTGTCCCAGGCTCTTGCTTAAGAAATTGGTTGCACGGAAATGCTAAGATCTCAAAGCCTAAAAGCAGTTGATAAATAAAAATTATCAAGTTTATAAGCTAAACTCAAGAGTAAAAAACTTTGAGCAGCGGCATATTATGTAAATCAATCGAAGACTAAAGCAAATTAAGCAATTATAGGTTTACGTAGTCCTCAATATAACAGAAGAAATGAAAACATAAATTTACGTTAGACCATTTGTTCATGCCATAGACAAACCACCTAGAAAACAGAATTTGCAGTAGCCCCTTTCAAGGATATATAAGAAGAACTAGTAATAATAGCAATAACAAGCAAAAACGAATAGAATTCTGCCCTTCAAACAACAAATAGAAAAAGAAAACTGACATAATTCATCAAGAAACACATATTTGAGCTGACCCAACCATACAAAAGACTAAGAAGAAGAAAAGAAAAGAAAAGAAAAAAGAACAAACCTTTATCCTTGAATTTACCGTAAAGATCAGTCAACTGGGTGTAATTTGAATCAGTAAAGGTACTGTTCCACAGCCAAACACATACCAAAAAGATATCCAGAAATAAGACATTCCCAAAAGGAAAAAAAAAAAAAAAAAAAAAAAAAAAAAAGGGGGTAGAAGAAGGAAAAAAGAACCATTTGGAAGCAACGTTAACCACCAGGAGAACCTTCCCTTTGTAAATGCTGAGGTCCACGTCTTTTCCCCTGCTATCCTGTTCCAAACCCAGAACAATAACCATAACCATCACAAAAATAATTGGCTTCCCTCAACTCACAGAAAATAATAATAAAAATACCTTAACAGTGAAGTCGTGGATTGATTTATGGGGAACTGATTCAGAAGCACCCATTTTAATTTTGATTTTGGTTATGGTTTTGATTGGATTGGGAAGAAATTGCCTTGATGGATGAAATGGAAGGAATACAGTCCCTTGCCATTCGGAGAAAGCGTTTTAATGTATTAATGGGTCAACTTTGGGTTTTACGCCTGTATGGGAATAATTTTTATTATAAAAATAAAAACAACACTCCTGCAATTCAACTATCATACCTCGAAAAAATAAAATAAAATAAAATTTGTAAAGAATAATTTAATTCTTTTTTTTTTTTTTTTTTAACAAAATTTGAGATGATGAAACAAATTATTTCTCTCAATAAAATTTCAAAAATTACTGAATTTATTAAATTCTCTCTACAAATTTTAAGATTTGTCAAAAATTAAATAAATAAATAAATTATTTCAAGATTTCGTAGGCCAATTTAATGCTCAACGCAAGCAAATACTTGACTAGATAGGTAAGGTAACATTAGGGCACTCCTGCACCACCTCAGGTTTTCCTACTTAATTTCAATGGCATTTACATATAAAATACAAAAACAAAAATGAACTTGCAAAGTGTTTTCCACTAGATTTACTCGTAAATAAATAAATATTCAACACAGATTTTAACATTCAATTATATCATCATCATCATCACTTCAGAACCCACCTCTTACTTTTTCTAAGTGCTGACATATATATATATATATACCTGTTAATGTTATTGCTAAACCCAATTAAAATTTTTCAAATGTATGAACAGAACAAAAAAACTGTCTACAGCAAAATGCAGTAAAAGTTCCCAACATCAGCCCCAGCTGAAAAAAAAAAAATTATATAATTCCTATAAGGGCTTTCAAGAAATAAATTATACCAAAAATGTTATTTTAAAAAAAAAAGGCTAAAATTGATATCAGACTTCCTAGACCCTCAAATCTCTCTATAATTACCAACCGCCCTCTGCTTTTGCTTTCGCTTTTGCTTTTGCAGAAGAGATTATAGAATACATATATACAATAACCCAGCAGGCAGCAGTATGTCAACATGCTGATCTTCTGTGCCTTAAGCTCAGCTTAAGTTTGATTTACTTGCTGCCAAGGGACAAGGGCTGGGCAGGGACTCACTCTATTGAACAAGCCGCATAACCCATATCAAAAACTGTTTGTACCTAACAATTGCAAAGCATAACAGGTATTAGAATTACAATAGTTCTTGTCACTAGCAGAGATTACAGCTTTCAAATTATAAATCTATGTTATTGGCAAAAACACTTCTTTGTGCATCAAAGAGAGAGGTGCACCTCATTTTCTTTATGATAAAAAGCACAAGTAGATTGTATTGATAGAAAAGAAAGTTTTACTAACAGTGCACTCCAGTATTTACAATTTCACTGCTATGGCTCAATTCCATGCAACGTGCATAAACAAAATCACTTACAATGACGCACCGGTCCTTCTAGTCCAAATGTACTTTTTCACCTTGGCCGCCAAATGCCCGGAGCTGAAACAAAGAAAAAAAGAGATACTCCTGAGCCCCTTTAAGTTTTGCAATGTTAGCAACCTAAATGTAGTGCTAACAAGAGCAGAGCAACTGCTAACCAAATTATTCATGCTTTGGTGACATTCCAACAGAAATTCATGAGACAGATAGAAAACTTCAAATAGCCAACAAACAAATTTTATGGTTTTCTTTCAAGAGAAAATCTAATAGAAAGATTACAAACCTCTAATTCCCACCGGAACTGCACCTCCAGAAGGAGGTCTCATGTGTAACGAGTTTCTGTGAGTCATTGGTCTGGGAGGATATGCCCACCCTCGGTTTGGGTATCTATTTGGCTCACATGGGGGACCGCCGTACCATCCAGATGTATAAGATTCTTTGGCTTCGTCAGGATATCTTGGACCTGGATGAAGACAAATAGAATATTGACAATGTAACCAGAGAACAACAGAACTAACAAGGATATGTCCACAACTCCCAGTCATCCTTCCTATTGAAATATGTTTTAACAGAGGAAGCTTACCAGAATGAGAGGGTGCAGGAAACCTCCAGCTATCTCGGTGTTCATATGGGGCCGGTTTCATTCTATCATGGTTATTGTAAAAGTTATCCCCATCAATATTTGGCAGGGAGTGGAACCTGTGAGGGTGTGAAGAGGGTGGACCATCCCTCCGAGACTTCACATACGAAAACTGATTCGATTGTGGAGCATGAGGTGGCCGTGGAGGGCATGGCTTGTTATGGAACCTCGGGCTATCAGTTTGTTGAACATTATTCAATGGACATACAGGATAACTACCAAAAGAGCCAGTAGACTCAGGCATCTGCATAGGCATCTGAAGATCTCTACATTCAGTTGCATGGTAATGAACTGCATTGGTAGGTATCGTTTGGTTGATTCTTGGCACAACTGACTGATGGGTTACAGATTGCTGCACATCATTTTGCATATTCTGCAAATATATGCCAAATCCAATATTAAAAAAAGAGCAGATAACAGATTCCACTTCTATCAAACTACTTTAAAAAAAAATCTGGATATCCAAACATGTATTGGACTTACATGTGCGCTTGCTCCATTAGAGTAGGGGTCAGACGATGCGCATGGATGAGGTAGGGAAGGAGGAGGTGGTGGAGGGGGAGGGGGAGATAATGGCAGTGGTGGTGATGATGGGGGCAAATATTGTGGCAGAGGAGGAACAAAGGGCAATAACTGATCGTGTGATGTCTGTGCAGTATCAACTCGAGGGGTCAAACTCATTTCAACATCACAAGTAGGAGCTACATCTTCCATTTCAAGTTCACCATCAACATCTTCCAAGATATGACTATGCTTTTTGATTGCAGGAGTAGCATCACGCTCATCAGGGGCTTCAGAATTATGTTCAGGAGTGACAGCCTCAAAACTCCCTCCATCAGAATCACTTCCTTCATCTTCATCCTTAAGCATGCGGGGCATACAAAATCCAGGAAGCTGAAAACTTGAATTGCTGAAGCAACAGAAATGTATTAGCAAATGATGATATGGGACTAAACTGTTCCAACAAGGTCATACCTTCCATATTCGTCAACAAGCATACCCTCCATTTCTCTAACAGGATCATCTAAAGCCCTTTCCGTTCTTGCAGAGCGGCGAGAATAGGCACCAGCAGAAGATGAACAACAAAAGGAATCAAGTTCTCGCATATGGTGACGAATAACAGATTCTGGAAGGACTCTTCTTTCCTGCCAAAGCCTCAACACCTATACAAAGAACAAGAAAGGTTACGAAATAACAAAAACATAAGATATTTACTAAAAATTACAGCATCGAATCAGGAAAAATCATCGCTTACCTTCAAACACTGCCTACGATTTTCCTGAGCCACACTTCCAGGAGGAGCAGCAGCTGCCAGTAACCGTGGCAAAACAGCCAGAATAGCTGAAGGGTATATGCCACCAACATCACCTGAACATTCCAAGTCAATATCAACAAAACCATAACCCACATAAACAGACATAGTTGATCCACGTAATATATAATAACACAATCATGAAATGAAACTACCATAAAATTAAGGGAAGTGTACAATAACAAGACAGCTAAAAAATTACCTTTCAGACCTCGAGAGCACTGCATGATAGAGTCCACAAGGAAGAATAAATCCACCCTTCTACGCAAACTAGACTCACTTTCCAAATAACGGGCTACAATTTCCATTACCTAGTTTATACAGAAAACAAGAATATCAAAAAGGACTTTCTGAGCTGAATATGTTCATTGATTCATAACAACTCTATTTTCATGTGAAAGCTCATGTGGTCTTATTTCCATTATAACTGCATTATCATTATGACTTCACGGAGAAGAAAAAGTATTAACTGTAAAGTAGTGAAATTTAAGCATTCAACATAACCATGCCAAGAGCAATAACTGTTTAAATTCAACAAAGATCTAATGTCTATCAACATTTCAAACAGACAAACAATAAAACCACCACGTCAGGGCGGTAAAAATAAATATAAGCATAAATGAAAGAGGTTAAATGCATAATCATACCAACCTACAATGACAAAGGCAAAACATCAAAACAGAAGATAATACTGTTAACTAGAAGCTCTAGATAATTTAAGATGATCACCAATAACATCCCAAAGTTTAGCAACTCTTCAGAATCCTCCCTAAGGGATGCATTCCAAACTGCAAATGCTCCAGTGCTCATAAACAGGAAAGAATCCAAGAAAGCAAGTTATTAATCAACGACACTTGAACAAAAATCTCAAATCAGGTAACGGGTTTATAGTTTATACAATCTCAAACCCAACAGTCATTCCACGAAATCATTTACCAAAATACCACAAGAAGTGGGTAAGATTAGATTTTAATCTCTCAAACAAAAAGTTCCAAGTATTTAAAAAGGCATCAAAGATTTACAAGGGCCACCATATACGAGAAGTATACATTTAACACACAAGGTTATATTAAACATATTCATACCAGGTCTTTACTTTTGCCTAACAGATGTACTACTTCTAATTAAATATTTTGGAAAAAGATGAAAATTAAAACTCTATTAACTCTATGAGATATTACATTTCACATAACTATAAAAGAAGTTCAATATTTCTTTGAAGCCCATTACCAATCAAAACTTCTTTTGGAAACTACAAGGAAGCTTTACAACACAAATCAAGGTGATTAGAAAACATTAGACTATAAAAATCTTACAGATACATATGGAAATATCATCACTACGTTCAAATATTTTGAAATTTTCTTAAAATCTTCCCTTATTATATTATTTAATCCATATGTGAATACCTCTACTTGGCATATCAGCATCAATCACCTATGGTGACTTTGTGAATCTTTTGTAAAGATACACAGAATTCAAGCTTCACTAATGATCTACGAATAAACTCTCATCATCAATGAACAAAATAAAAACTGTATATAGAAAATATTCAACCAACAGGTATACAAACTGAACCACCATATGTTTAAATTGCTGTAAAATGGCATAAGCAAACCATAATCTCTCCCTCCAATCACATTACGATCTATACTTTTACAAGGTAAAACAAATGTAGTATTTCAAATATTAAAAATGACATTTTTTGTACCTTAGCAGAGACACCAAACTTGGCGCAATCAATAGCTATGTGTGTTGCTCGACCTATGCTCTCCTTTGTCCTGGTCAATGACCCAAGCACAGTCTCAAAGGAAGATAGAACAGCATGTGCTTCTGAAAAGCCACTCCACTTTCCAACATATTTTGGTCTTTGAGTCACCGCTGTGTCAATTTTACCTTCATCAGCAACTGAAGCACCCAGAGTTTTCTTGTGCTGTGAATGGACACGGGGACTACAGCCATTGGTTTGAACAATATTGGCACTTTCCGAAGTGGATATGTTACAGAGTGAGGTATTGGGCGGAGTGATCCGTGCAGGAGAATCCACTCCCTCAACAGGAGAGGAACTTAAAGGGACAACTGTGACACCATTGTCACCCAAATGATCATAAGAAATGGAAACAGAACTTGTATCCTTCAGCTTTTCCTTTTGTTTGACTTCTTCCAATGCCTCACACCTAAAAAAAAGTACAACAGTATTACTACCTATAACAGAAACAAATAATGAACACAAAACATAGTCAAGCCAATAATTTCTTACTTTAACTCCATCTCAAAAAGGCTTTCAAATTAAGAAAATGATATTCTAAAGAGAATTTAGTTAACAATGGCACTCAAAAGTTCACTGTTTAAACTGAAATTTCATTATTGTCCTATTGCCAGTGAAAATAATGGCGGACAAACTATTTTTTAATAATAGTGGTAAAAGGTGCCATGTAACTATACACTCTGTATTGTACCGAAGCACATGAAGTTCATGTCTATAAGAAAGGTAGGGGGAAGGGGAATCTTAGTGAAACAGACACTAAAATAACTATCAGTCCTTTAAAGAATAACCACAGTAAAATAAGGCATATGAACTTACATGCCGTTAATATGGCCATTGTCACCAATTTGTGACTTCAAAGACTCGATATTCTCACAATTAATACCCTCTGCACTGTATTGGAGCACTTCTGCACAATTTTGACGAGAAAGTTTCGCACTTTCTTCAGCCCCTGAGACAGGTTCCACACTCACCTCAGCATGTTCTGAAGTACCAAGCTCTTTATTAACATTTTCAGCTCTAAAATCATCCAACTGAAGATTTTCAGTATTGCCTTCATCCTTCAAGGGCAACAACTGATGCAACAAATTTTTATCTGATCTGATACTAGACTGACCTCTGTCAGGATTCAACAAAATAAGTTCTGGACTTTGTGTTTTAACCACAGTTTGAATGGTATGAATAGACAACGATGACCCAGTAAGATCTTTACAGTCAACATTGTCTATAGGCCCAGTATCATCTCTGCAGAATTCATGAATTTGGCTATTAGAATTCTTAATGAGTTGATCACAAATTTGAGCTTCTCCGGAAGATTTGGTTGAACCATTCAAACCCATGGGGTTTAAACTGGAATAGAACCCAGAAGCGTCATTGCCAAGAGACTCTACACTCTGCAATCCCAAACTGTTTCCTTCCCTGCTACCCATGGTCTCATGATAATATCGACTAATGAAATCAACACAAAACCCATTAACAGATTTGTTTATGGGTGATGATGCCTCAATGCACGCTTGACCTTCTTCAGCAGCATTAGCTGACATAGCTTCCAAGGCACGATGAAGGCGTTTAGATGGAGGTAAAGCGGCTTCACCATCTGCTGAACAGCCCAATGATTGGTTTTTCGTACCTTTCCAAGGCTGTGACATATTTCCAGAAATTTCATCACAAACCTTTGAAGGTGATGCATTATCTGTAGATCCCTTATAAGCAGAAGGACCACTATCAGTAAGAGCTTCATCATCATTATTTAAAGCGGGGAGAACTTCATCATCATTATTTAAAGAGGGACTAGTTAGCTCCAAAAGATTAACAGTAACATCCATCGAAGGTTTTTCATCAGTCTGTAAAGAGCTTTTCAACTCCTCTGCAGAGGATGGTTTGCCCATTCTCACCCTGGCTCGTTTCACCAACGGCAGGTGCTCATCTCCATCTTCTTTGGAATGTCTTTCATCTGAATTGCCACAAGTATTTTGTAAAAGATGACCAGTATTACGTGTCCCTACATCAAATTCTGTTTCCATTTCATTTCTAGCAGGAGGATCAGCAGCATCATTAGTCACTCTCTTTCGATTAGGTTTTCTTTTCTTCTTAATGACAACAGCCTTTATTTGAAAATCAAGCCCTTTTTTCAACCCAACATCTCCATCCAAACACTCAACAACAGTCTCTGAGTGTTCAACTTTACAACCAGAATCCACAGTGCTGCCTTCATTCAAACTAAAGGCATCAGATTCAACTGTTACTATCTCAGAAATGTTGTCCTCAATGCTACCATTTGACATAAATGCAGATGAGTCCATGTCATCACATTCAGAGGCATCCGGAGATTTCCTGGTTTGTTTATTCCTTTGCAAGGATCCATCTCGGATTACATCAGCTGAAATGTCCCCAGCATTCTTCCCATCATTATTATATGGCATCTTGAAGTTTCGTAATCTACCAGATTCAACCCTTGTCAAGATTCTCGACCTTCGAGCTGATTGTACATTTTTCTGCGTATCTTGGGACCGTAAACCTCCAGATCTTTTTCTTGAGGAGTAGGTTGTTAAAACAGGTGTTTCTTTAACAACCAAATTATCAGAAGGTTGTTTAGGTAATACCTCTTTAGCTGGCAATGCATCTAATTTCCTTGCAGCAGGAGCATCCTTAGCACGGGGGCATGGACCATCCTCAGCTGGGGGGCACGGATCATCTACAGCTGTAGGAGAATTAGAAGGCTTCGTTTGTGAATCGAGAGTTGCTTCAGAAGCTTCTGTTCGATCCTTCAACCCAAACTGGGAAGATGAATCCACCAGATTCCCACCATTTGCCAAAGTGTCCTTGTCAGCAGAATTTGAATCAACTCGGTCCTGTTTCTTTGACTTCTCATAACTATCGATAATCTCCTGCACTGCACGAACAAAATCAGCACCCCTTCCCTGGCGTTTCACCAAAAGAGATTGTTTCTTCTCTTCTGTAAATGCTTCGACATCAGCAGGGTTGCAGAAGGCTCTGCAAGATAAAGTACTCATAAAGTAAGGAAATCAACCAGCTAATTTCATTTAGCTCCTAGGAAAAGCACTTGAAAGAGCTAAAATCAACCCAACAAAATAAAAAGAACCAACATCGTTAAGCATTTGCAATCATGCAAAAAGACCAACCAAGATAAGAGATTGAGAAAGTAAACAAAACACCACATCAAAGAATACAAACATAACACAAATAAAGTTCATATATAGAGAAAAAAATATACACTAATTCTTTCATATCAAGGACAAGAGAAAAACTATAAAAGAAGCAATATTTTTCTATTTGATGGAAACATTAAAAGGAGTAATAAATCAAACACAATAATACAACCAGTCTTTCACATAAAAATAATAAATGTTGCATTAAACCAATTGCCATACAGAATAATGCATACAAGAAACAAACATAAATGCTCCTGTTGCTAGTACATAGCCACAAATGTATAAGCAACAAATGCTTGGTAAATGCACAGTTCATAAATATGAATGTATTTTTGCAAATAAATAAATGGCATTGTTATCTTATGGAGTAATTCCACATAAAAAGAAATTAAGTTTGTTCTTTCCAATTCTGCTGCTTCCTTCAAAAATCCCTGAGAAAAGTAAACCAAAAGTTCACTTATATTCTTCATCACAGGGTTCCAATTGCTACACTAGATATAGAAGCCCATCAATGATATCCACATGAGAGGAATGCTAAGACCACCAAACCTCATTGTAAAATGACGTGATTAACCAAGAACATTTAAGCTACAACAAAGAACACCAAAAGACAGAGCAGCACACAAAAATAACTATAATCTATAGTTGCAGGGTACGATATATCAATCACTTTCAGCAACCTCAAGTCCTTGCATGATGTAAAAATGTTTTTCCAGTCTATAAATAGCAATGAAATGAAATTCTGTACCATTAAAAATATATATTAGATCCCGTAAATGATGATAGATACATTTTCCTACACTTAGAGGTTACAAGCTAAGGATATCTCAATAACCTTCAGCGACCCAAGTCCTAGCAAGATGTTCTAATGTTTTTCCAGTCTTTAAATTTCATTACACTGAATTCTTGTACCTTGTCAAAACGTATCATAGATCCTATAACTGGTGTCAGACATAAAATAGTTTCATATACTTGGAGGCTAATTTTCTTATCTTCATTAACATTATAGACAATGTTTCAAGGTATTTTCCCATTACCTTATTATGAACAAAGTGGTTTAGGATCTTACCTTGTCCTCTCTCCCCCCCTTTTTTTCACACTATATGTTCCTGTAAATTTATGTAGTTTAAAGCTCCGAGCGAGAGACAAAAAGTTAGAAAACCAAAGACTTCTCAACCATGGTTCTTTTATAAACTTTGACAAAGCTCCTTGCAAGGATAATTTCAAAATGAGAATTCTTAATAGCTGGAGGCTCAGTGTACTAACTAGAAACATAAGCCCAACATATATTAAGAAAATAAAAGAAACCAGGCAGAGCGTACAGCATCCAAATAAAACACTTGCAGCAATGACAAGAATATAAACTACAATCTCCAAGAGAGGAAAAAAACAAACATTGAGGTCTCAATGTCCTAAAATTTACCAAGCATCAATCCAAACCTAAATAAAAATAATATTATAACTGTAGCTTGGGTTATGGCCATCAGTTGCCCAATGCATGAGACCCCGCTAACGCATAGGCTCCTTCAAGTAAGTGATAAATTTACCACCCGCAAGTTTGTAACTCAAGACTAATTTTAAAGTGCACAACACAATATAAGAAATAAGAACTAAACTAACTGATTCAATTGCTTTTGGCTTTTGTGATAACCATCAATAAATCTATCATCAAATCATTCGTCAAAGATGAGCTATTCCACGCCATTACTATATTTCCTACTATAAAAACATAAAAGGCTAACTACAGTATCTCATTGCAATTTAAATTGCAATCAGATCCAAAATACGCACTTTTCTAGGAAAAAAGTAAATCCACAACACCATATTATGAAATTATTCCCTCATTTAGTAACTTGAATGTCTTTCTCAGAATAACTTGGCTCCAAACTTCTGAGACAATTTGTTAGACTCATTGAAGTTCAAAATTTGTTTGTTTAAAATATGCCAGGCATTTGGAAAAAAAAAAAACTTTTAATATTATTTTACTGAAAAAAAACCTCCCCAACTTAAATAATTCTAATTTGAAAGTCTAATTATAAAAAGTCCATATGAAAAAAATGAATATACTGCCACATCATGACTGTACTTCCACCCTATTTTACCACAAATTTTTATATAAACAAGCCCACATCTTATCTTATTCATAAATAGCCCATGTCAAAATGCTTTCCAGTCAAAGCATTTCAATAATTCAACCACCATGATATTTCACGTACCTGAACCATTAGGAAAAAGGTATTCTGAAATGCTTAGGGCTCCTTAGCTATCCTTTCACATGGTCGCATTTTGAAAAAAAAAAATTGTAAAAGAAAACACAAATTTGAATAATGTATTCTCTAAATTCAAGATGACATCTAGTATCATATATTGAAATCTGTATCTTAAGGAAAAAAGTAGAAGAATTATTTGGTGGGGAATTATATAATCGTATTTTTCCAAAATGCATAAATGACAAAGTCATTCTTGAGTCTAATATTAGCTTCTCAAATCCTGTTTTCCAAAAGCAGCATCATGAAACAGAGAAAAGAAATCAAAAATGAAAATAAAAATTTGTATCAAAAAGGGTACAGAACAGCACCCTTCACGACGCAACAGCAAGGGAAACCTTAGAACCAATGCAACTGACAGCTTCCACAACAATCTGCCAAAACACCTCAACCATATATATTTAAACATATTACTCTACGTAGGAATTGAATGCACAAAAGCCTTTGTAACTCCTACTGGTGTCACCACTAGCCATCACGAACTAAGAGTGCCTAACCAGATACATCTTAACAAGTTGTAGGAGTAAACTCTTCAAATCAAGTTGTAGGAGTAAACTCTTCAAATCCCTCAAGCAGTAAACAGGATTGGGAGAAAGGGTAACTATGGACTAGTGGTGTTGGTGAATACAAATCAAACACATCAGAAGGCAAGTATACCAAGAGATGCTAATCTTCATCATTTTTTTAATCTAACCATCATATGATTATCTATAAGAACAAATACAAATATCTACAAAAAGTTTTCCCAATGAACCTGCTAAGATATGAAAGATGAGTGTTTACAGCGACAAAAACAAGGGTTTTACCCATGCATCATGAAAGCATGGTACTCACTTATTATTCCTGTCCTATAACAAATAACTGACAGACAAGTAGTTTTAAAAATGGCTTCATATAAACAGTCCTCGCCTACACAAAACAGCAAAAGAACTCCCACTATTTGTCATATTTACTCACTTTCAACAAGAAAATAGTGTTTGATTTGAAACTCACCTAACAGATTACTGACGGATAGTATTAAAAAAAATCATCCCGTCCCAAATGACAACAATTTACCACCTCTTGCTCCAATGATCACTGGGGGAAGAAGAATTACTTCACATTGAATTTGTCATCAGATGATCAATATCATCAAGTTGGAAAAGAAACAAAAAATGAAAGGAAAATTGACAATGACGTGATAATGAAATTATGAAATAACTCCACAACCAATTGGAATAGCAAAAGTCAATGCACATATGAAACATAGTCACTTAGATATCTTCCATAAGCCAGCACAGTCAACTTAGTTATAGCAACATGTAGCAGAAATACCATGTCATAACAAACGTATATTATTGTCAATACATCAACATTTTTTATACCCAATCATTAATCAACTAAAAACCCCAAAAAGTTATAGCCCATAAGAATTCATCATTGCATAATCAATTAATATATTCACTCAGAGGCACCAAAAAGAGCATCATATCATCCATAATCATGTTTAAAACTAATTACGACAAAAACACCAAAAACATAGCACTCACATTTGTTGGGTTCCAAAAAAGTAGACCAGTACTTTCTTCCAATCAGCTGAATAGCCCCACTTTTTTGGCTCACTTACCTACCATCAGAAACAAGCAATAAGCCCAATAGCCAAGTAACACTAATATTCCACCAAACAAAAATCAAGGAAATATTGAAAAATGTTTTTTTTAAAAAAAGGTGTCTGCAAGACTTCAGTTGGTTAAGCTGCAAAAATATCATATTTCAAATTTTAATTTGACAAAACGTTTCAACTTAAGCAGAAAAAATAATCAATTTCTCCAAAATCGCTGTGTTACCAAAAAAAATAAACAAAAAGTTTTTGTAACTTTAATTTTCCAATAGAGCAAGACCGTTTGTTACTAAATTATCCCAAAAATGGCTACTAATTAATAAGAATTACAAGAATAAAAACAGAAATTCCATCTTTCATTGATGTAGCAACGAACTGACAATATAACTTATATCACATCAGCATGCAAATACCATTAATAATTGAAAAAGAATCAGTAAACAACGGCCAAGAAATTAACCTTCAATACAGATCCACAAAGCATACCCCAGATAACAAAATCCCAAACAAAGCATACACCAGCAACCCCCACAAACCCTGACTAAATGCATATTCTTGACTGCCCAATCCCTAAAAAACCAATCTTTTTTCTTCATATGAATTATAGAAACACAAAGAGATATAAGAGGTGCTGCATACCGTAGCAGGCCAAGCAGGGAAGCCTTTGACTTTGGCTAGTACGAGATCGCCGACTTTCCATTGGCGGCGGGCAGCGGCTGCGGCCGCGGCTTTGCCCACTCCTTTTCTCCGACTCGGCGCCATCGGAGAATCGCAGGCCTCAATCGATAAAATTCTACGACAACAAACGAGTAGAACTTTTGACAAAACAGACAAACTCAGAAATACGCCAAAATTGCTCGCGCGAGGGAGCTCTTTGGCACTGTCTAGGGTTCTGGAGGCAAGATTTGGCACTGAAATTTGCAGGCATTGAAACGCAGAAAATCAAGGGCAAGAGAAGTGTGAGTATTCGAAAAACCCTAATATTCTGTAACAGCATCAACAGTGTGCGTTGTTTGTTCTGACTGTCTGTGTAAATTGGGAGTTATGGTAGAAGAAGGGCAATCACAGACACACACACACACAACACACGCGAGAATTGACAGATATTGAAATCTTTTGGCGTGGAATTAGCTAAAGTGAGCAGGTGGTGTAGGTTAACACATTTATGAAGTATGCTAACATGCACCGTACGTAGATTCAGTTCAATTTTGCCCCGTTTTACCCTTCTTCTTTTTTTTTATTTAATTATTAGTATATATATTTTTATGAATAGAATCTGGTGGTGTACAATTTGGACACTCAAATGCACGTGACCTACCAAACAATCACCATACCATATATATATATATATATATATTCTCTTTGGGTGATCATAATTTGTAATTATTTCAAGGAGAGGAGTGGGCTAATTGAAGTTGCTGCTGGTTCTACGTCTGACTAATAACTTTACTAGTAAAATATAATATTCTAAAACAGAGGAGCCGAGCATGGGTGCTGTATTCGGCCCATTACGCACAGTCTATTAGAATTGGACATAGTACAATCAAGGAAGAGTCCATTCAACCATGAGACCCATAATATAGCCAGCCAATTAACATAACAAGAACATTATCTTTGGAAAATTACTTCGTGCTAGTTGTAATATTATTAGAGATGATAAATGGATCGAATTAACATTACACAAATTTAACACAAACAAACAAAAAAAAATTACTAGATTGGCTCGACAAGTGAATTCATATATAGTATTGAAGATGATAAATGGGTTATTATATATAGTATTAGATGGTATGTTGTAATTTGGACAATTTTGTCTATACAATCATTTAACATTGTCTATTTAAAATATATATATAATTATTTTATTATTTAAATTAATATTTAATAGTATTTATTCATTATTTAATATTGTATATTGTTTAAAGTTTAAAGTGATCAACGAAGATAAAATTGTTCAAAATTAGTGAAACTTTTATAAAAAAATTTTAGTATTAGTCACTTACAAAAATAACTTTTAAATTAAGGATATTTTAAAAAATTTTCTTAAAACATACTAATAATAGAATTATCAAATTTTTATAGTTCATTTTTTAAAATTATTTTAATTTCTTAAAAATTAAAATAAAAGGCCTAGGCTAAAAAGTTTAATAATAATAATAATAATAATAATA
>JAXCLQ010000001.1:21669078-21705624 GCA_035584115.1 Cedrela odorata | reverse complement strand
ATTCAACAACACAGATTTTTAATTATATCATCAGTTCAGAAGAAAGAAACCTCACTTTTTGTAAGTTCTGTCACACACTCATATATATATATATATATATATCAAATGTTTACAGCAATTTTATATATATATATATATATCAACTGTTGTTATAACTAAACCCCAGTAACATTTTTCAAATGTACGAACAGATAATAACTGTTTACAGCAAAATGGCGAACTCGGTACAAGTTCCCGACATCCGCCCAGTAATTATATATATAATTCCTGTGAGGCCTTCCAATAAATAAATTATACCAAAAATGTTATTTAACCAAAAAAAAAAAGAAGCTAAAATTGATATCAGACATCCTACAGTTAGTTACAGCTCCCCCAAATCTCTCTACAATTACCATACCAGGACCATCTAACCGCCCTCTGCGTTTGCATTTGCATTTGCAGATGAGTTTATAGAAATACATATATACAACAACCCGGTAGGCAGCAGCATGTCAACATGCTCATCTCCTGTGCCTTACGCTCAGCTTAACTTTGATTTACTTGCTGCCAAGAGACTATGGTTGGGAAGGACCTCACTATTGAACAAGCCGCAGAACCCATATCAAAGACTGTTCATACCTAACAATTTGAAAGCACGAGGTATTAGAATTACAATAGTGCTTGTCACTAGCATGGATTACAACTTTCAAATTATAAAAAGAATTATTGGCAAAAACACTCCTTTGCGCAACAAAGAGGTGCACCCTCATTTTCTCTTTGATAAAAAGCAAACGTAGATTGTATTGATAGAAATGAAAGTTCTACTAACAGCACACCCCTTCATTATTTACAATTACACTGCTATGGCTAAATTCCATGCAACATGCATAAACAAAATCATTTACAATGACGTACCGGTCCTTCTAGTCCAAATATACTTTTTCACCTTGGCCGCCAAATGCCTGGAGCTGAAACAAAGAAAAAAAGAGAGATACTCTTGAGCCTCTTTACGTTTTACAATGTTAACAACCTACATGTAGTGCCAACCAAATTATTGATGCTTTGGTGACATTCCAACAGAAATTCATGAGACAGATAGAAAACTTCAAATAGCCAACAAACAAAAATTTTGGTTTTCTTTAAAAAGATAATCTAATAGAAAGAATACAAACCTCTTATTCCCACCGGAACTGCACTTCCAGAAGGAGGTCCCATGCGTAAGGAGTTTCTGTGATTCATTGGCCTGGGAGGATATGCCCACCCTCGGTTTGGGTATCTATTTGGCTCACATGGGGGACCGCCGTACGATCCAGATGCATAAGATTCTTTGGCTTCGTCAGGATATCTTGGACCTGGATACAGACAAATAGAATATTGACAATGTAACCAGAGAACAGAGCTAACAATAATATGTCCGCAACTCCTAGCCATCTTTCCTATTGAAATAGGTTTTGACAGAGGAAGCTTACCACAATAAGAGGGTGCAGGAAACCTCCAGCTATCTCGGTGTTCATATGGGGCTGGTTTCATTCTATCATGGTTATTGTAAAAGTTTCCACCATCAAGATTTGACAGAGAATGGAACCTGTGAGGGTGCGAAGGGGGTGGGCCGTCCCTCCGAGACTTCACATATGAAAACTGATTCGAGTGTGGAGCATGAGGTGGTCGTGGAGGGTATGGCTTGTTATGGAATCTCGGGCTATCAGTTTGTTGAACATTACTCGAAGGACATACAGGATAACTACCAAAAGAGCAAGTAGACTCAGGCATCTGCATTGGCATCTGAAGATCTCTACATTCAGTTGCATGATAATGAACTGCATTGGTAGGTATCGTTTGGTCGATTCTTGGCACAACTGACTGATGGGTTACAGATTGTTGCACATCATTTTGCATACTCTGCAAATATATGTCAAATCCATTATTAAGAAAAAGAGCAGATAACAGATTTCACTTCTATCAAACTACTTCCAATAAAATTCTAGATATCCAAACAAGTATTGGACTTACATGAGTGCAAGCTCCATTAGAGTAGGGGTCAGAGAATGCACATGGATGAGGGAGAGGAGGAGGAGGTGGTGGAGGGGGAGGGGGAGATGATGGCAGTGGCGGTGATGATGGAGGCACATCTTGTGGCAGAGGAGGGACAAATGGCAATAACTGATCATGCGATGTCTGTGCGGTATCGACTCCAGGGGTTGACCTCATTTCAACAACACAAGTGGGAGCTACATCCTCCATTTCAAGTTCACCATCAACATCTTCCAAGATATGACTATGCTTTTTGATTGCGGGAGTAGCATCACATTCATCAAGAGCTTCGGAATTATGTTCAGGAGTGACAGCCTCAAAACTCCCTCCATCAGAATCACTACCTTCATCTTCATCCTTAAGCATGCGGGGCATACAAAATCCCGGAAGCTGGAAACTTGAATTGCTGAAGCAACAGAAGTGTCAGTGAATGATGATATAGGAACACTTAAATTGGCTTAGACTACAAAACTGTTCCATCAAGGTCATACCTTCCATACTCATCAACAAGCATACCCTCCATTTCTCTAACAGGATCATCTAAAGCCCTTTCTGTTCTTGCTGAGCGGCGAGAATACGCACCAGCAGAAGATGAACAACAAAAGGAATCAAGTTCTCGCATATGGTGACGAATAACAGATTCAGGAAGGACTCTTCTTTCCAGCCAAAGCCTCAAAACCTATACAAAAGAATTTGAAAGGTTACGAAATAACCAAAACATAAGATATTAACTAAAATTACAGCATTGAATCTGGAAAAATCATCGCTTGCCTTCAAACACTGCCTACGATTTTCCTGAGCCACACTTCCAGGAGGAGCAGCAGCTGATAGTAACCGTGGCAAAACTGCCAGAATAGCTGAAGGGTATATGCCACCAACATCGCCTGAATATTCCAAGTCAATATCAACAAAACCATAACTCACATAAACAGACATAGTAGTTGATCCGTGTAATATATCATAACACAGATCATGAAATGAAACTACCATAAAATTAAGGATGTGTACAATAACAAGACAGCTGACACATTACCTTTCAGACCTCGAGAGCACTGCATGATAGAGTCCACAAGGAAGAATAAATCCACCTTTCTGTGTAAGCTAGACTCACTTTCCAAATAACGGGCTACGATTTCCATTACCTAGTTTATACAAACAACAACAAAATCAAAAAGAAACATCTGAGCTGAATATGTTCATTGATTCATAACTCTATTTTCATGTGAAAGCTCATGCGGTCTTATTTTCATTATAACTGCATTATCATTACAACTTCACGGAGAAGAAAAAGTATTAACTGTAAAATAGTGAAATTTAAGCATTCAACATAACATGACAAGAACAATAGCTGATTAAATTCAACAAAGATCTAATGTCTATCGACATTTCAAACAGATAAACAATAAAACCATCATGTCAGGGTGGTAAAATAAATATACGCATGCACGAAAGAGGTTAAATTCATAATCACACCAACCTACAGTGTCAAAGACAAAACATTGAAACAGAAGATATACTATTTACTAGAAGCTCTAAATAATTTAAATGATCACCAATAACATCCCAAAGTTTATTGACTCTTTGGGATCCTAAGGGATGCATTCCAAACTGCAAATGCTCCAGTGCTCATAAACAGGAAAGAATCCAAGCAAGAAAGTTATTAATCAAAGACACATAGACAAAAATCTTGAATAAGTTAACTGTTAGGCTTATAGTTTATACAATCTCAAACTCAACAGTCATTCCACGAAATCATTTACCAAAATACCACAAGTGGGTAAGATTATTAGATTTTATTTTCTCAAACAAAAAGTTCAAGTATTTAAAAAGGCATCAAAGATTTACAAGGGCCACCATATACGAGAACTAAACATTTAACACACAAGGTTATGTTAAATATATTCATACCAGGTCTTTATTTTTGCCTAACAGATGGACTATTTCTAATTAAATGTTTTGGAAAAAGATGAAAATTAAAACTCTATTAACTCTATTAGATATTACAGTTCACATAATTATCAATGAAGTTCAATAGATTCTTTGAAGCCCATTGCCAATCAAAACTTCTTTTGGAAACTAAAAGGAAACTGTACAACACAAATCAAGGTGATTAGAAAAAACAATAGAATATAAAAATCTTACACACATGGAAATATCATCACTATGTTTAAAAATTTTAAAATTTTTTTAAAATCTTCCCTTATTATATTATTTTATCCACGTGAATATCTCCACTTTGCATATCAGCATCAATCACCTATGGTGACTTTGTGAATATTTTGTACAGATACACAAAATTCAAGCTTCACTAATGATGTATGAAAAAACTCTCATCATCAATGAACGAAGTAAAAAACTGTGTATAGAATATATACAACCTACAGATATACAAACTGGACCACCATATGTTTAAAGTGCTGCAAAATGGCATAAGCAAACCATAATCTCTCCCTACAACCACATGAAAATCTATACTTTTACAAGGTAAAACAAATGAAGCATCTCAAATATTAAAAAAGACATTTTTCACACCTTAGCAGAGACACCAAACTTAGCACAGTCAATAGCCATGCGTGTTGCTCGACCAATGCTCTCCTTTGTCCTAGTCAATGATCCAAGCACAGTCTCAAAGGAAGATAGAACAACATGTGCTTCTGAAAAACTGCTCCACTTTCCAACAAATTTTGGTCTTTGAGTTACTGCTGTGTCAATTTTTCCTTGATCAGCAACTGGAGCACCCAAAGTTTTCTTATGCTGTGAATGGGCATAGGGACTACTGCCATTGGTTTGAACAATATTGTCACTTTCTGAAGTGGATATGTGACAGAATGATGTATTGGGTGGAGAGATTTGTGCAGGAGAATCCATTCCATCAACAGGAGAGGAGCTTAAATGATCATCAGAAATGGAAACAGAACTTGTGTTCTTCAGCTTTTCCTTTTGTTTGACTTCTTCCAATGCCTCGCACCTAAGACAAAAACGTAAAACAGATATTGAAATGTTGAACAGAAAGGACTGAAGATACTACCTATAACAGAAACAAATGCTGAACACGTAACAGATTCAAGTCAATAATTTATTACTTTTAACTCCATCTCAACGAGGCTTTCAAATTATGAAAATGATATTCTAAGGAGAATTTAATTAATGGCACTCACAAGTTCACTGTTTAAACTGAAATTTCATTATTGTCCTATTGCCAGTAAATAATGAAGGACAAACTATTTTATAATAATTGTGGTAAAATGTGCCATGGAACCATACACTCCATATTGTACTGAAGCACATGAAGTTCATGTCCAGAAGAGAGAGGAAGGGGGAAGAGGAATCTTTGTGAAACCGAAACTAAAAATACTATTAGTCATTTAAAGAAGAACCATAGCAAAATTAGGCACATGAACTTACATGCTGTTAATATGGCCATTGTCATCAATTTGTGACTTCAAAGACTCCGTATTCTCACATTCCATACCCTCTGCACTATATTGAAGCACTTCTGCACAATTTTGAGGAGAAAGTTTAGCACTTTCTTCAGCCCCTGAGACAGGTTCCAGACTCAACTCAGTATGTTCTGAAGTACCAAGCTCTTGATTACCATTTTCAGCTCTAAAATCATCCAACTGAAGATTTTCAGTATTGCCTTCATCCTTCAAAGGTAACAACTGATCCAACAAATCTTGATCCGATCTGATACTAGACTGTCTTCTGTCAGGAATCGGTAAAATATGTTCAGGACTTTGGGTTTTAACCACAGTTTGAATGGTATGAACAGACAAAGATAACCCAGTAAGATCTTTACGGCCAACATTGTCTATAGGCCCGACATCATCTCTGCAGAATTCATGTTTTTGGCTATTAGAATTCTTAATGATTTGTTCACAAATTCGAGCTTCTCCAGAAGATTTGGTTGACCCCTCCAAAGGGATTGAACTGAAACAGAACCCAGAAGCATCGCTGCCAAGAGACTCTACACTCTGCAGTCCCAAACTGTTTCCTTCTCTGCTACTCAAGGTCTCATGATAACATCGCCTATTGGAATCAACACGAAACCCATTAATAGATGTGTTTATGGTTGATGATGCCTCAACACATGCTTGACCTTCTTCAGCTGCATTAGCTGACATAGCTTCCAAGGCACGATGAAGGCGTTTCGATGGAGGTAAAGCGGCTTCACCATCTGCTGAACAGCCAAATAATTGGTTTTTCATACCTTTCCAAAGCTGTGACATTTTTCCTGAAATTTCATTGCAAACCTTTGAAGGTGATACATTATCTGTAGATCCCTTAAAAGCAGAAGGACCTCTATCAACTTCATCATCATTATTTAAAGAGGGGAGAACTTCACCATCATTATTTAAAGAGGGGCTAGTTTGCTCCAAAAGATTAACAGTAACATCCATAGCAGGTTTTTCATCAGTCGGTGAAGAGCTTTTCAACTCCTCTGCAGAGGATGGTTTGCCCATTCTCACCCTGGCCCGTTTCACCAATGGCAGGTGCTCGTCTCCATCTTCTTTGGAATGCCTTTCATCTAAATTTCCACAAGTATTTTGTAAAATATGGCAAGTGTTATGTGCCTCCACATCCAATTCTGTTTCCATGTCATTTCTAGCAGGAGGATCAGCAGCATCATTAGTCACTCTTTTTCGATTTGGTTTTCTTTTCTTCTTAATGACAACAGCGTTTATTTGAAAATCAAGCCCTTTGCTTAACTCCACATCTCCATCCAAACACTCAACAACAGTCTCCGAGCGTTCAATTTTAATCCCAGAATCCACGGTGCTGCCTTCATTCAAACTAAAGGCATCAGATTCAACTGTTACTATCTCAGAATTGTTGTCTTCAATGCTACCATTCGACATAAATGCAGATGAGTCCATGTCATCACATTCAGAGGCATCCGGAGATTTCCTGGTTCGTTTATTCCTTTGCAAGGATCCATCTCGGATTACATCAGCTGAAATGTCTCCAGCATTCTTCCCATCGTTATTATATGGCATCTTGGAGTTTCGTAATCTACTGGATTCAACCCTTGTCGAGCTTCTCGATCTTTGAGATGATGCTGCATTTCTCTGTGCATTTTGGGACCATAAACCTCCAGATCTTTTTCTTGAGGAGTAGGTTGTTAAAACGGGTGTTTCTTTAACAACCAAATTATCAGAAGGTTGCTCAGGTAATACCTCTTTAGCCGGCAATGAGTCTAATTGCCTTGCAGCAGGAGCATCCTCACTTGGGGGGCATGGATCATCTCCAGCTGTAGTCGAATTAGAAGGTTTCATTTCTGAATTGAGGGTTGCTTCAGAAGCTTCTGTTCGATCCTTCAACCCAAAGTGGGAAGATGAATCCACCGAATTCCCACCATTTGCCAAAGTGACCTCGTCAGCAGAATTTGAATCAACTCGATCCTGTTTCTTTGACTTTTCATAACTATCTATAATCTCCTGCACTGCACGAACAAAATCTGCACCCCTTCCCTGGCGTTTGACCAAGAGTGATTGTTTCTTCTCTTCTGTAAACGCTTCAACATCAGCGGGATTGCAGAAGGCTCTACAAGATAAAGTAATCATAAAAGTAAGGAAATCAACCAGCTAAATTCATTTAGCTCCTAGGAAAAGCACTTGAAGAGAGTTGCATAAGAAGAGCTAAAATCAACCCAACAAAATAAGAAGAACCAACAACATTAAGCATTTGCAATCATGCAGAAAGACCAACCAAGATAAGAGATTGAAAAAGTAAACAAAACACAACATCAAGAAATACAAAGATAACACAAATAAAGTTCATACACAGAAAAAATAAACACTAAATATTTCATATCAAGGACAAAAGAAAAACTATAAAAGGAGCAATAATTTTCATTTTGATAGGGAACATTAAAAGGAGTAAGAAATAATCATGTTGCATTAAGCCAATCACCATACAGAATAATGCATACAAGGCTCAAACACAAATGCTCCAGTCGCTTGTACATAGACACAAATGTATAAGCAACAAATGCTTGGTAAATTCACAGTTCGTAAATATGATTGTATTTTTGCAAATAAATAAATGGCGTTGTTATCTTACAGAGTAATTCCACATAAAAAAGAAAACATTAAGTTTGTTTCTTATCATTTCTGTCGTTTCCTTAAAAAATCCCCAAGAAGTGTAAACCGAAAGTTCACTTATATTCTTCATCACAGGGTTCCAATTGCTACACTAGATATAGAATCCCATCAATAGTATTCACATGAGAGGAATGCTAAGACCACCAAATCACATTTTAAAAAGTCAAGTGATTAACCAAGAACATTTAAGCTACAACAAAGAACACAAAAGACAGAGCAACACATAAAGATAACTATATAATCTATAGTTGCAGGCTACAATATATCGATCACTTTCAGCAACCTCGAGTCCTTGCATGATGTATAATGTTTTTCCAGTCTAAAAATAGCAATGAAATGAAATTCTGTACCATTAAAAATATATCTTAGATCCTGTAAATGATAATAGATACAAATATATTTTTCTATACTTAGGAGGTTACAAGCTACGAAAATATCAATGACCTTCAGTGAACCCAAGTCCTTGCAAGATGTTATAATGTTTTTCCAGTCTTTAAATCTCGTTGCAAATAAAATCCGTACCTTGTCAAAACATATCACAGATACTATAATTGATGTCAGACATAAAATAGTTTCATATAATTGGAGGTTCATTTTCTCATGTTCATAAACATTACTGGCAATGTTTCCAGGTATTTTCCCATTACCTTATTATGAACAATATCTATTAGTTAGAAAAATATTGCCTTTACAAATGAAAGTTATAGATTTACAAGAACATATAACGTCAAAAAAAAAAGGGGGAGAGAGGACAAGGTAACATCCTAAACCTTGATATCAAACAGGCCACAGAGAAATGAGGCCAATTAAAAACATTTTGGAAACATTTAAAATTTCCGTACTACTCCAACAGAGAGACAAAATGTAACAAAACTAAATACCATAGGACTTCTCAACCATGGTTCTTTTATCAACTTTGACAAAGCTCCTTACAAGGATAATTTCAAAATGAGCAGTCTTAATACCTGGAGGCTCAGTGTACTAGCTAGAAACAAAAGCCCAAAAGAAATTAAGAAAATAAAAGACACCAGGTAGAAAGTACTGCATCCAAAGAAAACACTTGCTGCAATGATAAGAATATAAACCACAATCTTCAAGGAAAAAACAAACAAACATTGAGGTCTCAGTTTCCTAAAACTTACCAGGCATCAATCCAAACCTAAATAAAAAAAAAAAATACTGTAACTGTAGCTTTGGTTATCACCATCAGTTGCCCAATGCATGAGAACCCACTAAAGCACATGCTCCTTCAATTAAGTGATAAATTTACCACCCACAAATTCGTAACTTAAGACTAATTTTCAAGTGCACAACACAAGATAAGAAATAAGAACTAAACTAACTGATTCAATGGCTTTTGTGATAACCATCAATAAATCTTTCATCAAATCATTCGTCAAAAAATGAGCTATTCCTCTCCATCACTGCATTTTCTACTATAACAAATAAAAGTCTAACTACAGTATTTCATAGCAATTTAAATTGCAATCAGATCCAAAATACGCACTTTTCTAGGACAAGTACATCCGTAACACCATATGATGAAATTATTCCCTCATTTAGCAGCTGGATTGTCTTTCTCAAATTACCTTGGCTCCGAACTTCTGAGGTGATTTATTAGACTCGTCGAAATTCAAAATCTATTTGTTTAAAATATGCCAGGCATTTGAAAAAAAAAACCATTTAATATTATTTTTAACAAATGAATATAATGCCACATCATGACTGTCCCTCCACCCTATTTTACCACAAATTGTTAAATCGACAAGCCCACATCTTATTCACAAAATGTCAAAATGCTTTCCAGTCAAAACATTGCAATAAGTCAACCACCATGATATTTCACATAACTGAACCATTAGGGAAAAGGTATTCTGAAATGCTTAGGGCTCCTTAGATATCCTTTCACGCGGTTGCTTTTTGAAAAACAAATTTGTAAAAGAAAACAAAAAATTGAATATAGTATTCTCTAAATTCAAGATGACATCTAGTAGGCATATTTTGAAATCAGTATAGTAGAAGAATTACTTGGTGGGTTTATATAATCGTATTTTTCCAAAATGAATAAATGACAAAGTCATTCTTGAGTCTAATATTAGCTTCTCAAATCCTGTTTTCCAAAAGCAGCATCATAAAACAGAGAAAAAATAAATAAATAAAAATAAAAATTCAAATAAAAAAGGGTACCAAACAGCACACTTCATGA
Organism: Cedrela odorata; assembly: GCA_035584115.1. Lineage (NCBI taxonomy): Eukaryota > Viridiplantae > Streptophyta > Magnoliopsida > Sapindales > Meliaceae > Cedrela > Cedrela odorata. The sequence goes on along the minus strand of JAXCLQ010000001.1, from coordinate 21,695,304 downwards.
CACAACAACCAAGGAAGACCTTAGAACCAATGCAACCGACTGCTTCCACAATAATCTGCCAAAACATCTCAACCATATATTTAAACATATTACTCTACGTAGGAATTGAATGCCCAAAAGCCTTTGTAACTCCTAATGGTGTCACCACTAGCCATCATGACCCAAGAGTGCCTAACCAAACACATCTTAACAAGTTGTGGGAGTAAGCTCTTCAAATCCCGCAAGCAGTAAACAGGATCAGGAGAAAGGGTAACTATGGACTAGTGGTGTCGGTAAATACAGATCAAACACATCAGAAGGCAAGTGTACCAAGAGATGCTAATCTTCATCACTTTTTTAAACTATCTTTCATATGATTATCTATAGGAACAATGAGAAAAATATAGAAAAGTTTTCCCAATGAACCTACAAAGATATGAAAGACAAGTGTTTAGAGAGACAAAAACAAGGGTTTTACCGTGCATCACAAAAGCATTCTACTCACTTGTTATTCCTGTCCTATGACAAATAATCTGCGGACAGAAGTAGTTTTAAAAATGGGTTCATATAAACAGTCCTCGCCTACTAAGTACACCAAAAAACTCCCACTATTTATTATATATGCTCACTTTCAACAAGAAAATAGTGTTTGATTTGAAACTCATCTAACAGATTACTGATGGATAGTGTTAAGAAAAACATCATCCCTTTCCAAATGACAACAATTTACCACCTCCCTTGCTCCAATGATCACTGGGGGAAGAAGAATTACTTCACATTGAACTTGTCATCAGATGATCAATATCATCAAATTGGAAAAGAAACAAAAAAAAGAAAGCAAAATTGACAATGACGTGATAGTGAAATTATGAAATAAATCCACAACCAATTGGAATAGCAAAAGTCAACACACATCTGAAACATAGTCAGTTATAAATCTTCCATAAGCCAGCAGCACAGTCAACTTAGTTACCATGCCCTTGCTATAGCAACATGTAGCAGAAATACCATGTCATAAAAAATATATATGATTGTCAATAAATCAACATCTTTTATATCCAATCATAAATCAACTGAAAACACCAAAAAGGTATAGCCCATAAGAATTCATCATTGGGTAATCAAGTAATATATTCACTCAGAGACACCAAAAAGAGCATCATATCATCCATAATCATGTTTAAAACTAATTACGACAAAAACATCAAAACATAGCCAAGAGCACTCACATTTGTTGGGTTCCAAAAAAGTAGACCAGTACTTTCTTCCAATCAGCTGGATAGCCCCACTTTTCTGGCTCACTTACCTGCCATCAGAAACAAGCAATAAGTCCAATGGCTAAGCAACACTAATATTCCACCAAACAAAAATGAAGGAAATACTGAAAAAAGATATAAAAGGTTCCGCAAGACTTCAGTTGGTTAAGTGGCAAACACTAAGTGCTAAAGAACAAACTTCTTTTGGGTGGTGGAACCTTTACAACGACAAAAAGATCACATTTCAAATTTTAATTCAACAAAACGTTTCAAATTGAGAAGAAAAAATAATCAATTTCTCCAAAATCACTGTCTTGCCAAAATAATAAGCGAAAGTTTTTGTAACTTTAATTTTTCAATAGTGCAATACGGTTTGTGACTAAATTATCCCAAAAATGGCTCCTAATTAATAAAAAATACAAGAATAAAAACAGAAAGTCCATCATCTGCTATTGATCTAGCAACGAACCGACAATTTAACTTCTATCACATCAGCATGCAAATAGCATTAACAGTTAATAAAGAATAAATAAACGACGGGCAAGAAATTGACCTTCAATACAGATCCACAAAGCATACCCCAAATAACAAAATCCCTAATAAAACATACATCAGCAGCCCACAAAAACCCTGACTCAACGCATATTCTTGAACTGCCCAATCCCTAAAAAACTAATATTTTTTCTTCACATGAATTATAGAAACACAAAGAGATATAAGAGGTGTTGCATACCGTAGCAGGCCAAGCAGGGAAGCCTTTGACTTTGGCTAGTACGAGATCGCCGACCTTCCATTGGCGGCGGGCAGCGGCCGCGGCCGCGGCTTTGCCCGCTCCTTTTCTCCGACTAGGCGCCATCCGATAATCGCACCCTCAATCGATAAAATTCTATGACAACAAACGAGTTGAACTTTTGACAAAACAGACGAACTCAGAAATACACCAAAATTGCTCGCGCGAGGGAGCTCTTTGACACTGTCTAGGGTTCTGGAGGCACGATTTAGCAATGAAATTTGCAGGCATTGAAACGCGGAAAATCAGTGGCAAGAGAAGAGTGAGTATAAGAAAAACCCTAATTTAGTGTAACAGCAAGCAACAGTGTGTGCGTTGTGCTGTACTGTGTGTAAATTGCGAAAGTTTTTGTGAAAAAAGGGTATTCACACACAGAAGTAGAGAGAATTGACAAATATTGAAATCGTTCGGTGGGGATTTAGCTAAAGTGAGCAGATGGTGTAGGTTAACACGTGTGTGCAGTATGCTAACGTGCACCAGGCGTAGCTCAATTTTGCCTTGTTTAACTCTACGAAAGCAACTTAAAAAAAAAAAAAAAAAAAACTCTATGAAAACAATCTGGCGGTGTATATGGATACTGTAGAATGCACGTGACCTACCAACCAATAATCATACACAATACATCCATATATATATATATATATATATATTTTCCTGTTAAGGGCCATCAGAATTCGTAATCATTTGTGGCAAAGAGAAATGACCACACTCTCGAGGAGTGGGCTAATTGAAGTTGTTGATTTTACGTGGGTCGAGTATCAACTACTAAATCAGAAATACAGAATATTCTAATACAGACGAGCCGAGAATGGCCAATGGGTGCGTGATTCGGCCCATATAGTCCAATTAACCATGTGGCCCATAATGTAGACAGCCAATTAATATTAAGACATTTCAAATCGAAAATTACTAAGTCCTATTCCAACTCATCTGACAAATGGTTCGGGTTGGTACCGCACGAATTTTGCATAAAAAAAATATCGGATTGATACTACATATAGACTCATCATATTTATATTTTAGAAACAAAAATATATATATATATATATATATTAATAAAAATTTATAATAATAATAATAATGGTATATATGCAAGATAAGCTACGAATAATTTATACAAATAGTCAATACATAGTTTCGGGTAACGATTACCTATTGTATGGGCTTTAAAAATTGCCCAATATAAGTTTAGACAATTAAATTTGTATCATTAAAATAAAATAAAATAAAATAAAATAAAAACAATCGGACGGTTAGAACTTGATAGTTTTGTTTAAAGTCCAAGAAATTGAAAATGGTTGTCTTGTCTTGGCTTTGCCCATACCTTGTTCTTGGTTTGAAAATTGAAGGACGGACAGAGCTTCATAAGATTACAATGTATACGCACGTGCAAAATGTGTGACCATATTGGAGTGGGAAAAGAAGGAGGGTTTACCAACTCCGAGTCCAGATTGGAAACGTTCAAATTAAACGCCTAACAAAGTCAACAAAGTCCACTCTTCTTTTTATTCAATGCATGTACCCGTAACGCAAGGATAAAGCTGTTTTGACCACACTCGTATTCAATTGTTATTCCCTCTCTTCTGATTACAAAATATACACGACCTTCCTTCAAAACCCTTAAACCCTGTCTTCAACAACTCCCAATAAACTGAAATGGTTGTCTTGCCCATACCTTGCTCTTGTTCCAAATTGCAGATAAACAAAATCCGGCTGCTGATTTGCAGAGCCAGTACTTCGTTTGCCACCGCCACTGATCTTACCGCAAACCCACCAACGTCGTGTCAACCCAAAGATCATCACCAACCACTGCGAGTGACCAAAAACAATTACTTCTCTCGAGATTTGTCTCTCAGAACAAGCCGGCCAAGAACTTTGTTTGCCGACCAAGTCTTGATCAAAGAAGATGATCATCCACTGAAAATCAAAAGATCAGAAGACGAAGGATTGAAAAAAGAGGTTGCAAATGTGATCATGAGGTTGAATATGGTGGTGGAGAGGATGAGAGAGATGGAGATACCGAAGTTCATCAGCAGAGTTAAGGAAGAAGTGTCATGCGATAGGATACTAGCAGAGGAGATGAGTAGAGACATTGTTAGCAAGTTTTTGGAGAAACCAATTCAATATTTGACAAGTGAAGATGGAGATTTGGAGGAGAAGTTGAAGGACGTTAATATTCTAGTTGGTATTCTTGAAAAGTCTTGCCCAGCGCCAAATCAAAGATAAGCCTTAAAAAGCACATACGCCAAGCTTCTTAAGTCTATTCGTTTTTTCTACGATGTTATCGTATGGTGGATTTGTAAATTGTAATATCAATCCATCGATAATTCAATTAATTGGTTCTTTTATTTTATTGATGTAGTAGTACAAATTGATAGTGTGATGATTGAAGACAAACAAGCTATTAGTTTAGAGATGTTGATTCCATATTGTCTGCTTTTGTCTTTCTTAATTCGTTTTGTGTATATATGTTACAACATTAATTTCTGATACTTCATTCTTTCTAATTAGGGGTCTGTTCATATATCTAGCTCAAATTTTCTCCATCATTACGGTAAACATAATTAGATATATATTCATATTCATGAAGAGTTATTATACACAAATCGAGTTAGAGAGGAGGAGAAAATTGAACACGAGAAAGCAAAAGGGAAAGAAATAGTTACTACAGGGAGATTCAAAATGAATGTTATAAATGTTAAGGACAAGGTCACTATGTGATAGTATGCCCAACAAAAAAAATGGCAATTTGCATTAGTTTGTAAGGAAAATGAAATAAAAAATCAGAATGGTGAAGCATTAAAAGAAATAAAAAGTCTTGATGTGCATGAAGCCAATGATGAGAAGTCACCTGAGGTTGAATTGGAAGGGTTTGATTTACCTTTGTATGTAGTCAGAAGAATTCTATTAAGATATAAGAAAGATATTGAGGAAGAAGATTCCTAGTTACGTACAAATATATTCCGTACACAAGTAGAGTATCAAGACAAGGCATTAAATTTGATCATTGATAATGGTAGTGGTATAAATATCGTGTCCCTTAATTTGGTCGAGAAAATGAGAATTAAGCAAGAGTCATTGCCAAAATCTTATCAAGTTAGCTGGATTGATGACACTTCAACTCTAGTTAAAATTCGTTGCCAAATTTCATTCTCTTTGGGCAAAGATTTCCATGAAAATGTTTGGTGTAATGTTTTACTTGTGAAAGCTTGTCATGTGTTATTAAGAAGACCGTGACTCTATGATCAAAAGGTGAAATATGATGAGTTTTCTAATTCTTACTCCTTTTTATTGAAGGTAAAAAAAAATGTTTGAAACCGATGAGCATATTTGATTTTTAAAATTCGAAGGAGTCTTCAGTCTCTAGAACTCTATCTCTAAGACAATTTGAAGAAGTTAACATGGATTCTGGAATGATTTTTGTGCTAATGACCCAATAAGTTTCACAACTTCCTTTGAATAAAATTTCTCAAGTTTTTTTCTCAATCTTAGAAGATTTTTCAGATTTGGCACTTGCAAAACTACCCTGTGATTTACCTCTTATGTGTGATATCTAACATACTATTTACCTTGTCCTAGAGTCCGTGTTACCAAATTATCCACCATATCGACTCAATCTAAAGGAGTTTTAGGAGTTACAACTACAAGTCCAAGAACTACGGGAGAAAATGGCCCACTTGTTGACCCAGTTAGCTACACCCAAGAGGGGGGTAAATTGAGTTTTTAAAACTTTAGAATTTAAAAATGTATGCAATGCAGTGCAATAAATAAAACAGTAATAGAGAGAGAAAGACAAACACAATTTACAATAGTTCGGTAAAACTTGGTCTACGTCCACTCTCTCGTATATAGATCACCACCACTGAGATTATACTATCTCCTTGTTTTTGACCGGTCAAGTGAAACCCACTACAACTCATTTTGAGGTAAAGAGAAATCGTACACTTACTTTCTCATGGGTGAAGAAAAATCCACAATAATCTTCTTTATTTCGAGTGAAGATATATCCAATACAATATCAAGAATGTAGTTTGAATTTATCTCTTACACTAGAGTAGATATATCAATGTGCTCTCACAAGAAAAAAAATCTCTCACAACAAAATTTGAAAATTACACAGTAGAAAGAGAAAATATAACTATTCACATTGAGAATGCTCTTCAAGAATTTCTTTTGATTTTGATTGTTGTGTTCGTTATCTCTCTGCTTTACTATGTTTCTTCTATTTATATTCTTCCTTTTTGTGAAGACGCTTAAGTCCAATGGCTTGATTTGGCGGATTTAATGTCCGCCATAAATACTATAGAAGTTATCGTTGAGCCTTAATTTAAAAAGAAGTATCGATCCCTTTTGCTATGTATCGATTTCTTTGTGCAACTATTAAGATTTGAGTCTCGAGTATCGATCCATTTGCTTTAACATATCGATCTAGTTCACTTTATAAATAATTTTTAACTCTCTAAAATTTGCATGTATTGATCCACTTTGCTTCAGGTATCGATCTGATCTGTCTTGTAAATATTTTACAACTCTTTGAACAAGACATGTATCAATCTGCTTTACTTCATATATCGATCTAGTCTGCCTTATAAATATTTTGCAACTCTCTAGATAAGGCATGTATCGATATGTTTCACTTCAAGTATCATCTGGTCTGCCTTGTAAATATTTTACAACTCTCTAGATAATGCATGTATCGATCTGCTTCACTTCAGGTATTGATCTGGTTTACTTTGTAAATATTTTGTAACTATTTAGACAAGGCATGTATCGATCTGCTTCACTTTAGGTATCGATTTGGTCTGCCTTGTAAATATTTTGCAACTCTCTAAACAAGGCATGTATCGATCTGCTTCACTTTAAGTATCGATATGTTCTTCCTTGTAAATATTTTACAACTTCCTGGACAAGATTATATTGATCTACTTGACTTTAGGTATCAATCTGGTCTACCTTATAAATATTTTGCAACAAGGCATTTGTCGATCTTCTCTAGCTCAGGTATCGATCTAGTCTCCAATGGTATCGATCCGTTACCTCTATGTATCAATCATGTATGATCTTTCAAAACACTTTCACATAGATTTGTTAAGAATTTGTTCTAAGCATATTTATATATTTGTTTATTGACTCTTTAAACAAGATTAAGATCATTTTATGTTGACTTGATATTAAGAACAATACTTAGCCATCATTAAAAACAAATAAATATCATCAAGCCATCAATATGATATCATCAATCTCCTCATTTTTTGATGATAATAAAAACTAAGTATACCTTAAAGATTTTTAACCAATTGGGGTATCTAATGTGATAATTTTTGTTCTTTTCTCTCCTTTAATGTGATGCTCAAGTTAAAATTTTTCAAAATTTATTTTCTCCCCCTTTAACTCTTAAAGTTTGTTGCATGCTTAAGTTAACATTAACCTTAATTATATATTTTCTCTCCCTTTTTGAGTGTTGACAAAAATTTTTAATGTCATTTCAAGTCATTTAACAATCAATAACAATCAACACAAGTAATGACAGGCGAAATTCATAACAATCCAAAGTCATCAAGACCTCGCTATCTACGTCTAGGTCAACAGTGTGAGAGCTGCTTGGCTGTGAGGCATGTGGAGGAGGTTGAGGATGAGATGAGGAGGCTGTAAGTCTATAATAAGCAGGTGTAGGTGCTGGGGTAGATACTCTAGCTAGTCTTTGCAAGAATCTATGAGTTTCACTGCGAAATTCTAGTCCAAGTTGCCCGAGTTGAATTTTGTCTTGATCCGTCTAAGTAAGATGCTCCTCAATTTTGTGCATCTGCATTGTGGCCATAGTCTCAAGTCCTGTGAGGGGCTTTTCAAAGCTGGTTATGGCAATCACTACTTTCTTTTCCATTCACGTCATTTGTGCTTGCATGGTTTCCTAGAGAGATAGGAGTGCAGAGGAAGGAACTACAAATTGTACTGTTGGTTTTGGCTAAGCTGGGGAAGCATTGAGGGAGGTCTTATTGTGTCATGCAAATCGACCGGTGCTTCTAGGTCATTTGCTATCTCAGTGTCATCTGCTTGTTGAAGAACAGTTTCTGATTAATCTTGATTGTGTAGATATTTATAGCGCGCTTGAATTTACCAGATTCCGTTTGTTTTGCCCTCATAGTTCAATTGTCAGAGCGTGGTCTCCAATAACATGGCAACAGATAGAGGCTCAAACATGTCGGTGTCCAAATAGACACGTGTGAGACCATTGGTAATGATGTTTGATATTACATACCCATAATGGAGATGTGTAACTTTCGTGGTAGTTGTTCGAATGATAGCTGAAAGTATCCAACTGATCAAAGCTGGGCATCTCCGTTCAATGATTGATCTCATTCGCCACATGTCTTCTAGGGTTATTTCTGAAATTCTGACAGACCTTGCATTGAGGTTGTGAGATATGATTAGGTGCAAAATTCTTTTGTGAAGCCCGAGATACAGGGGTTTGTAGTTATCTTCAGTCATGGTTGGGTTTTTTAAGATGATTTTACAAGCTTCAAGTGCTTGAAAATGGCTTACATGGTAAAAATGGCCCCTTGTTAGTATTCTAGTAGCCCAAGAGAGTGTTTTGTCATTAACTTCAACGGTGTGTCCTCAGACGAGTGTGGTGAACTCAGTCAGCTTCATTCTGTTAGTGTGGGGATCCTTCACATCTAAATTTGAATAAAACACTTTAACAAGAGTGTCAAAGCATTTGCTCCTTTATGGAAGAAAGTTCATACATCCGAATTCTTTGAATTGGCTTAGGTATGGAAAATTTATGGATTATAAAAAGAGGAAATCGATTACTTTACCAGGAGATACTTTTATGGTCAGATAATGTAGCAAGTATCGATCCTTTGCTTTTTGATTTTAGAAGTCAAGGTTTGAGGTTGATGCTACATTAGTCTTTTATCTTTTGCGGTGGCCTTTCTCTGGATTTTTAGTTCTAGGCATTTTCGAGTCCCTTTGTGAAGAGATTGAAAGAATTGAAGAACGATAAAGTTGGATTTCAACAAGTTAGGGTTTGTAGAGAGAGAGTTCTGAGTTTCTTAGTAAAAGAAAAGTATCGGTATGTTTAGATGTGAGCATCTTTTAGACTTAAAATCACATAAAAGGATCAATACACTTAAGTAATGTATCGATCTGCTCTTAGGTTCGAGAGGATGTATCAATCTCTCGTGAAGAGGCTTCAATACTTTTGGCCTTTATAAATCCAAGTATCGATACCTAGTGTTTAATATATCGATACTCGTTAATGAATAGATTCAGATTTGAAAAGTCTTTTGATGAGCATTTAATTTTAGTAGCTAATGACTAGTCTTTCGAAATTTTGAAATACACGTGATTATTTATTGATTGGTTTCAAGGTATTGACCTGAATTGAAGGATATGATCGATATAAATTGGAAATGAATTCCAATGTCGATATATCAAGAGAATGTATCGATATTAATACTAGAATGCAGATGAGTATTGATACGATTTCAATGGTGTATCGATCGGTTATAATGATATCGATCCTCCATAGTCGGCATCTTTATAGCCTTTCAAACTAAACTCACCGTCCTTTGGATAGAATAATCTTAGGTTAAGTGTGGCTCTTAAGTACCGAAAAATTCATTTTGCCGCTACAAGGTGTGATTCATTGGGATTGGATTAAAATCTTGCACATACATACACTCTATAGAGAATGTCGGGTCTAGAGGCGATTAAATAAAGTAATGATCCTATCATACCTCTATATAATTTTTGATCTAGACTCTTTCCTATTTCATCTTTATCTAATAAAATAGAAGTGCTCATAGGAGATTGAATGGGTTTGCCCTCTATCATATCAATTTTTTTTAGTAATTCTTTGATATATTTTGATTGAGAGATGTAAATTCAATCAATTGTTTGCTTGATTTGAAATCCTAAGAAGAAATTTAATACTCCTATCATGCTCATTTCAAATTTGCATTTAATAAAATTTGAAAATTTAATACACAATGATTCATTTGTGCTTCCAAAAATGATATCATCAACATATATTTGTACTAGTAAAATATCATCATTTTTTGTTTTAATAAAAAGTATAGTATTAATACTCCCTCTCACAAAATTATGTTTTAGTAAAAATTTACTAAGTCTTTCATACCAAGCTCTCAGTGCTTGTTTTAAGCCATAAAGTGTCTTAGTGAGTCTAAAGACATGATTTGAAAATTTATAGTTTTCAAAACCAGAAGGTTACTCTATATAGATTTTTTTTACTTATAATACTATTTAATAATGCACTTTTTACATCTATTTGATAGAGTTTGAAGTTTTTGTAGCATGCAAATGCTAAGAACACTCTGACAGCTTTTAATCTTGCTACGGAGGCATATGTTTCATCATGATCTATTCTCTCTTCTTAACTATACCTTTATGTCACTAGTCTAGCCTTGTTTTGAGAGATATTCTCATTTTTATCAAGTTTGTTTCTAAATATTCATTTGGTACCTATAGTTGGATAATTGTGTGGTCTAAGTACTAGGTCTAAACTTTATTTCTTTGGAGTTGATTTAATTCTTCTTGCATAGCTATTAACCAATTTTCATCATTTAAGGCTTCTTTCACTTGTTTTAGTTCAATTTGAGAGACAAAAACTAGGTTTTGAACTTCATCTAGATTTTCATCAACTTCTCTTGTTCTTCTTCTTGTTTTAACTCTTTATAAGAGATCTCCTATTATTAGTTCTCTTGAATGACTAGAAGTATATTTTCATGCTTTTGGAAGTTCGTTAGTAATTTGTTCTTCTTCTACAATTTCATTTTATTTTTCTAAAGATTCATCATTTAAGTTCAGGTTTTCTAAGTTTTCGATGACTTCTAATTCTTTCTCTTTTTCTTTAGCAATTAATTTAGCTAAGTCAAAATCATATTCATTAAAAGCTATATGCACACTTTCTTCCATAACTTGAGTTCTCCTATTAAAAACTCTATAGGCTTTGCTTTTGGATGAGTAACCTAGAAATATTCTTAGATCATATTTTGGCTTAAATTTTCTTAGGTTATCATTAGTATTAAGAATGTAATAATTACATCCAAATATTTTAAGTATTTAATCTTAGGTTTTCTTTGAAAGATTAACTCGTTTAGAATTTTGTTCAATATTTTTCTAATTTGAACCCTATTTATTATGTGACATGCGGTGTTATTAGACTCGACGCAAAAGTATTTGAGTAAGTTATATTTATTTAGCATTGTTCTACTCATTTCTTGTAAAGTTCTATTCTTTCTTTCTGCAACTCCATTTTATTATGGTGTTTTAGGTGCAAAAAAATTGTGAGAGTATCCATTCTCATTGCAAAGATTTTCAAAGGATTTTGTTTACAAACTCCCCACCTTGATCACTTCTAATCTTTATGATTTTATAGCTTATTTCATTTTGAATTTTCTTTGAGAATTTTTCAAATGTTTCAAATGTGTTGCTCTTGTTATTTAAGAAAAATACCCATGTGAATCTAGAATAATCGTCAACTATTACATATGCGTAGAGTTTTCCTCTTAATGATCCTACCCTATTTGGTCCAAGGAGTTCCATATGTAAAAACTTTAATGGTCTAGTTGTGGAAACTAAGTTTTTGGATTTGAAAGAAGTTTTGACTTGTTTTCCTGGTTGGCAAAAATCACATACTTTGTCTTTTAAGAATTTCATATTTAGAAGGTCTCCTAACAAGCCTTATTTAGCAAGTTTTCGCAAAAAATCTATATTTTAATGTCCTAATCTTCCATACCACAACGTGTGAGTCGTGTCTTCGAGAAAAAAATGACCAAATCTTCTTTTAAGAATAAAGGCGAGAGTTCAAAAGAATTGTTAGATCTTATACATACAGATATATGTGGACCATTCAGTACATTAGTCAGAGAAGGTTTTAAGTACTTCATTACCTTTACATACTTCAGTGTGATTCATTATAGTTTTGGTCACATTCGAAAAACAGTTCTCTAACTGTTAATAACTATTATGTCACTCGCATTAATATCATCTCATAATATTCACCGGAGACATTCAGTGTGCCTACTGCGCGATATCGATGCCCATTCGATATTGCATATGTAGGGAACTATTTAGAAAATCTAATTATCTTGGACAATTCATATGCATATTTTATCATTAGTATGTATAGATAGAAGAAGCAGCATACACATATAAATTGAAACAATTTCTTTTATTAATAAATATATACAATACATATTATAATAATAACTCAATACAATATGCCCAAAATCGACAACAAGAATAATTTTATGGCATACAATACTAACAATCTCATCAAGTAGCAACCATTCATATTGATTATTCTTTGCAAGATGAATTTCTTTTCAAAGGAAATAGGTTGTGTGTCCCAAATTCTTCTCTACGAGAGCATATAATTCGTGAATTACGTGGGGGCAAATTGGCAAGGCATTTTAGGTGAGATAAGACCATGGCTATAGTGGAGAATCGATTTTATTTGCCATCCTTAAAGCGAGATGTTAACAAAGTTGTTAAAATATGTCTAGGAGTGTCAATTTAGGATACGGCATGATTATTCGACACGAATTTGATGTAATTAAACAAATTCGAATTTGAAAAAGTCAATACGAATAATAATTGTATCATATTTGTGTCAGACTTGCTTAATTCATTAATTCGTTTAAAACACGTTCAAAATGACATCATTTTGGTCTGATATATAAACTAAAGAAACCAACCCAAATTTAGGGTTTCTCTTTCCACTCAGCCTCCATCTTCTTCCTTGTCCTCTGTCCTGTGCCTATGCCCTCTGCCTTTGTGTAATGGTTTTTCATGCAATAATTGCTTTAAGAATACTAGGAAACCAAGCTGCATTTGATGAAATTAGAATATTTGGTGCTTTCCGATATGTCTAAAAGTAACATCCTCTGCCTCTGAGTAATGGTTGGTGATTTTGGTTTTAACCCACAAATTTTTATTTACCCTCTTTAATTGTTGGTTAAATCAAATATTTGGTGGGAAATCTGAAATCATATAAGCTAATTCAAATTTATTGTTTTTTCTGTCTTTTGTATAAGCTTATATGCAAATTAGACCTAAAAACAGTAAATTATGTTCTTGTTTCTGAAACTGTTTATGAATCACAATTCTTTTTATAGCTGCTCAGAAAATCTTTGTTAATGTAATAACAAAAAGTGGAAATTGTGAATTTTATATTATATATTTGTTGGGATTTGATAAAAGAACACAAATGGGGTCATGATGTTTTTTTCCATTCTCTTTCTATTATTGAACAACTTCACCAACCCATCTTTCTTTTCTTTTCAAAACATTCTTATCCCGCAAACTGTTTTGCATTTTGCTTCAATTACACGCTAGTTCTTTTTCTTTTTTATGCTTATTCATTTATTCGACTTTGAACTCTAAAAAGCTAGATATGTAGTTGTCATAAATATAAACAAGTTAGCAAATTTATATCTCTTTGTTATCTCTGCTAGCTTAGTTCATTTAGCTCGTGAAATTGAAATTTATGATGGGTTAGATGTTTATAAACAAGTTAGTCTACATATATAGCTCATAAATATAAACAAGATATATATGCAGACTTTCTAGTTGTTTCAACGGTTGCAGCAGATGCTATGGTCATGAAATTGAAATTTCTAATGGGCTAGATGTCTAATATGATTTTTCTTATTTTATTTTATTTTATTTTATGGGTTAGATGTCTTATTTCATACACATTTTTGTTTCTCTTTTTGAGTTTATGTTATTATTTGTTAGTTGTTTATAGATGATGAATATGCTATGTGAATTTAATTTTAATTTTTTTCTATTTATTTGAAAGAAGTTTGGATAGTTAAATTAAATTTATATGCTTAATAACACTAAATTATTAATATTTTAGTTTATTTTTTAAATTATTTTTGTTATAATTTAATAATATCTAAACGAATCTTAATTGTGCTAAACGAATAAACAAATTTAAACGAATAATCATGTCATAACAAATTATGTCTTAATAAACAAATTGTATATGGAATTAAATTTTTGATACTAATGATAAATGAATCGTAGTCGTATCGATTCGAATAATAAATGAATTATATTCGTATCGACATAGATATAATTTGACCCGAATTGACACCCCTAAATGTGTTGTGTTTGTCAATTGGAAAAAGTATCAAAAATAAATGTTGGCCCGTACACCCCCTTATCTATCCCATATTCTCTTTGGGAGGATCTTAGTATAGATTTTGTGCTAGAATTACCCAAGACTGTGCATGGACATGACTCTGTGTTTGTGGTTGTTGACCGTTTCTAAAAAATGGCTCATTTTTTCCCTTGTTTCATGACTTATGATGCATCCTGTGTTGTTTCGTTATTTTTTTATGAAGTGGTTCGACTTCATAGTTTACCTATGACCATTGTTAGTGATCAAGATGCCAAATTTGTTAGTTATAAAGTATTCATCATATATTTTAAAATGTAGATACTTTATGAGTGTCATAACTATGCATTTCAAATCTCTTGTGTGATCCAAACACAAGAAGATACAAAATCCTAAACGAAGACGATCTCAATCAATATGGATTTTATTAAATTAAATAAGAGCCATGCATGTAAGCTGGCATCATTAGTGTAGAGTTACAATGCAAGCTCCATATCAATAAACAGACAATGATTCAAATCACAGAGTTTGGGGCTATAACACTAATTAGTAGATAGTGTCATTAAATACGACTTATAATATGAAAATGGCGTCACCAACATATATAATAAGGTTGGAATTCAATATTCAATTCCCATTATATGCAATAATAATTATTAATCGCAACGTAGGAGAAGGAAATATGTTGGAAAGAATATGATGAACAAATTTCATTCGACATCTTTATTAGGAGATTGAATGAATTATGTGTCAATTATTTAATAAACATAAAAGGTGAATAATAATTTATTAATAAATAAAAAAATACTGGCTAAAAATATCTGTACTCCACACCAGACATCGAAATATGGTGGTGGTCCATCACCTTTCAACGTTTGCCACGTATCAGACAAAACCCTGCAACGGAATCTGACGAACCAACCACGTGGCCAAGTAAAATTCTATAGACAGTCACTTCAGTCCTCATATTATTACCATAAGAAAAACATGTTAGTGAGTGCCACGTTTTAGGACACGCGTCAGAAGCTTGTACCAGATTGACATGAGGATCGGCGTGTTCGATACGCACTACAATTACACCATCGAATCATAATTAGCCAGCCAAGTTCTTGTCTCCATCTCTCGAACAAAAATAGCCAGATTGCAATCTTGTTGGGATTTTAATCATGTCGTCATTTTGCTTAATTAATTGTAAATTTATCAATAAAACTTAAAAATTATTATTTAATGGAAGGAGGATGTAATATTGTCAATATTGGTAATGGACGAAGTGACCATTAGCCTTTAGGTCACAGCGCGTCTTGTTTTTTTGACAAAGTAGCCTTTGGTTTATGCGGGTTTCTACATCCTAACAAACCCCCACTTGTCCGCTTTATTCTTTCATCTCTTCTTCCCTATTTGGTCCATACTGTGACCACGTGATGACACATATATAAACCATTTTCTTAAAATAATAAATGATATCCGATTCCACGATCTTCTGGTAACTGTAGACACGCGTCCTGCAATTATTTGTGGAGATCTATTTTCCTATATGATTATTTAAGGATACTTATGGTGGGTTTTATTACATGTCCGACACTTTTCTTCGATCAGACGCGCAGAGTCGGAGATATTTTCGACCCGTGAAAAAAGATATTTCGGAATCAGAGACCCATGATGACACATGGCAGGCAATCTCTAGAGTAATCTAATGACTGACGTAATTCCTCGATTCTCATCCATGGCATTTCTGCAATACGATTTCAACACCTGTCCTCTAACCACTAAGAAGCTGACACCTGCTCATCCTCAAGACAGGATCCATGGGACACTAATGACCTTTTCTTGCACGACTCCTGTCTATTATTATTCTGCGTTTGAAGCACAGAACCAGGTGTATTAGTATACCACAGCACACAAATACCATCACTATCTGTAGCATAGTCCCGATGAGTGCGTCTGCGAACCAGAGAGTTAGATCAAACCCGCCGGATCAGGGGCCCGAGTCAGGCGACTCGGGAATATTCAACCAGCAGATACTTCTACTTGTCTTCGAGTCCGTCGGATGGGACCTTCATATGCTCTGCTTAACCGCCTCTCTCAATCGTAAACTCCGCGCCATTGCAGAACGAATTCTCTGGCACAAGCTCTGCGTATATCGTGCGCCGCGCATGGTGGAAACATTGGCTAATGCTGCGCCTAACGGTCGTATCAACGGTGGATGGCGCGCTCTAGCTAAGCTAATGTTTTATTGTTGCGGTTGTGAGTCAACTCGTAATTTTAAAATGAGCAAACCCTCCCCGGGTCATTTTGTTAAAGCGTCTCGATTTTCTAAAACTTCGGGTCGTAGCTTTTTGAATAAAAAGTGTCGGGGTGATTTGTTGTACGTAAGTGACCCATGTGAGCATGCAATGGGGGAAAAGGAGGACGATTTGGGGATTTTTCGAGGTGTATTTCGGGGGTTTTTGAAATCGACGACTAGGGCGTGTTTGATCCGGCGACAGGTGGAGCTCGAAGAGAGAGTGAGATGTCCTTACTGTGGGGCTCGCGTTTGGAGTATGACTGCAGCTCGGCTTGTCCCGAAGAGCGCGGCTCCCAGGCTCGGGTCTCATGACGGTGGATTGGAGTATTTTGTTTGTGTGAATGGGCACATGTACGGGACTTGTTGGCTCGTTCCGTTATCGTCCGATGAAGATCGTGACGGTGACGATGACGATGACGAAGAAGAAGACGCAGAGGACGATGGTGATGGTCCTGGTGGAGTTGATAAGTATAATGATCGGACAGTGATGGAGGGCAGTACAACGAGCTCGATGGGAGAGGAGGTTTCTGTGGGTGACCCCACTTATTGATTGTTTGCGGGTCCCACGTTGCATCCTACTTTACTTCGGTTCCTTTTCAATGTAATGTATTTGGTCTTTGCTTGAAAGGAAGGAACCAAACTGTTATGGCTAAACTAATAAAATGTAACGAATCAGAAATTGCCAAACACACGTCTCTGTTCTGTAATGGTAATGCTTAGTTCTACGATTCAGCGTCACATTATTTGGCAGTGCTCTCTCAATCCGCAATAGTAAATAACATTTTAAATTTTATTTTCAAAATTTTCAAATTTCGACTTCAATTTTTGTATTCCAATTTTAATTAGTGTTCAAATTTTCTAATTGATAATATTACAAAAATAAATTAATATAAATATTTAAATTTTATCATATAAAAAATTTTATTAATTAAAATAATTAATACCTAAAAAAAAAAAAAGCAATTTCTTATTATTTTGCTAAAAATGAATTAATCAATTTAACTATAATGAGAAAACCATAAGCATAACATGTTAGGATATTTATAAAACGATAATGAAAATCAAGAATAATTATTAACAAGATTTCCAAGGCTTTTAAAGGAGAACAATGTTTAATCTTTCCGTCGAGAACGTTTCCTTATCGACGCCCTTAGATTAAAAATTTTCCGAATCAAATTCTCGTCGTGACACGGGTAGCCAGCCACCCCTTACAAAATAAATTCACCAGGGGCAATTTCGTCAACAACAAAAGATTCAAATACTTTTGTCGCTATTTATAGTTTGCAAAACCAACGCCGGTTTCCGTGAGTGTTGCCGCCATAGTTCTTCCACTTCTCTTACGTTCGGTCAAGTGCATATTCATTTTCCCAGGAGGTTTTAACAGTCTGAGGAAAACTGAACCAATTTATAATTCAAATTCACCAAATTTCATTTCTCCTTCAAAACAATCCGACCATCAGAAGCCAGACATTGTCAGGTATCGTTACCTTTTTCTCGCTTTCATTCTCGGGAATCAAACAAATTTCATTTCCGTGATGATTGTTTTCTTTTTTAAATCTTTTTCGGCTTTTGTGATAGATTGAGATATGGTTTAGGATTTGAACCAATGAATTCCTTTGACGAGGATGACTTTCTTTTGTGTAAAACGGAGAATTTGGCCCGAGTTCAATTGTGGTTTTTTATAATTATATGACCGTTGTTTTTACCTACGAGATTTGGAGACGCCGGTTCCTGATTTTTCGGGAGAAGATGAGTTCATTTCCGTCAAATTTCGATTATACAGCTGAGATATCGCCAATGGCACCCTTAAAGCAAATTAAATTTTTTGAATGTACAGACATGCATTTGAAATCATGGAATTCTCTCATACTGTGCAATGTCATTCTGTTTAGGTCTCATGGATTGCTATCGTATTCGTATGTTTCTAGCCGGAGTTATGAAATGTTAATTGTTGATTGATGGACTGAAAACTGGGTAAACCTGCGTACAGAATTTGCAATTATCTTAAGCTGTGCATTATAGGATAAGAGGGGTTTTAGGGAGTTAGTTTCATAATTTTATGAATCACAAAGAGCTGAATATTATTGTAAAGGCAACTCTACTATCGTATTGTAAGAACAATGTCAGCATGGTGGGGAATTTATTTGAATTAGGAAATATACGATGTAAGATGTCTTTCAAAATTTTGAGATGTTTCTCACTTGTTTGCACCATTGTTTCAGTATATCAGTAATTTCAAAGGAAGGAAATGGCCGATCTTAAAGATATTGGGCTTTCAGCGGCTATTAATCTTCTATCTGCATTTGCATTCCTTGTGGGATTTGCAATTTTACGACTTCAACCGGTAAATGATAGGGTTTACTTCCCTAAATGGTATCGCAAGGGAGTAAGAAGCAGCCCAACACGCGCTGGAGCATTTGTGAGCAAATTTATAAACGTAGACTTCAAAACATACTTAAGGTTCTTGAATTGGATGCCTGATGCTCTGAAAATGCCAGAAGCTGAGCTTACGGATCATGCCGGACTAGATTCTGCTGTATTCCTCCGTATTTACCTCCTTGGGTGCGTTGCCTGGGCTCTTTTCTAACTTAAATTCGTCCTTATTATTCTGCACATGGATTCAATGCCATTTTGTTTGGACTATCATATTATGGCATTGCTCCACTTTATTCTTTTAAATTGATTGATTGATATGTCTAATGTCATTTTCAGAACCAAATAGAAAGCTTCTGAAACTGATGTCGCCACATGGCAAATATTCAAACATCTTAACAAATAGTGTTAATTGTTTCGTTTTTGTTGTTTTCACCGATTGAGCATCTGACATGAATGGCACTTATAATTTTCAGCTTAAAAATCTTTGTCCCCCTAGCTGTACTTGCTTTTGTGGTTTTGGTGCCCGTCAATTGGACAGATAAGACTTTAGAGAATACTGAAGATTTGACATTCAGTGATATCGACAAGCTGTCAATATCCAATGTCCAAGATGGATCAACAAGGTGAGAATTGATTTATTGTCTATACTATTGTTTCTGGTTTTTGTCTTTGTTCTAGTACTATTTTCTTTTCTTCTGTTGAAGAAGTACATGAATAGAATTTAAATTGTAATAGAATGTATTTGCAGCTTGACTTATGCTGCTCTTATAACCTCTCTTTATTACCCTAATGATAATTCAATCTTTGTATGATACTGTCAATGAAAAAGCTGCCAGAGATTTCATTATCTGAGTTCATACGTATCACTCTGGAAGTAATTCACGAGTGTTTGATTTTTTAGCTGACATAAAAGAGTAACAAGAATTCTTAGTCCTAAATCCATCTATATTTTGGTTTCTTTTCTTGAGAATATTCATCTATTATGTGTGTGTATATACTATTTGTCTTTATAGGATCTTACATTGTGATGATGAGTTCACCTTCTCATAAGACAGTCTTTTGTTTTTACTTTTCAGGCTATATGCACATATAGTTATGTCCTATGTCTTCACATTGTGGACATTCTATGTGTTACGAAATGAATACAAGATGATAGCAGATATGAGATTGCGATTTGTAGCATCCGAAAATCGTCGCCCTGATCAATTCACAGTAAGTTTATCAGATATTTTTTAGTTCAGCAATCTTTTCATTTCTCCGGTGTTTATGTCTATATATTCGTGCTACATCCGGTAGGTTTCTGGAATGCAATGGCACGTATACTCTATTTGACAACTATTAACTAGCTGGTATGGTTGATTTGTTTGGAGAATGTGTACATTTTCTGCCAGGTAAAATAATTTCACTTTATAATTGAAGGCAGATAAATTGTGAGATAAGCATACAGTCAACAGGTGCACATCATTGAGCGAGTCTTGCATTCAGAATTTCACAATTGACTTTAGGGCTTG
Source organism: Cedrela odorata (assembly GCA_035584115.1). Taxonomy (NCBI): domain Eukaryota; kingdom Viridiplantae; phylum Streptophyta; class Magnoliopsida; order Sapindales; family Meliaceae; genus Cedrela; species Cedrela odorata. Next base: position 21,674,957 of record JAXCLQ010000001.1, on the reverse strand, counting down.
TTTGACCTTCAGGTTCTAACATGAATAAAACTGAGTCTATTGGTCATAAATCATGTAAGCAATCTTCATCAAAAGAATTCCACTGCTCTCTCCTAATTTAGATTTTTGTCACTCCTCATCTTCTTATTGTTCTCTTTATCAATCCAAATATGATAAGCCACATAGTCTTCTTTTATCATTTCTAGAGGTTGTGTTAGCCACCAATCTTGATTGAAGCCATATGTGAACTAGTATATATGTTCATGTCTGTGAGGGGGTCTATTACTCTGATCAGAATCTTATCATTACAGTTTTGATAACAGCCTGCTGTATATTTATTTTAACGCCATTGGCAGGTTCTTGTCAGAAACATTCCTCCAGATCCAGATGAATCAGTTAGTGAGCATGTTGAACATTTCTTCTGTGTAAATCATCCTGATCATTATCTTACTCATCAGGTATATAACTTTTATCAGCTGCTTTAATTAGGAGATTGACCCATAAACTAGTGGCATAAAGAAGTGAAGTAATTATACTCACCTCTAGCGTTTTAGAATGCACTGAAGATTCACTTTGTCAACTTTCTAGGTTGTCCGCAATGCAAATAAGCTTTCACGATTGGTTGCAGAGAAGAAGGGTTTGCAAAATTGGTTAACGTACTACAGAAATACTTATGAGAGAACTTTGAAGAAGCCAACCACAAAGGTTTTTCACTGCATGATGAACTTTCAATTGTCTTTTGTTTCCTCTACGTTTCTCTCATAGAGGAACAGTCTACCTAATTTCAGTAAAAGTCACTTTAAATTATATGATTGCAAAACATAATCCAATACTTTATCATCTCATTGTCCATATGTATAGACAGGTTTCTGGGGTCTTTGGGGAGATCGAGTGGATGCAATTGACTGTTATACTGCTAAGATTGAAAAGTTAACTGAAGAAGTAAGTTTTAATATGCTACAACATAAATTTTATCATTTGGTTTTCTATTTTGTGTGAAACTTTTTTCTCTGCCAACTAATTTATCCTTTATTAATTATTCTTATAGCTGCTGCTGCTCTTATTGTTGTTGTGTGGGCTATATTTTAAGAAGTTGGTAAAGCTTGTGGCAGTTTAACATTGATTCCTTGTGTTATCCACCTAATTCACAGTTCATGTGATAGTTTTAGCAGGCCACAGTTTCAATAAGAGGAGGTGCTGACTGATTGTAGCATTCTCTCTCTTGATTGATGATTCCCCATCTGATATCTGAGTGACATTTTGGCAGTATTCAAGCTCCCTATTAAATATGACAACTAGAATTATGGGTGACTGAACAAATGTTACATATGCACTAAAATCTTACGAGTAAGGTAGAGCAAACCCGGGCATTGTATCATGTATAAAGGGGTCGAAAGAAATTGGGGCAGGATAGAGGCTTGAATTTTACCGTAGAAGAGGAAATAATAATGTTAGAATGGTAGAACAAGCAAAATGTATGGAGGTTCTAAAGCAATTCAAGATAGTTGTTTTATGAAAGTCTTAAAAATAGTGAACATAATAATTTCAAATGGGATGAATGACATGACTATATAAAATAGAATTAGAAACATTAATGTGATGAGATCAAAAGTTGCATTAGTCAGAAACAGAGAAAGCAATGGTTGAAGGTGGCGTATAGGCCTATTGTTCAGCCTTTTGGGGGCAGTTCCATTATTTAACCTTATTATAATATTTAATTTTGAAACAATGTGAATGAAATAGTCAGATAACCAAAGATAATAACATGACTAAACATGTCCCTAGTGGCTACTATTTTGTTTGCATTGCCCCTTAAAATGTAAAAATGACATGTTTTTTTTGCAGGAGAAAGCAGAAAGAGAGAGGATTATAAGTGATGCCAAATCTATAGTTCCGGCAGCATTTGTTTCATTCAAATCTCGATGGGGAGCAGCAGTCTGCGCCCAAACTCAGCAATCAAGTAACCCTACATTTTGGTTGACTGATTGGGCTCCTGAGCCACGTGATATTTACTGGAATAATCTTTCAATACCATATGTTGAATTGACTATCCGAAGATTGCTCATGGCTGTTTCTCTATTTTTCTTAATTTTCTTTTTCATAATCCCTATAACATTTGTTCAATCCCTTGCCAACATTGAGGGGATTGAAAAGGTTTTACCTTTCTTGAAGCCACTTACACATATGTAAGTTTATTCTTCCATCTATTACTTGAAGCTTTTATTTTTTTTTCATGTATTTTTCATTTCGTTAAATCATGTGCAACCATGTTTGTAAAATGCTAAAATCTTCTTTTGTTTTAGAGTATCCGTTTATTTTATCTCATCCATACTATCCTATTAAGGCTCTGATGAACGGACATTAAATTTTAAAGGTGACTTTCAATATGAAGGTAATGAAGGAAATTTAAAATTTCTGTTTAACTTCCGCCACTCTGAAGAAACTATTGAGCAATGCTTGCATCTTCTGGCAACTCTTACCAAGGTTCTGACTTAATCAAGATAATAAGGAAATTTAGATTTTAGCAATGCTTTGATCTTAAGTAGTACAATTTAGACGATGAAACCAGGCAAAACTTATGTGCTGATTAGTATTTAAACTTGATTTACTTGGAATGGATTATCATGTCTGCTATTTACTCCTAGTCACGGAATGGTACATAATATAGGATATCCAGGTTTTTTGACTGCCTGCCCCCTAGTAATGATGCTTTCAAGTTTGTGGAGATCAAAGTTAAGTTTAGGAAATTTTTTTTTTTTTTTTTTTTCGGCAGTGAGTTTGTGAAGTCCCTAATTCAAGGTGTTCTTCCTGGGATTGCACTGAAGATATTCCTTATTCTACTTCCACTAATTCTAATGACCATGTCCAAGATAGAAGGATTTACATCACTCTCAACTTTGGAGAGGAGATCTGCTGGGAAGTATTATTTGTTCATACTTGTCAATGTGTTTCTTGGAAGCATTATTACAGGAACAGCACTCCAGCAGCTTGAATCTTTTCTTAACCAGCCCCCAACAGAGTATGGTTCTTTACTTTTCCGATGATTGTAATTATTTACCTTGAAAGGAAGTGGGTTAGTACATGTCACTCATTTTGGCTAACAGAAATTGTGTGCATTGATCATCAAATTCTCTTTAATTAAAGATTACAATTTTTTTTAATACATAGTTTTCTGTAGAGTATAACTCTAATATGTGACCTAATGATTTTTTGATGGGTGCTAAACTTCCATGCTTTCTAATGATTTTTTGATGGGTGCTAAACTTCCATGCTTTCTGTTGTTACGTGTTATCTGCAGAGATGTTTATAACATTAACTTCCACGAATCAATGACTACTGGTCATCTTGTCCAAATTTCAGGCGTCATAGCTTTATTCTTGGTGATCCAAACATGCTATTATGTAGTGATTTCCCTGATAAAATGAAGGTAACCGACATGAACTTATACTGCTTTGCAGGATTCCAAAAACTGTTGGTGTTTCCATCCCAATGAAAGCCACTTTCTTCATTACCTATACGATGGTTGATGGTTGGTCCGGAATTGCTGCAGAGATCCTAAGATTGGTACCTTTAGTTGTATTCCACCTGAAGAACACATTTTTGGTCAAGACAGACCAAGACAGGGATGAGGCAATGGATCCTGGTTTCCTGAGGTTTGCCACATCTGAACCTCGGATCCAGTTCTATATCCTGCTTGGACTTGTGTATGCTGCTGTCACACCCATACTTCTTCCTTTCATCATCATCTTCTTTGCCTTTTCCTATATGGTATTTCGTCATCAGGTACCTTAATTAAATTGAATTTCACATTTTTATCTTTCAACGATTGTGTTTGTATATCACTCATTCTCCCACTTTCTCTCTCCCTTCCTCCCTCCTCTTATATGTGAAAACAATTTATAGAGTTAACATGGTGAGGATTATTTGCTCCACATGGCTTCGTTGAGTTTTTCTCATGGAAATTGACATGGCTCTGTTTAGAGTACTTCTACCTTTACATACCCAACTTTGACTCATTCATAGATTTTCAGTATCTCAATTATTTTGGTTCAATGCATATACAAGTTCTTGCACAGATGATGGGTGCTTGTCCGGAGATATTATAACTGTAGCCATACTTCTTCCTATTAATCTATCAGCATGTTATATTTTAAACATTTTGACATAAAAAATTACATCTGACCTCTCTCTTTTCCTCTTTCATTTTGATAGGATCATCTTTTTCAATAAAATCATTTAAGTTTTAAAATAGGAATCTATCTGAAGGAAAAGAAATATGATTGTTTTCAAGTTCATTAGAAAAGATCGTTTATGTCAAGAAAAAGTGTATTGTTTTCCCAATCAAATCATAGAATCAATAAAGGACATGGCATATCTGTATATTCATGATGGGAAGATATGGCTGGTCATACGTGTTCAGGAAACTTCTACCCAGATATGTCAAAGGTTTCACTGGTACTGTTTGCTACTTGGTATTGACAAATTTTCTTGGTTGGTAAAAAATTATCTTGAAAATACCCAGCTGATTTGTTCATAGGAGCATGCAAAAATGATTTTTTGTAACTGTAGGTCTACATTTTTGTTTTTTGAATTGCCATTTAGGACGTTGAATTGTTAGTACTTAAATGAAAACGATGGGCCAGACCACTTTCTTCATTGAAGCAAAACTGCTTATGGGTTGGTTATGTTCATGCCTGTTTAATGAGTACTTCCAGTTATGGTATGTCATAATTATATATATATGTATATATATATATATATATATATATTTGGAATTTGATTGTTGATAATGTCCTCTTGCTTCTTTTTGCTAGATTATCAATGTTTATGACCAAATATATGAGAGTGGAGCAGCATACTGGCCTGATGTGCATCGGCGTATAATTACCAACTTAATAATATCTCAACTTCTTATGATGGGTTTGTTGAGCACAAAGAAAGCTGAGTCATCAACACCTTTGTTGATTCCTCTACCAATTTTAACCATCTGGTTCCACATGTACTGCAAGGGCCGTTTTGAGTCTGCATTTGTAAGGTTCCCATTACAGGTTCGTTGTAATAGATCTCTTCACCAATGGAAACCTTAGTCGGCGATTGTATATATATTTATTATTGAAATCAAATGAATTGACAATTATCTTTAATTTATCGGACATTTTGTGACAATGCAGGAGGCAATGGTGAAGGATACACTGGAAGGGGCTACGGAACCAAACCTGAATTTGAGAAACTATCTTCAGGATGCGTATATACACCCAGTATTCAAGGATGGTGTGTTGGAGAGAGCGCAGACCATTGACGAAGAAGAGGACAGTCCACTTGTTCTAACAAAGAGAAGTTGGAGTAACAGACATGATTCTGATGGCAGTACTAAAGCTGGTCGTTGAGATATCCGAATACCATTCTTGATTAGTTTCATTCATGTCCACTCTGGATTTTAGGTCATTATTGCTGTACATACAACTAGATTCGGATATTATTTTTATCAGAAATAAGGAAGAAAAAAAAAAAAAAGAAGAAGAAAAGAAGCTGTTAGAATTCGATTCTCTCAAAGTGCTGAAATAGAGACCGACATTAAAAAGTATTTCCAGTTGACACCAAATAACATAAAACGACCAAACAAACAGCAAAATGGACCAAGTAATGTGACTTGAGCATGAACCCTTCTTGGCCGGCCAGTCATGAAAAAGCTAGCTGAGCTGGGGGTGTTAGAAGGCAATCTGAATGAATTATGATTTTTATCCAATAAAATCTTATCATTATAATTAATTATTGTACATAATTGATGAATTTAAAATAAATAATATAGTTTTATTGGATAATTTTGCTAGAATAATTATAATACAAAATTAAAATAATTTTGTGTAAATAAAATTATTATTATTATTATTATTATTATT
>JAXCLQ010000001.1:21626844-21651259 GCA_035584115.1 Cedrela odorata | reverse complement strand
CAGTTCGAAAAAATTTTGGTTTCGTTTCGGTTTGAAAAAAACCAAATCGATAAGTATTGATTAGATTTTCGGTTTGGTTTAATGCCTTTGTATATATGCTCGAAGTCCACTCACAATTAGGGGTGGGCAAATTTGAACCGAACCTAAACCAACAGTTTGGAACAGTTCGAAAAAATTTTGGTTTCGTTTCGGTTTGAAAAAAACCAAATCGATAAGTATTGATTAGATTTTCGGTTTGGGTTTGAACCAAACCACAAAAACCGAACTAATATAATATATTTTAAATTTTAAATTTTAAATTTTTATTATTTTAATAAATACAAAAATGGTTCATTCTTATTTAATTAATATAAAATTTTAACAGAACCAATAAAAGTGCAAATAAAAAGAAATAATTTTTATTTTTAGGTTTAGAGCCAATAAAATTAAATATAATTTTTATTTTTTGACCGTTGAATCAAACCAAACCAAACTGGTACTTGTTGATTTGGTTCGATTTGCTTTGTCATGTACTATCAATTTGGATCAAATTGATATCGACAGTTTTGAATCGGTTAGGAATTTGGACCAAAACCGATCCAAACTGACAATGCCCATCCCTACTCACAATGCATAAAGATTCAATAGACAAACCTGTAGCCAGTTCACGAGGTGACAGCCTCCCATGGGCACAGGCTGTCAGAGCTGCATCAACCACAAGAGGAGTCACTTCCAGGATATCCCATGCGGGTACTTTGAGTCTAATCAATACATCCTCGAACCCAGACCCTGATGAATTAGTACTTCCAGAAGTTGAAGGAGTTAAAGGTGTCCCACTTTTATTAATCTTTCTAAACATCATATTGAGGAGTGCATCAACAATCTGATGAACAGGTGTCCCATGTGCAAGACCAGTGAGGGTGGAAGCAATGCATTCTTGATGCTGTCGGTACCATTGCTTCAATTTGGGAAAAGAGTCCATAAATACAGGATCTAAAGAAAAATTATTTAAAATTTTTGAAAATCTCATGGTTTTCATTTGATCCTTGGGTGAATTTCCAAAAGATGCTAATTGAGAGTTCCGAAGTAACAAGATATAATCAGGACTTAGCTGGGAAGCCACAGGCCGCATGTCTCCCCACATATGATCATTAGGAAGATGATAAAACCTCCATAGTCTTAGTAGGAGAGTAAATGCATTGCAGAACACTGTGTGAGAGGAGAACTCTTCCCCTGTTGGAAGAGTCCATGAGACATTTGGAATGCTTGATCCAAAAACCTCACAAATGGGCATCAATACACCTGCAAGTAGAGGAACCTGGCAATAAATATTGAACAAAATCAGCTCACAGAACACAAAGACTTTGGGATATTCGTTCCTTTGGTGGACTGTGCTTTATGCTATTATCACTTCTTATTTCAATAAATTTCATTATTTTCAATTATTAAGTGAGCATGGACATGTGCAATCAGACATACTTCAATAATTAGGATCATGTAGTAAAATGGTTTCCATGGACGTAGAAAGCAACGCTAGTTCAATTTCTTTTTGGTTCATAAATATAAAGAAATTTAGGAGCAGTCCTCTCTTCATCTTCCAATTGATAGGAACTCTCTAAATTTCCTTTATTTGCCATAAATAGAAGATATATTCTTTTTTAGTAACCAACCTCTTCAAGATCTTGTTTACCATCTATTTTAGCTATTAATGCAAACATCAAACATGAAGACACCCACATATAAATATTAGTCAGTGACAACATAATGTGTTAAAACAGAACCTACCACGCCGTGTAAGGACAGAATCTGGATGCAGTCTTCAGATGATATTCCAACAAGAAGAACGTTTAGTAATGGAGCATGACCAATTAAATGGCTTTCATTCCCAGAATGATCAGCAGGAACTGGAGGTGACAGCAATTTTATAATTAAAAACATGGTGTTTTCCTACAAAAAACAGAATCCTAAATAAGTTCACTATCAAATACATAGGAATCAGGAAACGTGAGAGAACAGACTCCTGAACCAATAAGGAAGACAGTGACAAAGTCTGCTCTTCAAAATACAAAGCTATGTTGGTAAACATAAGGCTATATTACCTGAACACTCCAACCACGAACCAAAGACGCCCCGCAAAGAATTGTACCAGCAGATATCTTCTCATCATCTGAACCATTGATCGCAATCTCACATACTTTCTCAATCTCTGCTAAGCTTCCATCAAATCCATGAGCTTAATTAAGTTCCCTTACCACTGGATAAATTTACAAAAAAGAGCATCTGATATACCTGGCTTCAGGAAAAAGAAGGTTGTAACTGAAGACCAGGTCATAGCAAAAACATTAGGGAATGCTACTGTTAATGAGACAACCATCCTGTTTCCCAGCCCAATAGGAAAGAGGACAATACAAAAAAGAAAATGAAATACATGCATTCACAGACATACATGTATGAGAGTGTACATCATGTACATAATTGAGTAACTATATTATGGGGAAAAAGAGAAACAATAAGGTATAGGGATAAGAAAAGGAGAAGAATTATACATTCTTTTGATAAAGGACACAGATTTGAAGAATTATACATTTTTTGGATAAAGAACACAGATTTCTTGAACCATAGCAAGCCCTCGCCCACCCCCCAAAAACACTTTATGCCGTAGCATCGTCAGGGAAGTTGACACAATACCAAACTGACTCCAAAAGCAGGAATAACAAGGTATATTATTGATTCCGCAGATACTAAATGTACAAGCCACATATCCCAATCCATAATCTTGTTTTTCTAGATCTTTCACTATAATTTTGTTTATTTTACCAGAAGAAATTCAGCAGGGTCACTGACTAATACAATTAGATTAAATTGACCACTGTCAATGATATTTCATTCATTCAAGCTCTTTTATGTGAGGACGTTAATAAATTTATGCACAAAACCAAAATGAAAATGACACAAATAAATCAATAGAAAATCAGTTAATCTTAAGACAATTGTTAGAACGACAAGTCCAGCTACAGAAAAATTAACAGATATGGTATTGTGCAATACAAGCAGTAGCATACCTAGAAGCTGGAGTTACAGCTAAAGCATTTGTCAAAGCTGGAGTCAGAGGGGACCCCTTCATCAATGATGACCAACAAGACATTTGGGTAGTAACACTACGGGGTACTTGGTTGCTGTGAGCATTCACAAAGCCTGGCCAGAGAAATGCAGATGTATCCAGCAAATTCCTAGCAATACAAGCCTCAACAATCAGATGTCGCATGTTTCCAGCTGCAAGAAAAAGTGAAAGATTAGAAAACAAAGCTAAAAAGAGAAAATTGAGACAAGAAAAATCTCCACAAAGTCAAAGGAATAGAAATTCAACAACATATTTAAAAATAAAAATTTAATATGAATAGTGCAGAAGAGGGCTGAATAGTCAGGTTCACTTACATTAATGAAATTTCTATGTGAAAGCTACAAATTTGAGGGAAATTTCACAAACGATTGATAACAACAGAAACCCATATCAAAACTATCTTATATGTTCCCCAAATTGGTAACTTTCTAATTTAAGTCGCAAAACTGATAACAACACTTACAACAGTTCATCGGCAAGTCATTCATGCTCACACTATCATAGTAACCATTAGCAACTGTGAGACCTGAAATGAACATAATTGCTTTCGTGGCAGCCTGATTGGCTGTTGATTGAACAGATTGAGGTGGAGTCAACAAGCCCTCATAATCACCCAAAAGCTGGAGGCTCGTAACTAAATCTTTCCGCCGTTTTCCTGGAGCCTGCTTCTCTTTTCTGTTATTGCTTGGGCTGTGTTCAGTTTCATCAATCAATTCACTTTCCTCTTCCTCAATAATATCAGCAACCGCAAGTGTTGTAATACACAATAACAAGCACAAGCAGGTGTCAAGTCGAGGTACGGGACTTTCACTTGGATTTCTTTCCTAAAAGACACCCACAAATGATTTTCTTTTAAATAAATAAACTTTTAAGGCACATCATTATAAATTTCTTACAACAGAAACATACGAAGTTCTACTGGACCATGACAAGGATGCTGCATAAGACCAAATTGCATGTGATTCTATATTGACTAGACTGATAAATCAGGAATCACCCAAATGTATCTTGGCCTAAATATCACAGCAAGTCCCACAAACCCTTGCATAAAATTACTTAATTCGCCATTAACTGTTTCATTTCTCAACATTTTCTTTTCCTGTTTTTGCTCTGTGTAAATTAGGTACTCTGTACATTAGATAGCAGATGAATGTTTTAGATTCCTCGACCATAAATCATACAGCATTCCCAAAAATTTAGGCAAGCTAATTTATTGTTGAACAACAATTTTCAAGATTTTAAGCAACAAAATAAGTTGGTACGAACTCCTACCCTTTGAACAAGCCGCAGAGCTGCAATCCATAGACCCAAAAATGTATCATGCCATGTGGTACCATTAACTGCCTGCAGAGCCTTCACTAAACCTGCACCATCAACACTGCTTAATAATACTGCTAAGGAGTAGAGATTTATACACTTCAAATTAGAGCAATGAGCTAAAGCATTAAAATACAACTAATGGATTTTACCAGTAAGAATTTCGATAGCACTATTTGCAGCAACTTGAGATCCGTCCATAGCATCTTCAAGAAACAGATCAATTGGAAGCCACAGGGCAGACCGACTAGTCCCATTACATTGACCAACCGTGGATATTAAAGAACCAGAAGCCATGACTACATGAAACTGTTGTGATATTGTTTTAGATTCCCTAGACAAAACCTTACGTGTATCAGATGTCAACTGCAGAAGGGCCTCAGGAGTTATATGTTTTGAAATCCTCAATGCTGTTGACTTCACCACAAGCAGTCTTAGCCGCTGAATAAAACCTCCCCAATGTGATGGCCTAAGAAGGAATAAAGGGATTTGCGTGTTAATTACTTCTCAAAAATATCTTTCTCCATATTCTTTAAAATAAATAAATAAAATAAAATAAATCAACTCCAGAATTCAACACCACAGAGCAATCTTAAGCATTACTTGAGTTGAACTGAAAGGGTATTTAATAAATACTATCTCTTACATGTTTTGACGTGCCAGGTAAATAATCCTTGAAGTGATTTTGTTTCGCAGAAACTCTCCGATTATCTCAATGGCCATTGTAGTATTTGCTTTGGAAAGCCCTTCATGATGCTCAGTTCTCTTATCATTAAAGCCATTGGTCCCATCTATTTCCATGTCTTGTGGCCTAGTTGGCCATCTAAAATTCCTTTCTGGAGCAAGTTCCAGCAAGCCTTCATCATCCAGTGATGCATCAAGCAACTGCCATACAACTGAAAAGACAAATTCAACTAGAAGAAGCCCCGATTCACACACTTTAACGCTAAATATCTGGGAAAGATTAAGAACATCATCTATGGATTTCATGATCCTGTAATTTCACATGAAGGCTGGGTTAGTACTTATTATACCAGTAATGTACATGAAGACATTCGTCTGAAATAAAATAAAATGAACTTGATCCTTACTTTTGATAATTTGGCCCATTCACCAGTGATGCAAAAGAGAACGCATGCCGCAAGAGGAGCTCCATATAAAGCCTATATGCTGCAGGGTGGAGCTGTCGATTTGGAATTACCCTGCAGTAAACAACAAAAGTAAGAACATCACCTAAGAATTGAATGTATTACTATGATGGCAAGCCAATATGAAAATATAGAGCCACACAATTTTCAACCACAAATTACTTGCATGATGAAATGCATCACTGAACAATGACAGAGCACCATGATGTACTAATTCCAGAATTAAACTTGAGAGTCAGAAAATCATTAATTGATATGGCAAGTAATTGCCAAGTGAAAGACATAAAGCATGGCGACGATTGTTTCTGAAAGTCCATTAACACAAACATAATGATAATAATAATGTGAACCTAGAGAAATAAAAGGTAAAAAGAGTGTACATGGATATAATAAAAATGAAACCTGGTGGAGAGAAGAGCGAGTACGAGAAAGGGAGGAACGATTTTGACGGTCAAGGCTTTCTCGAGGAACTTCCACGTGATGGGCACGTGATTGTCCCAACAGATGTAAGAGACGAGGATGTGAGCGAGGTCGGTGGACGGCAGAATCAGTCCGGCGGAATTAAGAGTGGAGGTGAGTTGAATCGCCCAAACGAGCGGGTCGGTGTTCTTGTCTTGCGCCTTCTTGGTCAGCTCCAAAACTGCTTGCCATAGACCAATCTGTTCATTCGGCTGTACGGAGGCTTCCGCCGCCATCACTAAACGGTCTTCTTCAAGTTGTTAGTTTTAGTTTTTCTAGAAATTTAGGCAAATGGGTATTCATAAACACACAACAGAATTCATGTTATATAAAACACGAACGAGGGAGAAATTACTTGTAAGAGAGAAACAAAGGTCGTCTTTTGGTTTCGATTTTCTTTGCAGAGAAATATAGACTTTGTTCTTTGTTTTATAGGAAAATTACAAAAGTCAGTGCCGGAGGCGGGCCTTCGTGGATTTTAGATGGGTTTTTGACTGGATAGTCCAAAAACGGTAGCCGTTTAATGTCAAACTTACAAATGTATTATATTTGAGGTCAATTATATATTTTTTAAATAAAAATATTTTTTTATTATTATTTAAGATTTTAAAATTAAAATTTTTATATTTAATTTTAATTTTTTATATAAATTTTGAAAAAGAGATATTAAATCTTTGAGAAAGTAATTAAAAACTAATTTACGGATAAGTCGGTACTAATTTATTTATTTTAATTATAATTTTTTATTTAAATTTTGAAATTTAGTAAGAAAATCAATGAAAAAGAAGATAAATATCGTATTCTCTCAATGAAAATACTATTTCTTTAAAGAAATTTTACTATTTTCTCAATGAAATACTATTTTTTGATGAAAATATTATTCATTAAAGGAAATAAGAATTAAGGATAAAATTGTTCGAATATCGTATTTTTGGTTTCAAATATAAAAAATTTTATCCTAAAACTAAAAGTATAATTGGACCCAATAATTAGGCTACGCTAGTCAAAAATCCATTTTAGATGGGTTTTTAACGACCGTCTCCTAATTTTTTGGACTAATTATATTTTAATCTCAGTAAATATATATATATATATATATATTTGAAGTTAATTATCTACCTTTCAAATTAAAATATTATTCTTTATTAATTATTTATTAAACTCAAATTTTTAAATTTGATTTTTTTATTGTAATTTTTTATGTAAATTTTGAAAAAAAAATTAATAAATTTTTGATAAAATGGTTAAAAATTAATTTATGAGTGATTTAGTGTCAATTTATTTACTTTAATTATGATTTTTTATTTGAATTTTAAGAATTTAAAAAGTGAATCAACAAAAAAGAATATGTTCATCCAGGAAATATAAATTTCATCGAGATAATATGAATTTCATCGAAGAAAAATGAATTTTATCAAGAGAATATGAAATTTCGTCTTCCGTTGATAAATTTTATGATAAATTTCTATCAAAAAAATGGTAAAACTATCCGAAAAATAAATAATTAATCTAAAATATAAGAAATTTATTACTAAAATTAAAAATATAAATGGATCTAAAAATTAGGTCATGACCATTAAAAATTTATTTTAGAGCGGATGGGATTTATTTATTAGAATATCATCATAAAATGAACAATTATAATATTAACACATAAGTGTGTTGTATGCAGGTGTTAGTTACATTTTGTTAACTATAGAATAGTTTAGTTTTAGTAATTAACATTCAACTTTTTCATTTTTACATTTTTACAGGCTCTCGAATCTCCGTCCCGTATTGAGAGAAGTTGTTGTTTTTTAATTAGAGGTTGTTGTTTTTTAATTTTACGTTTTAGATTTTAAGTTTTATACAAGATATACTATAAGGGCATATTTGATACGCAGAATATGATAAAATTTGGTAGGATAAAATTAATAATTTATAATATGAAAGAATATAATAAGATATGATAAAATTATGTTTAACATATGACAAGATAGGAAAAAAAATTATATATATATATATATAATTTTATTTTTAAAATTATTTAAAATTAAAAAATTAATTAATTATTTAAAATAAAATAAAATAATAAAAAATAAATATTTTAAAATATTAATTTGAATTATTTATAAATTATTTTTTAATTTTAAACATTTTTCTTATCTTATCTTATATTATTCCAAGAGTTACTATGATATAAATTTTTTTATCATTTTCTTACCAAATATGTGAGTTTAGTATAATTTATATAGACCCTATATATTTTTTCTAAAGCTTAACACGAGATTCGACTATTTCTTTATTCCATGCCCCAAAAAAGGCTTTAAGTGTCTGAAAATTTAAATAATGTACAAAAAATTTCCCTCACACAGATTTGTATTTTCCATCTGTCTTACAAAAGTTTTGAAGCTGGAATTATTCTCTCATATTCCAATTTCTTTTGTGTACCTTAAGTTTAAAGGTTAAATTACCCAATACATGTGTTCTATATATAGTTTTTTTTTTTTTTTTATGTAATTATAATTCCTACCATGGTTAAATGATATGTGACAAGATTTATTTGATAGAAAAAACGGATATTGCATCCCTCCTACCAAAAATTTTCTCCTAAGAGCTCGGTGCCATCAGCAAATCATTCAAAATATGTGATGAAGATTAATTAATATCTACAATAGATGAAGAACGCGGAAATCATAAGCTAAGACTGCATAATTTGCCTTGAATCCTGACGCCAACACATGCAGTTGGATCTTGAGATCTCATAAAGCTCACTTGAGCTCATCTTCTCACGTTCCTGGGATTTATAAGAATCAAAACAGCCTGTAATATTTTGGTTTCCAGTTTTTTCCACCTGGTGATTTTGGCATCGAAATCTCTTGTACAATCCCATGACAGAAACAGAGTCTTCATATGGATCATGCACCCCAGACTGGATATTATACCTGTGAAGCAATAGGCCCCCGTGAATAAGCAGTAAAAGTGATTTTCATATGCTTAATACAGCTTGTATGTTTATCTCAGAAACCTGAAAATTTAATAAAGAAAGAATTTGACCAAACCAAACTCTATAAACAGCATTAGATGTTATTGGAAAGTATAAAATGCATTCCATGCAGGAACGACAGATTATTTTCCTGAAGTGTTACTATATGTCTTCTTTGACCTTCATGAATTCTTGCTTCTCTGATCATTTCTTCTATAATATAAATAGCATCCAAGAGCCTTGCATACTTTAAACACTGTAATAGTTAATGGCATCTGCAAATGAGTTAAAATTTTCCTCTTCCCATTGTTTAATTGAAATTTAATTTGGGAAAGATCTTCCATCTATGCACATGATAAAAGAGGAGTACTATCAGGAGCTGGTCCTATGTGAACACGAAACTTGAGGATTAAAAAAATACTACAGAAAACAATATAACAGATTCAGTAATCAGCATGGATACTAAAAGCTAAAAAATAAGTAACTTGCCCATAGATATGTTTTGGTGAGGAACTCAAGTGAGTGGCTAACCAGATTTGTCTTCACCAGTGGACAATATTTTGCGGTATTCCTGCCTGAAGAGGAGATTACAATGACACGAAAACAATGGGCATCTTTCTGTGTAGCTTCATATACAAAACATGCAAGTAATTAAAAAAAATTGATGCCAGTGCATAAATCAAAATCGTGTAAAAAGTATCCATTTCTTAAGAGTATGGAATCCAAGCAAATTTACTAGAACTTGTACAAAATATTTAGTTCAGAGTTCTCTGTCTCCATGTAAAACTGCCAAAACTAGGTTCAGCAGTAATACTATTTAAAATTTCCTCTAAATTTTGACCACAATTTACAGCAATGCCACTTTGTTTTATGGAGGCCAGAACTGGACAAGCAATTAAATGGAGTCACGGAAACATGGTAAAGAAAGTAATAACAGAAAAAAATTGTTTTGGAAAAAGGAGTATGATGCAGAAGAGAAAATACCTCTCCCTGTGATACATTGGTCGAAAATACATTCAGGATGTCTTAGGATATAGACAAAAAAAAGGAGGTATTTCCGTAGTATTTCTTTTATTGTATATGAATGCAATCATCTATCTTTCATTATAAAAGTAAAATGGAATGATCGAAATACACTTAACAAAGTTGACAATAAGTAACAGTGTGATGTCTACTTATGGATTTCTATAGTGATCCTGTGCCTAAAAGAAAAGAGAGAGTATAAAATCATATGAAGAAAAAACAAACACAATTTAGTGTAAATTGGAGTGTACAACTAATATTATTTCCTAGGGATCTCCAAACCCAAATGGCCTCTTAAGGTTTGACAAACTGAAGCAGAGTGTGAAAGCCTTTTGGATATGCTTAATCCAAATGTTAATTAAGCTAATTCCAGTTGAATATACGAGTTTTTCTGCACATTGACATGATATACAGTTCAAATGAAAATTACAAGCATTGTTTTGGACTACGTTCCGAAGAAAGACATTTAAATGAATTAAAGACATTTAATTGGGCTTAATTCATTATCCAAGCCTCAGAATCTTGAATGTGTTTACTCACCTCACCATATGATCAGGATAATTCATTCTCAAGCAATTCAAATCATACTCTAACCCATGACCTACAAGAAGTCTATCCTATTCCTTTCCACCATCCAATCTTAGCCTCCCAACAGACTCTCCATTGTACAAAATTTCCAAAATTTTATCTCGCACTTCATTTAGTAACATAGCATCTTTTAGATGCTCTTCAGTTAAACCAGTTACTTCACATCTGAAAAAGTCGATAGAGATGCATGAATGATGAGCAGACTCATTCACAATTATAGTTTTGGAGAAACCAAAGACATATAGAGCAGGGAAGCACCGGTAACTGGTGATAGGAATTTGAGGTTGCACATATGTATTGAAAATGACATTTCTCATCTTCATCATCAAGTGATCCATTGGTTCCACCACCAACCACTTCGTAGTCAATGGCAACTGCTCTGCCAGTGTCATTCTTATCAACTAAAGCCTGAAATTTTCTTTTGAGATTCTGCATAGGGCATTGATGTCCCCTGCAAAATAGGCATAAATTTCATTGTTCGATTCTCTAAAAATTCATTGGATGTAATTGATCTTTAAAATGTTTAAAAACACTAACAAATGACAAGCTTATCAGTTTTCGACGGACAGTTAAAAAATCACCAAGGGACTTACTAGGGGAACAGGCCCAGAAAGGGAGCATGCTTCTTTATGTTTGATAAGAGAATTAAGATTATAAAAAAATTCATACAAAGATTGCAACCTTGGTCAGAGAAAATCCTTGAATAATTTGATTTGACTAATGGGCCTATAGCAGAGGAGGAAAGAAAACCAAAATAAGCAATCCACCAATGGATCAATCAGAGTGAACATGCAAATAAACTTTACCAGTAAGATGTTATCGCAGAGACTCAAAAGATTTGCATTGCTTTTGTCAAACAGCGCACTTTGTCTGATGAACAGAGTGGTACGACATCTTCATATGCTCAATAAGATGATCCTTTCTCTTAAATTGTTTGTAGAATGCAGGGCATTTGTGCCTACATATAAACACAAGAGTCAAAAAAAAAAAAACATATCTGTATAGGGCAAGAAATGCAAATTAATCGTCATACTAGCAAACAGAAACTACCTGTACATACAAAATCTTCAACACCATAACAAGAAATCAGAGAAAGCATTATAGACTGCAACTTACTACTGAAGTCAATATAAGAAGTTAGCAAATAGTTCCAATTCTAGGAATCTAATGTCTGCAGTTCCAATTGTATCATACAACAGAGATTAGCCTCGAACAATTAGAAATCAGTCTAGGGTAAATAGTTCCAATTTTACCCAACTAAATACAAGCAACAACGAAGGACGACTTTAAAACACAGCCTTGTTAAGAGATTCTCGACAAAATAACGGTTAAAAAAATGCACAAATCAAACCCAAAAATTGATAAGAAAAGAAGAAAGTGGGACCTTGTGGTACGGTTTTCGGGAGGGTCTGGTTCAGTAGCCATCTCGTCCACTTTAGAAACCAAGCTCCAAAGGCGGGAAATTTCTCTCTACATAAATATATATAGTGAATGTGACATTAAACAGACACAACTCGGAAGCCAACAAAAGAGACAGGATCAGGGTTTTATAATTTATTGCTTACTGTTAATTCGTATTTCCACAACCCATACTCCTCTTTGCATTGATAATCTATCAAGACAAAGAGAGGAAGTCAACCAACCGCAGTCTTCCAAATAAAAATGATCGGTTTGGCTGAATTTTCGATTTTAGGATTCTTGATCCTGCTCTTGGTAATTCCCAATTACCATTTACTTCTCTGTTTTTGGTTCACTTTTATGTTATAAGAAATGTTGACATGCCTTTGGTGTTCTTTTGTAGTATGGAATTGAATGCTTTCTCTGTATCTTTTGTATTAGTTTCTGTAAGCTGAGTTTGATCAAAACTAAGTAATTCAGCTGAAAATGTATTTAAGGATGCATGAAGAATTAATAACCAGACTCAAACATATATCAAGTGAAAATATAAATCTTGAAACTGTAGTCTTTGGTATCCTAATATCAAGCTGTTAAGCTCACATTATACTGCAATCCCCAACATTGTCATCACTGAGTATGTGGTGGGAGGCATTGCCGACGTCCTGTTCCTGCTGCTCATTGATGCTGAATGGACAAGGCAGCGGTGGCCTCGTGCTCCAAATATAGCGCAGAAGTGTAGGGTGCCTGTTATAAATCATCGGATGATCATCCGGATACAAATAGTTTTGCCTAGCAAAATATGGCCTAGGCCCTGGAAACACTCTTCTCGTGCCATAATTTGGGCGATGCCAAGTGCTGTTAATGTTAGGCCATTGCGGTACATGATCATGAGCCATGACCAATCAGCATTTTCTTCAAAAAGTGATCTAGTTTCTCGTCG
Source organism: Cedrela odorata (assembly GCA_035584115.1). NCBI lineage: Eukaryota > Viridiplantae > Streptophyta > Magnoliopsida > Sapindales > Meliaceae > Cedrela > Cedrela odorata. Next base: position 21,638,321 of record JAXCLQ010000001.1, on the reverse strand, counting down.
GCTTGTATAGGATCCTTTTCACAGGCCACAAAGCTCAACCACTATTCCAACATCTTCTATAGTCTTTATGAGTAAAGCTGGATCTAAAAAACCAGCAACTATTGCCAATCCTTCTAACTGTATCCATGCAGATACCATGCACTCCTAGATCACAACACAAATAAAACACTACTCTTTTACTTGTTTTTTAAAATATATATATATATTTTCCAATTACAATGAAAAAGAGTATATTCCTTTGATTTTCTGCAACATTTTATTCACTTCCTTAGGGCATGCTTGACAACACTGGAGATCTACTTTCAGAACACAAATCTGCATGTACATAGTCCAAACCAAAAGTATTTTGAATGTATAAACAAGAGAGAAAAATCAAAGGCAAAGATAAAAGACAAACACATACCTGAGTATGGATAAAATTGTCTCTGCTATTGGAACTTGGAGATGGCTCTCCAAAACTCAAATGGTTGATGGGACAAATAAAACGACTGGGGATTTTTGCCTTCAAGCGGAGAAGGTAATTAATAAGTGCAATATTGTTTATCAAATATAAAAGAATCTTAATAGCCGTCAATAAACTATCCATGGCAAATATCAAAACACTTTGGAATGTGCAAAAAATACATTCGATATAGGTGATATTGAAGAAAGTGTTATCCCTACTTTTGCTGGCATCAGAATTAATAGGAGAATATCTTTCGTAGAACCTAATATGCCGTATCCTTCTAATAGATATTTTACACATAAATTTAATTTAAAATTAATCAATCATAAAAATAATAATAATAATAATAAAGATGATGGAAAAACAAAAAGATTTGGCATCTCGTGACCTACGTGTAAGAGATGAATGCTGCTGCATCTGCATTCATGTCTCCGCATTCATGTCTCCGGAAAAACGACTTGGAGAAATACCACACAAATCGATACAGATATTTTAACACAACCCAACAATATTTTCCCAAATTAAAGGAGGGCCCCCGCCCACATTAACCTCTTGCAAGAACAAATTTACAGCCTTCAGAATGTTTGTTAGGTTTAAACGAAAAGAAAAAAAAAATTACATCTCAAGTAATTAAATTGATGTCCATAAAAATACATTTAAGTTAAAATTCAGCCACCCCGAGCCTCTCTTCTCGTGGCATCATGAAGCAGGTCAACATCAACTCCATCAGGAGGTAGCTGCACGTATCTAACCACCGATCCTCTAATGAAACAGTTCCTCACGGAAAGCTGCAATCAAGCAGAAGATCACCAAATGTACCCAACTAGTTATAGGAAAAATGAAAGACAACATAAAGAAGACAGAAGAGGGGGAAATGTGGAAAAATTCCTAATACCAACACCAACTTTAATATCAAAAAGTGTATAACAGTCTCAAGAGGATGTGAATCTAATTGAGTCTAGGCAGGTTAATCAATAATGAAAACCATACTGATAGACACAGTGGACTGATGACATGCAACTCAGTAATATCCCGATGCCAGTGTCCATAATCAGAATATTTAAGCATTTTGAAAATAAACAAAAATATTGAAGGGAAATAAAAAATGAAAAACAAAAAAGTAATAATAGATGAGAGAAGATTAGTGTTTCAGAAAACACATTTTACTATGATCTTTTAACTTTAACTTCTTATTTGCGCATGTCATTAACGCTTTACAGAAACACAAATAAGAATCAGTTGAACAAAACCCCTCCCACGTAACTTCAGCCAAAATAAATGTCAAATAACACAGAGAAAGCAAGTCTAAAATAACAAACATTTCATTATTAGGGGGCACCTGAACTAAAGTCAATACACTTTGCACAACTACAGTTTCTAATGCCATGTATCAGATTTTAAAAAATTCCACACACGACTTAATCTCATTGCATGTGAAGATCTTTTTTTTTCTAAAAAAGTATATTAATTAGAGAACTCATGCATTCATTTAGAAAAGCCTGCAGCCCAATCCTTACATTATAGGTAGTTCGAAGTTCAACAAAAAGTGTCTCTGACTTCACAATTCCTTGGAATCTAAACAAAACTGTTACATCCTTAAAGTTTCAAAAACTTTAATATACCACAAACCCTAGAATTTACATATATCTTCAAACACCTATATCATCATCCCTTCAAAAACCTTAATATACCACATACTCTGCCAGCATAATCAGAGCAAATTTTAAGCTCCCATCAACAACATTCAGCAGAAAACTACTATGCAAAATATCAAAAAATAGGAAGAACGCCAAATCCTGAGAAACCCAACAGAATCAAATTGGGTTGACAGATACCCGTTTTCTTCAAGTAGTTTATTACAAAGACAATGAGAAAAGCCAATCCACTGACAGCAAAAATGCAAGTCAAAGAAGACGAACACCAGGCATAATGTATGTGTAGAGAGAGGGAAGGCTGACAAAAGACTGCTTTATTAAGGTAAGAGCCCCTAGATTTTATAAGACTCAAAAAGATTTCACACATCACACATGGTAGCTAGTAAGCAAGATAAACTTCTAATATCTGCTTATTTTTCCAGCCAATTGGACTCTGCTACGATGAAGAGAGCATAGGAAGAACGAATATCAAATTGAGAGAGGAGAATACAATAATTAATATTGGCAAGCTCTAAATAAGAGGTAAATCATTGAACTTGAAGCTCATTCCATATACAATAACATGGGGCTAGAGGAAATAAGAACAGACACCGAGATATGGTAAATAATAAAAGAAAATCAAGATGTCAATGCAAACTGCTGAATAAAACTCCCCTTGTTGCAGGATACAAAAGTATTATCTCTTTCTAGATGTTATGATACATTGCAAGCTAAGTAAACCCTAATGCTCAGCAAAATTCCTCTAAAACCCTAATAGACTACAAACCTCTAAATCCCATATCACATTCGAACATTCCCACTCCGGAAACAAACCAATAGTGAATTAAGAGGTAAAACAAATAACACACAGCATACAACTAGATCAAAATTTCCCGAGAAAACAAAGGTTTAAAGCCCTAGTAAGCCCTATAACCCTAAATTTCCAAATTACATTAGCACCAATAGAAGAAAATAACAAAACCCTAGAAACATAGGAGTTAAGAGTGAGTACCATGTGGGGGTACTTGTCTTGATCAACAACCCTAGTGTTCTCCAGCTTGATATTGAGGTACTGATCAACTGAGTGCAGAGTCCCTCTTATTGCCAAATCGTTCTTCAACTCCACAGTCACTTCTCTGCCCACTAAGTCCTTGAAATACGAAAAGAACAACTGCAACGAAAAAAAACACAACAAGAATTCAGTTACCCAGAAGAAATAAAAAACCTAAAACATCAAAATCTATGAATAAAAAAACCCCCACAAAATTTAACGCTATAATATTATGTAAGCAAAGATTCAAAACGAAACTTGAAAAATCCTAAAGAGAGGAACCCAGAACCCAACAAGTAATATTTACAAAGATAGGAATTTTACCATTTTTCTTTGCCGGAGTAGAGAGAATTCTGCTTCTTTGATTTCGGCGTTAGCTCGAGATACAAATCCTATAGCCGCGCGAGGCAGAAGCGCCTATTGTTATGTTTTGTTCCGTTATTTGCACTCTGTTTGGGTGACAGTATATGTATTTCCCTGAACCCGGAAAGGAGTTTCTCACGCGGGAGACAGAAAACTTTTTAACATACAACATTACCTTTTAGAAGTCTATTGGAATTTTTAGTTTGAACATGTGTTATTAAGATTCAGTCCAAACATTTATCTCCCATTTACAGAATATCTATTCCCATTGTACGAAGAATATCAGCGACTCGAACCAAAAATTAATTGATTTGGTTGTGTTTGCAATTTATTGATTTTTTTGTTGTGCTTGGTGGTTGATTTTGTTCGGAAAACACAAAAATTATTGTCTGAGAATTACTATCGAAACTCACTTTTGGTCACATGTTCAAAATAAATAAATAAATAATAATTTAATGAACTCTTAACTTTATAATTTTTGAATAATTCCAATATTTATAAAATTAATTAATAATAAAAATTTTGTATTATCTTTCTATTATGTATGGAATTTATGATTTTGATTGACGCAAATTTTATCACTTCAATTTGCAATTTAAGGTGGTAAAGAATTTTCCGTTAGTAAAAAATAATTTAACCATTAAACAAGGAAAATACCATTAAAAAAAAAAGACAAAAAGATTATATTTTTACTTTTATAAAAACGAATTAATAAGGTTAGTTACTCCACCAATTTTCTTATCCGATATTGCGAAAGATGTTCCACTAAAAATATTATTATTATTACTCTGACTCTTATTTTTCAGAAAATGAGATTCCACTTTAATAGCCCTAAATAAATTAAATACATGCCTTACAAATACTAAGACTTCTTATTCCACAATAAAGAATACAGTTTGGTTTTTTAACCCGCTTTATAATTAATGAGGGTCCATTCGATATTTTTATAATTGAGGCTATTTGAAAATTTCAAAACGTATCACGCCAATTTGATCTGAGATTTGAAATTGAAAAAATCTAATAGACTCCTAAATTTAGTAATTAACAAATAATTATAAAATAGTTCAATGTCTTCTATATCGGTACTCAAACAAATCAAACATATACTTGAATGTATGAATATGGAAGATTTTAAAATATTTTATTATTATTCATTAATTTTAAAACTTTAGGGGTTCATTATAAAAATAAAAAAGTAAAAATTTTTTTTTGAAGCAGACTGCATTTTCTTTCAAAATTTAATTTTTTAAAAATTTATTTGGTAAACAAATTATAAAGATAATTATTTTAATAAATTAATTTATGAATGTAATTAATATAAAAAAATTCCCAAAAATAAAAATCGATCCTCTACCCGTACTGCTTCCTTTAATAATTTTTATATCAAAATATTAGAGAAAGAATTATATTACAGTAGAAGCATCTGGATTCAGGCCCTATTAGTCTCTTTTAATAATCTCGAGAAAATTTTATTGGAAAATACGAAATCTACACTGTACATAAAAAAGTTGATACTGCTAACATTTGCATACAAGTAAATTTTTAAAAGACAAAATATTAGAAGAGAATGTTTATCTGATTCTGATAACTTTTTGAAGCTTTTTATGGCAAGGCCATCAGATAACCTACCAAACTAAGAAAACCCTGGAATATCCTAATGTTTATGTAAAAGATACATCTACATAAGACATAAAATTAAGATCTTAATTTTATAACACAATTGAATGAATAAAATTAGCCAATGTGTACAATCAGTTGTGTCAAGCTGTTATCAACAATGCATCCAGGGAAAAGATGCTTGGTATAGCCAAGCTGATAAGTCAGTAGTAACTCCAGAAACCAACAATACGAAACAAGGAAAAGCAGAATATGACGGGCTACATAAAAATAAAACTTCCAAATGACAAACCGGCAATGGAAACCAAATGCAAAGGAAAACAAAAACCACTAAATTTACAACAATTACAAATACAAAAACTGATCAAGGGAAATTTGTTTCTAATCCTAAAAATGAGAAGATTTTTATCCCTGTATTTGTTTGATACAAAGAAAATATGCTTTCCTATAGCCTTTGCTTCACCCGTCTACCATTCACGTCACTGCCATCAAGTATAGCTTCATTACCATGCCTGCATACTACCACAGAGTGCTCACTCACTCTAGCCACATACTCCAAGAGTTCCGTCAAAAGAGAGGGGCAACTTTCCTTCAAGTACTCAAATCCATCAGTTTGCATCACAGCTGCAAAACATTAAAATATTACAGGCTTCAGTTAATTTATCACTAGCGAAAGGTGAAAAAAAAACCCACAATATCTCAAGAAATCTGGACATCTTTCAGCATAATAATACTTTCATATGGATGTAATGCACAACCTTTCATTTTGTTCCAAAGTAAATGAAGATCTTATAAAGCACCTTCCATTAAGGGTTTCCAAACAGCATTACTACTGACATGTGGAGAATATAACCATGGCTCTGCCAATGACCTTCCAAAAACTAAACATGCTTTGCACACTAATATAGGCACCCAAAATGAAGGCCACTTGCCATCCCATGTTAAGGATATTTTACCAAGCAGCTGTGTGCAAGGGTTCCACAAAAGTTTAAAATGCTGGCAATGATATTGATGTTCAAGGGATGGTTGTCAATTACATTAACGGTCAAACCTATTCATTATCATGACCAATAAAACTAGATTTTGCAGTGATGCAGAGTTGTTAAAACAAAATTTTATTTCCCAAGGGTACATGAAGCATAATGTAGCAATAAAAATATTTGACACAACATATTAACAGAATACGAAATAGTATCTTTGTCAATAAGCACCTCTCAGGTTTTCAGGCATCGCAACAAATTTGAGACACATGGACTTTAGCTGGACACAATGGTGCTGCTCTGCCAAGGCTAACGTGGTTGCCACAGTGTTAATGGCGATGTCCTTGCAGAGGTTGGACTCACATAGCAGCCTAAGCCTTTCTAGACCATACCTATCAGCTGCTGCAAGCAGATGCTGAGACATCAAAGTAGAAGCCCACTTTGAATTCATACCGGTAAGTTCTTTCATGTTAGGCAGAGCATCCCAGTATATAAAATGTAGAAAAGCCTGAAAGGTGCAGAACAGGTCATAAAAGCAATTAGTCAAGGGTAATTAGTGCCAGATCAAAACACAAATCAACTTTCCAATCTAGAAAGCAAGTGCTATACATCATATTTGTTGAGTAAAATTGCTAAGCAGGACAGAAGCGCAAGGGAAAGAGAAAGCATGTGATACTGCTAAATTGTCGACACAAAATGCAACAATGCAATCAGCTAAACTATCGCGTAACATGCATTACAAACTTGCATCAGATTTATTATGCATCAAAGTGTGAAAGCTATATCAAATGTAGCACTAAAAGAGGGTTAAGCAATTCCCATAGCTACATCTAAGAAACCAGAAGAACTTTCAATACAATCAAACTGTCATAGGTATTTCATAGCCATCATTAATTTACCAGCAAAAATCAATATACAACAATCAATTATAACATTTCTCTCCAGATCACAGTACACATAACAAAATTCCTAACACATATGGGATCTAATGTGTTAACCATAATATGACATCAGAAACAAAAGCTAGATGAAAGGGAGAAATTTTAAATAGACATACTATGGATGACAAACTAACTCATTTGCTTATTGCTTCCCTTACTGATAGCTTTCTACTTAACTTTTAAAACAGAGCAAACCAATAGAAAGGTTTGTGGCATGCAGAAAAAGGAAGCACATTAACGCAGAAGACAATTTGGTGTAAAAAAATGGAAGATAAACATCTAAGCAGTTTTCAGAACCTATACGCAAGCATATGAATAACATTTACAACATAAGCTGATTGATTAAAAAAATTGAACGGCCAAAATCAGTTGGAAAATGTATGGAACCTTAAAAACTGGGGCCTCCATATCCTCAACTTTTATACACTGGGTGTTCTTATCCTTCATTGGACCATAAAGTTGGGCCATGAATACACGTGAACGAGCAGCAAGAACCAATTTGTGTGCAGAAAATGTTTCACCATTGACTTCAAAATTTACATCAGTTCTCTTTCCACTCTCCAGTAGTTGGCCAAAATGCTGGCCAATGTTAAAAGGCGGTACAACTATGGAGTAGATCTTAGGCCCCTCCGTGTGTGACTTCACTACCCCAACACTGCAGTGGACTGAGAGGCAATCATCTTTAAGATAGTTTGATTGTTCCAGAAGTGTTCTTCTAAAAAAACGCTTGTACCCCCTGTAACATCAAATGATTAGGCCCACGATATTGTGTTAGGAAATTGATTACTGAGAACTTAAACCAAACAATCATACACCGAAAATTATATAACCAAATGGCATCTAAGCTATGTAGGATAAAAGGAAGAGTTATTTGCACAAAATCATATGCCCGCTAAGATGCTCCAGGAAATATAATAGTTAACTTGAAATACAATTTAATGGATAATGACCCACTATCCTATTTTATCGCCTAACTCTTTATGACACAAAAGCTCTATTAACCATAAAATGATAAAATCTTCTAACTGTGTTCAAAACCATGAATAAGAAAAAGATATCAGTTATAATAATTTTCATATAACAACAGGTATGAAATCTAATATTAACTAGCATACAGAAAAAATCACATGTAGGGATATGATCATATGCATACAAACAACACATAAACACCCACGTTTATACCAAATTCTTTCTTTGAAATTTCTTGATAATCCCATAATATTGTCAATGAAAATGAAATGTGACAAAGAATAACGGACACAATCGCAAAACGAAAGCACGAAATCTCTCACCACATGCTACCGCGATACTTAAGCTTGTACGGCCCACTCTCGAGCGTCCTCCCGAAATGGCTATGCACCCTGTGGCGCTCCTTGCCGCTCTGATCCAACAACGTCAGCTCGAAAAGCGCCCTCACGTCAGTCCCCTCGCTTGCCAACGCGATAAAAAGAGAAACGTACGCCGCATTGTCTTCCACGCTCTTGCCATCCGGATAGAAATAAATCGCCCACGCGTAGCCGCCCACCATGAACATGTCAGAAGCTATGTACTTGCCAATCCCAAGGCCCTTCGACAAGGAATAGCCGGTGATTTTGAACTGGTGAGATCCGTTAATGGTCTCGGTGATCGACGTCGATGTGGTGCTTTCAGAGGAGGAGGACGAAGAGGCATTGGGTTTGCTGTATTCCCGGAAAATCTTTCCCATGACCGGGAATTTCAAAAGGAATTTTCTTGGAAAATCAAGATTTGGGGATTTTCTCGGGGAAAAAAAAAATTGCGTAGGGGACTGGAAGGGTGTGTAGTGGGGATGGAGAGTGAATTGAAGTTGAAGTTCGAGGATTCCTCGGGAAAGTTGGTGAGAAAATCTAGGGTTTCGTTAAGGAAAGTTTCCTTCGAGGGTGAAAGATAGAAGAGAAAGCAGAAAAGAAATGAAGAGAAGCGACCGAAGATGATGACTTTAAGGAAAGTTTTTTTATTTTTTTCGGATTCTGTGACAGAGTGAAATTATTGGTGGGAGAATGTGCAGTGAAACGTAATTAGGGAAGTACGTAAATTTTCCAACTCGCTCTATAATACTGACACGTGTCAATATTTAATTGGAAAATATTCGATTTTTGACACCAAGGGTAAGGGCGCGTCTGAAAATATTAAAAAAACACTAAAATACTCCCTATATTTTAACATTTTAAAAATAAAAAATATTAAAATATTTTAAATAATAATTAGTATGTAATCATTTACTAAATTAAAATTAAAATTTTATTTTTAATATTAATTAAATTTAAAAATAAAAACAGTAAATGTCTGTTAATTAAGAAATTATATTTAAGGGATAAAATTATAAACTTCAGGAGAGGAGAGGGGGTGCCTGAATGAATTCCCCGTAGTCGTTGAATTATTGTTTACTAGGTGTTGTGTTGTGTTGTTGTTTGGCGCGTGAGGTTGCTGATTGACTGGGGGTGAGCTGAGCTGAAACGTAACGTAAGCGTGGCTGTGCATGGTGACGGGCTGGCGAGCGTACGTACACATTTCTCAGAATTCCCACCACAAATCAAGCAAAGCAATACACATTATTACAGCCGTGACCCCTGTGCTGTGGTCTGCTTACTTTTTCCTCGTTTAATTTTATTTTGCCGTAAATTTGGTAAGAATATATATTTTATCTTTCTTCTAAAATACTTTCACCGTAAATTAATTAAAAAATAAATATATTCTTGAATTTATTTATTTTTAATAAATTTTTATTTATTTATATTATATACTAATTTATATTTTTAATTAATTTAAAATAAATGTAATTAATATATTCTCATATTATTAAAAAAATAATTTTAAATTTTATAATACAATTATTCTAACATAAAAATACTCCAAATAATAAAAATTAAAATATTTTAATGTAGTTATTATTATTACCATCAATTATTACTGTTTAAATTTTTATATAATAAAGTTATTTTTTAAATATAAATTATGAATCTTATATAAACTAATAAGTAATTTTAGATAATATTGCGAGTGAGTGACATGTTATTAAATAAATTATTGTTTATTATAATGTTGTTAAATGAATTATTAATTTTAATATATACTTCTATAAATATTTGAGATGTACTCTAAAATAATAAAATTTAATATTTATTTAGTATAAATATATTAAAAAAGATTTATCAATTTAACTATTATAGTTTTTGATACGATAAATAATGACATGCAAATCATTTTAAAGTCTAATTATGATAATTTAATACAATATAGTTTATATGTTAGTTTTCATTTATTAAAATGTTTGAGAAAAGGCTAAATATGCAAACTCGTATACAAATTTTTTTTTTTTTTGGTACAAATAGTCATGATAAAATTATATTATTATCACATGTAGCAGTAATACTTGGAATAATTCACAAAAATAAAAGAAAAATAAATTATATGGAACATATAACAATAATATAATTTTACAAGTTAATTTATATAAAATAATTTATATTTATATCGTATTAAATTACATTGTATTTTATTTTTGTATCAATGTGGCTTTTTAACAAAATTAATTTGTACTAATATTGAATATTTATGGAATGAAGGTGAATTGATCATTGAACATATTACATTTAGTCAACATAAAAAATGCGATGCAATTCATTGATAACTTTCTCCAAATTTTAATAAATAAGAATAATAAAATTATACATATAAATTAACATGACATGATACGATTAAAAGAGTATAATATTTTTACTTATTATTTTACTATGTTATGTCTATAAATTTATTTGTATAAATAAAATTCGTATTAGTTGTATTATTGATAAAATTAAACTAATTTTCTCTAAATTTAGTGTCCAATTTAACCTAGCCTATCAAAGAATAAACAAAACAAATTTTAAAAATAAAAAATAATATTTGATATATAAACTAGATAAAGTAATTAAATGAGTAAATGTAAAATATATATATATATATTGTCATATTCATTATTATTATTTATGTTCTTATTATATATATATATATAATCATCTAATTGTAAATGCAGTAGCATTGAGAAATTAGATAAATGTAAAAAAAAAAAAAAGGCATCGTAACAATTATACCATTAATTAAATAAAAATAAATTTCTCGAAATAATCACTTTTTAAACTCAATTTATCAAAACAGTCATGTTATAATTTTTTTTACTAAATTAATCAAACATACCAATTTTAATCAAAAATATCCTCTATATAGTTATAAACGTTATAACTTTTTAACATGTTTCAATGTGCTCGAAACTTATTTTACACATGCACACACATATTCATCTAATTGTATACATAGTAGTACTGAAAAAATAGATAAATGTTAAAAAAAGGTCTCATAACAATTATACCATTAATTAAATTAATTTTTTTTTTGAAATAATCACTTTTTAAACTCAATTTATCAAAACAATCATATTATAATTTTTTT